>BSUD01000005.1:117555051-117566836 GCA_033239045.1 Fagopyrum esculentum
GAGTCTGATGGACTTCAGGCTCGGGTCGCACACCTAATGAAAATGGTAAATGTTTGCATTAACATGAATGGAAAAATGTTGCATGTGGTTAGGAGTTAAGACCATAACTCACCACGAGAAAGCCTGGCCCGTAGACTTGATCAGTCTGGCTACGACCTAAGAGCAAATGTCTGAATTAACCTAATCTGTGCAATGGTGAGCTCACACCAAAGCCAGAACCGTATAAGCAATGGTTCCGGATTAATGGGTCCGGGATCGAAAATTGTAAATTTCATACTGCATTCACGTGCATCATTCATAAAAGCATGATATCATCTCATGAGCACGGTATATGGTATTTGAATATATTTGTTGTATTGTGATGTGATGATATAATCTCTCGTGGATAGATTATGATCAGTAGCTAACGGTTTTAAACCGAATCTTTTTAGGTAATGCTGATCATAGGAACGCTTCAGGGATGTCAGCTGCAGGATGTGGACAGCCGGGGCAGTGTTAACCCAAGGGTTGGTTGAACTTGCTTTTGAAAATAATCGCTTGCAAGCGAGTCTTTTGTTGGATGTGTGCAACTGTGTACACATGTTGATTTCAGGCTGAAGTTTTAAGACACCTGTTCAGGTGTCATGTTTTAAAGTGTTGTTTTGGGATATACATACTAACTTCATGCATGGTTGTTATGTAAACGTTTTCTAAATGACAGGTTGAATGTTTTCATTATTTTCTTCGTGCTTCTTGTTGCAAGGTCCTATTTGTGAAGTTGTTGTCAGGCTAACTGATGGGACCCACTGTGTGGTCCTTAGCCTAGTGACGTCTTGGGTTATTTAAAACTCGGGTCGTTACAGATTGGTATCAGAGCGTACAAGGTAACTACGGACGTGGGCAACGTCAGTTTCCAACTAGTCAACATCAATCCGGTCAACAAGGATCTCAGAATAGGCCACAAGGGCAAGGAAACGGTGGAGGTCGTGGGGCCGGAAATGAGAAGAGTCAACTCCGAGCAATTGAGCTGAACAGAAGTAATGCACAAGATACACAGATGGTTGGAGGTATGATTCAAATTCGGTCTCAACCTGTTAAGATTTTGTTTGACACGGGTGCTACCCATTCTTTCATATCTGATAAATGTGTAGCTAGACTCGGATTAGATACCGTTGAAGGTATACCGTACTCGGTAAAGTTACCTAACGGTAATAGGGAACCGGGATCTAAGGAAATCCATCAATACCCTCTTAGGTTAGGCCAGGTGGATTGGCCAACAGATTTCCTTATAACCGGATTGGATAGTGAGGATATAATCTTGGGCATGGATTGGATGATTAAGTATAAGGTGAAGATAGATGCGGAATTGCTAACAGTAGTGATGTTAGATAAGGATGGAACTTGTCATGTATTCAAGGGAGGTGATTTACAAGGTCCATTGGTAATGATCTCTGCGATGAAAGCAAGTAAACTGGTAAGGAAAGGATGTGAAGCATATTTATGCTATGCTTTGGAGAAAGAAGGGAAGATTCAATTGAAAGACATTCCAATTGCACGTGAGTTTAAGGATGTTTTTCAAGATGAATTACCTGGATTGCCACCTACTAGGCAAGTTGACTTTAGAATCGATCTAGAGCCTGGAACTAGACCAATTTCTAAAGCTCCGTACAGAATGGCACCTGTGGAAATGCTTGAGTTGAAGAAGCAGTTGGAAGAATTGGCAGATAAAGGATTTATTCGGCCAAGTGTATCGCCATGGGGAGCGCCAGTGTTGTTCGTGAAGAAAAAGGATGGTACAATGAGGCTATGTATCGACTATAGAGAACTCAATAAGATGACGATTAAGAACAAGTATCCACTGCCGCGAATTGATGATTTGTTAGATCAGTTACAAGGAGCAAAGGTGTTCTCCAAGATAGACCTACGGTCAGGCTATCACCAGTTGAAGATTCAAGAAAATGACATCCATAAGACAGCATTCAGGACTCGGTATGGACACTACGAGTTCGTGGTTATGCCATTTGGATTAACCAACGCACCTGCTGCGTTTATGGAATTGATGAATCGGATCTTTATTGGATACTTGGATAGGTTTGTTGTGGTCTTTATAGATGATATATTGGTTTATTCACGAAGTAGTGAAGAGCATGCAGAGCATTTGAAAGCAGTTCTTCAAGTATTGAGGAAAGAAAAGCTTTATGCTAAGTTGTCCAAGTGTGACTTCTGAATGAAAGAAGTAACATTCTTGGGACACATGATTACTGCAGATGGAGTCAAAGTTGACCCATCCAAGATCGAAACCGTGCTAGCATGGGAACCACCCAAGAACGTCAAAGAGATACGTAGTTTCCTAGGATTAGCAGGATACTATAGACGTTTTGTAAAAGGGTTTTCCATCATAGCAAGACCTATGACCAACTTACTTCAGAAGAAGGCAAAGTTTATATGGACTGACAAGTGTCAAGAAAGCTTTGAAGAGATAAAAAAGAGGTTGACTACTGCACCTGTGTTAGCTCAGCCGAATGGAACGCTAGGGTTCATTGTTTACAGTGATGCATCTAAAATGGGCTTGGGATGCGTCTTGATGCAAAATGAAAGAGTCATCGCCTATGCATCAAGACAACTGAGACAATACGAGCAGAACTACCCTACACATGACTTGGAGTTAGCAGCAGTAGTTCATGCACTTAAGATTTGGCGGCATTACCTATTTGGGACGACGTGTAAAATCATGACAGATCATAAGAGCCTGAAGTACATTTTCACTCAAAAAGAGTTGAATATGAGACAAAGAAGGTGGTTGGAGTTGATAAAGGATTATGACTTAGAGATACTATATCATCCTGGTAAAGCTAATGTGGTGGCTGATGCTTTGAGTAGGAAGTCAGCTCAAGAAAAAGTGATTGCTCGATTAACTGTACAAGTTGAAATACAAAAAGATATGATTTGTAGTGGCATTGAAATATGGGTTCAGAAAGAACAAGGGTATCTGTGTACCTTGGAGATAGTGCCCAATTGGTTGAAAGAAATTCAACAAAAACAACTAAGTTGTCCTAGTTTAATCAAAATAAGGTCAGTGATCGGAAATGGTGAATCTTCAGATTTTCATATCGATACTGACAATATAATGAGATATCAGGGAAGAGTATGTGTTCCTCAAGATGAAGAGATTAGAAAAAGGATTCTTGTGGAAGCCCATGCAACACCATATTCCATACATCCAGGATCAAACAAGATGTATCGGGATATTAAACCTTACTTTTGGTGGCAAGGTATGAAGAAAGATATTGCTGAGTTTGTGTCACGGTGTCAAACATGTCAGCAAGTTAAAATTGAACACCAAAGGCCAGGAGGAGAACTTCAATCATTGGAGATACCAGAGTGGAAATGGGAACACATCACCATGGATTTTGTAACCAGTCTACGTAGTAGCAAAGGTTATGACTCCATATGGGTGGTGGTTGATCGATTAACAAAGACTGCAAGATTTATTCCTATCAAGGAAACTTGGACTGTGAACAAGTTAGCAGAGGAATTTGTGAATCAGATAGTCAGATTACATGGAGTTCCTAAGACCATAGTTTCAGATAGAGATGGACGATTTACTTCCCGATTCTGGATCCAGGTACAGACAGTAATGGGAACCAAGCTGAATTTTACAACAGCGTTTCATCCACAGTCAGATGGTCAGTCCGAACGGACTATTCAGACTTTAGAAGACTTGTTGAGGTCATGTGTGCTTGATTGGGGACCGATATGGCCAGATCAATTACCGTTGGTCGAGTTCACCTACAACAACAGTTGGCATGCATCCATTGGGATGGCACCATATGAAGCACTGTACGGAAGGAAATGTCGAACCCCATTATGTTGGGATGAGCCTGCCGATGTCTTTGATACGGCTCCAGACAAAGTTAAAAGTGATATTGAAAAAGTTGCTTTGATTCGAGAAAGGATGTTGGCTGCACAGAGTAGACAAAAATCGTATGCTGATAAGCGCCGACGTCCGCTAGAGTTTGAAACAGGGACACACGTTTGGCTGAAAGTTTCACCGACTCGTGGAGTCAAACGGTTTGGTATCAAGGGAAAGTTAAGTCCTCGGTATATTGGACCGTTTGAGATTTTGGAAAAAGTTGGTAAAGTAGCTTATCGTTTAGCATTACCGCCAACAATGGATGGAGTACATCCAGTGTTTCATGTATCACAACTAAGACAGTATCAACCAGATCCGAGCCATGTACTCAGCTATGATGCTATCGAGATAGAGCCTGATCAGACCTATGCCGAGTTCCCTATGGCCGTGTTAGATAGAAAGATAAAGAAGTTAAGGAATAAAGAGATTCCATTAGTGAAGATCCAGTGGTCCCGAAGGGGAATGGAAGAGGCTACATGGGAAACAATTGAGCACATGGAGAGAAATTATCCAGAGGTGTTTAGTTCTTTGATCGGTGATTGAGATAGAGGTATGAATTAGTACCTAACTTTTTCACTAACTAATGTGCTTATATGGTTCTATGTTGATGTGATTTATGTGTGCGTGAATTGTGTTGTGTTTGCTAACATAGGAAGTGATAGACTTCACTAGTGTGAGCTTGATAACCCCGTCTAACTTGGTAATAACTTATGCTTGCATGAAATGCAAAGATAGGTTAATTATGTGACTGATAGATTCAGTCTTCTGATGAGTTGTGTACTAAAGTTTCGGGACGAAACTTTTTCTTAAGGGGTGTGTGATGTAAAAGCTAGGATTTTCGAATCCTAATAAAGGATGTTTAAGGGTGAGTAAGTTAATCATCGATATTAATTGACCCATAAATCGCGAATAGTGTGTAGATGACGAGTATAAATTCCACCATTATGATTTTGGTGTAAATTTGGACTTATGGGGAAATTTTCACTTTTTCCTCCGGGGAATAATTTTTACCCTCTGGTATTATTTGGAGCATTTGGGAGCTTCAATTAATAAAATTGTAGTTGAAAGAAATGACCAGGACATCGGATATGTTCTAGATATGAAATAACATGGAAAGGCAAAATGGCCAAAAGAGTCGCTATTTCGTTTCTTAGAGGCTAAGAAAGACGACTTAGGAATACGCGTTTTCCGAGAAAGTTGCGGAATAATTATCCAAACATCATGTCGGATTTATTATTCCAATTTCGAGAAGTTTGGAGAAGGGGCTCAAACCGCCTTCGGATCGGTTAAAGGATAACTATCAACTTTGCTAAAGGATAATTATCGTCTTCGCTATAAATAGCGGAAATTCATTTATTAATTCATTTCCTTTCACGTTTCCTCGTAAAAGCTCTGATTTCTCTCAACCTTCAAATTCAGATCTACTCTTCGTTTGTAATCCGATTTCAATTCCGTTTGAGTTTTCGGATTCCTCTCTTCGTCCTCTTCATTTTGGTACCGAGTTTCTGCGTTTCCGTTGAAGTTATGGCCAGGTCGAGCATCCCCCTTATATGTCCGGTCCCGTCGCTCAGATTCCGGTGAATCTGATGGTGTCAGAGCGTAGCCTGCGTCGTTGTGATTCCGAATCTTCTTTCGGATCGTCAATCGGGTTAGTAACGAATAAGTTATGAATTTATTCGTTTTCAGTATTGCGATTTGGCCTAAATTGACCTTAGGCTTGTCAAAATGGATAATTGGAAATTCCATTATGCTCGTTACAATATTCTGGTGATTATGGGCTATTTGTTTGATGAGATCTGATGACAGTTGGGTTGAGAAACTGCCTGCGGGCAAAAGGTTATTCTGATGAATTTTAATTAATTAATTAAAGATTAATTAATTAAATTGGGAATCTAGAAAACGCTATAAGCTAATTAAATTCAAAGGAATGAATTTAATTGATGTTTGAAGCAAGAAGTTTAATACGAGGAATATGATATTCTCGACAGGTGGTGTTGAAGACGGTAGACTAACTATAGCTTAGTTGCTCAGTGAGCGTATCCAGGTAAGTCTTCGGACTTACTTAGCTTCGATCTGCAGAAACCGTGCCTGAGAGATTTATATCTCACTGTGTTGATATGTGTTGTTGTTTTGAAATGCCTTGTTGTGTTGAAATGTGAATGTTGCTGTGCATTGAGATGTGTGTTATGTGTGAAGCATGCTTGATGTGTTTATGATGAAAATGACGTTATGATGTGTAAAGCATGCTTAATGTTGTTGTGATTATTATCATGTCATAATTATGAGAAATGATTAAATGAACATGTGTTAGCCTATTGAGGCGTGCTATTGAATGACATGATAAGCTTGCTGGAACATGATAATGTATGAGATGATAAGCCTTTTGAGGCATGTGATATGATGATGACTTGTAAAGGTCAAGAGTATGTGAAGCGAGTATTTTGCAGTGAATACCGGAGCTCGGCCAAGCCCGGATCACTTGCGTTTGTATAAGAATGACACCGAGTCTGATGGACTTCAGGCTCGGGTCGCACACCTAATGAAAATGGTAAATGTTTGCATTAACATGAATGGAAAAATGTTGCATGTGGTTAGGAGTTAAGACCATAACTCACCACGAGAAAGCCTGGCCCGTAGACTTGATCAGTCTGGCTACGACCTAAGAGCAAATGTCTGAATTAACCTAATCTGTGCAATGGTGAGCTCACACCAAAGCCAGAACCGTATAAGCAATGGTTCCGGATTAATGGGTCCGGGATCGAAAATTGTAAATTTCATACTGCATTCACGTGCATCATTCATAAAAGCATGATATCATCTCATGAGCACGGTATATGGTATTTGAATATATTTGTTGTATTGTGATGTGATGATATAATCTCTCGTGGATAGATTATGATCAGTAGCTAACGGTTTTAAACCGAATCTTTTTAGGTAATGCTGATCATAGGAACGCTTCAGGGATGTCAGCTGCAGGATGTGGACAGCCGGGGCAGTGTTAACCCAAGGGTTGGTTGAACTTGCTTTTGAAAATAATCGCTTGCAAGCGAGTCTTTTGTTGGATGTGTGCAACTGTGTACACATGTTGATTTCAGGCTGAAGTTTTAAGACACCTGTTCAGGTGTCATGTTTTAAAGTGTTGTTTTGGGATATACATACTAACTTCATGCATGGTTGTTATGTAAACGTTTTCTAAATGACAGGTTGAATGTTTTCATTATTTTCTTCGTGCTTCTTGTTGCAAGGTCCTATTTGTGAAGTTGTTGTCAGGCTAACTGATGGGACCCACTGTGTGGTCCTTAGCCTAGTGACGTCTTGGGTTATTTAAAACTCGGGTCGTTACATTACAGAAGTTGAAAGCTGACTTTGAATTAATTTTATCCCAGGAGGAACTCATCTGGTTTCAGAAATCGCGAGAAAATTGGATTTGTCACGGGGATCGCAATACGAACTTCTTTCATACTTCAACCATAATACGGAGACGGAGAAACCGAGTAGAACTTCTGAAGAACACGGAAGGTGTATGGATTTCTGACCCTCTCCTGATTGAACAACATGCCCAACATTTCTTCAGTAATTTGTATGCTCCACCCCACATCAGTAACCCACCCAATTCCTCAATTACCCACCTCTTCCCACATATGACTGTTGAAGAACTCGATCTTCTGAATTTGGAGTTGAAAGACCAATAGATCATCACTGCTGCTAAGACCATGGGACCTTGGAAAGCACCTGGACCCGATGGATTCCAACCCGGTTTCTTTCAAAGTTGTTGGGCTACAGTAGGAGAGACTACCAAACGATGCATAACCGATTTTTGGATATCAGGTAACCTACAGAGTGAATTAAATGACACCCTTGTAGTCTTGATCCCTAAAATTCAAAAACCTGGACTTATCACACAATTCCGGCCTATTAGTCTTTGTAACGTGGCATACAAGATTATCACAAAGCTTATGGTTCTTCGACTCCAACCGATTATCAAGAACCTTGTGGGCCCTACACAAAGCAGTTTCATCCCGGGTAGGTTAATTGAAGACAATGTTATCATTGTCCAAGAAGTGGTGGACTCTATGGTCAAAAAGAAATCAGGAAAGAGGTGGATGGCAATCAAGATCGACTTGGAAAAAGCCTATGATAGGTTAAAATGGAACTTTATTGATGATACTATAAGATGCATGGGACTACCGAATTTTTGGGTGGACAGAATTATGAAATGTGTGTCTTCGCCTACTATGAAACTTCTTTGGAACGGTGAAATGCTTTCGGAGTTCAAGCCTACAAGGGGCATCAGGCAAGGGGATCCTATTTCCCCGTACTTCTTTGTCCTTTGTATGGAACGGTTGAGCCATATCATTAACAAGGCTGTTGAGGATGGAAAATGGAAACTTATAAAACTCGGAAGAAATGCCCCTCCCCTCTCTCACCTTTTTTTCGCTGATGACATAGTTCTCTTTGCCGAAGCATCGACTTCACAGATGAGAGTTATTAAGGATTGTCTTGCACTGTTTTGTGAAGCATCTGGCCAAAAAATCAGTCTCAATAAATCAAGCATTTATGTTACTCCAAATGTGAATTCACAACTCCGTCACCGTCTGGAGAACATCAGCGGGTTAGCAGTTAAAGAAAGTTTTGGTACCTATTTAGGAATGCCAATATTGCACAGGAAAGCTACCACTTCTGATTTTGACAGTATATTACAGAGAGCATATACAAAACTTGCAAGTTGGAAAAGCAAGTCTCTTAGCCTGGCTGGACGCTTAGTGCTTACTAGATCGGTCATTTCGACCCTTCCTAGTTATATCATGAAAACCATCAGACTCCCTCCTTCTTTTATTAAGAAGTTTGAAAAAATCTGCCGTAATTTCATTTGGAATGGACCGGATGGTGGCAGGCGGATGCACTTGGTTGACTGGGCAACTATGTGTCAACCAAAAATACTAGGTGGAGCGGGCGTACGAGCCTTGAAGGATAGTAACACAAAAACATTGGGAAAACTGGCCTGGAAGTTACTTACAGATAATAAGGCACTATGGGTGGAAATTATCAAGGCTAAATATAGGCTGGGAAGGACAGTTGAGATGCTTGCTATAGCACGCTCCAAAAAAGGGTTGGTTACTGTCAAAAGCATCATTTGGAGTTTACAAGAAGTTATATCTCCAGGGGTGGCTTGGAGAGTACATGACGGAAGAACAGTAGGGTTTTGGACAGACAGATGGCTAATTGACTCCCCTCTCGTGACTTATCCTTACAAGAGATAGAAGAGGACCTACTAATAGCTAAGGTACGAGATCTTTGGATCGATGGTCAAGGTTGGAACTGGTCTATCCTTCACGCACTCCTACCTGCCTCAGTTATGTTGAGATTGGCTGCAATCAGGGTTACGGAAGAGCAGATATCGGCAGATACTCCTTGTTGGCCTCAAAACGGCAATGGAGAGTATTCACAAAAAACGGGATATCATATTCTCAGGTATGGCACTGCTACCCTCCCTTCAAGATCCATATACTTTGAAATTTGGCAGTTAGAAGTGCCAGAAAAGATCAAGACGTTCATCTGGCTAGCAGCATTGGGAAAGCCTCTCACTAACGCAGAACGGTTTCGTCGACACATTGCTAATTCTCCAGATTGTGATATGTGCCAAGGACACAGTGAAACTTTATTACACATTTGTAGAGACTGCCCTATTGCCATGAGCTTGTGGGCACAATTTGATCAAACCAACAGACCAACTGACTTCAACCACCTCCAGGTGACAGATTGGTTTACGAATAATCTCACATGCTCTATGAGTAGCAGTCAGGGCCTCCCGTGGAAGATGATCTTTTGTTACTCCATATGGTGGCTATGGAGATGGAGGTGTAACAGAACTTTTGGCTGAGATAATACACCTATGAGGAAGGACTCATTCATTCTTGCTCAAGCTTCAGAGTACATGAGAGTAGTGGCACATGCGAAGCTCAGGGGGTTAACTACTTGTAGAACTGAAATTTGCATTCACTGGGAGAGACCGCCTCAGGGATGGGTCAAGTGGAATTCTGATGGTTCAGTTAAACAAGGCAGTGGCTTAGCTGCGGCAGGAGGCGCCCTTAGGGACAAAGACGGGCAATGGATTCAAGGAGGGGTACACCACGTTGGAATTTGTTCAGTGCCTACCTCTGAACTTTGGGGCTTACTGTTGGGCTTTGAGACTTGCTGGAGGTTGGGGTTCCGCCAAGTCATCGTTGAAACGGACTTCGCTCTGATAGTCCAGCTCATTCAAAAAGGAGTCACTCGATCTCACCCCCTTGCTAGTCTGGTGGTTCGCTGCCAAGGCTTCCTTCGTAAGAACTGGTCCATCCGGCTCCGACACATCTACCGCGAGGCTAACACCGTTGCGGATTTTTTTAGCTAATTACACCTTTCATTTTCCAGTTGGTTCACATGTGTTAGAGACCCCCCCTCCTGATCTTTTTCCACTTATTGCCAACGACATTAGGGGCGTGTCATTGCCCCGTTTTGTTTCCTGTTAGTCCTTTTCTTTTAATATATGCCTTGAGCGGAGGAGCTTTGTCTCCTTTTTCACCAAAAAAAAAATCATGTTACATACACGAACCTTTGTTATTGAATCTTATTAACGAACTCAAACAATGAACATAACGAAAAAGTGTAACAATCAACAACACTACAACATAATAAGAGAACGAGAAGTGAGAAATTGTAGGAAAACCCCAAAATTATTGTCTTGAAACGAAACCAACACAGCCTAGAAACGAAATCCATTCCCAAACGAATTATTGCCTTGAAATCCAATCCCAAACGAATAAAGAAGACCGGCCAATATTACCATTCACCAATCCCAAATATAGAAGTGAAACTACAAAAACTTCATGAACGAACAATTAGAACAAAGGGTTAAGAACCGAAAGAGAAGGAGAGGAGAGGAAAACATACCTACTAGGACGCCATCATGCCGAACTGATGCTTGAGAAGAGAAGGGTCCTCGTTGCTCAACGTCGAGAAGACGAGGAGAAAACAAACCTCGTTGCTCAAAGTTAGAGGTTGATCCACTGCAAGAAGGATGGTTCATGTTTGTTCTTACCGTAGATTAGATGAGGATGTTGGAATTTTAAAACTCTAACCTAGTAATCGTAGTGGAAAAAGAGGATGTTCAATTCTTAAAAAATAATCAGGTTGAACCGAAAAATCGGTTCTAAACCGAAACCGAAGTTCTATAATATGTCAACCGAAAACCGAACTATTATCTTGCGGTTTTCGGTTCGGTTCAACCAAAACCGATTGGTTCAATTAGGGAAAATCTACCTACTTGTGCACAACCCTAATCCGGACTACAACGAGAATAAAGTTAAGGAGATAAGGATGATTTTGGTTGAAGATAATTCTATAGATAGTTAATTATTAGTTACGATAGTTTATCTTTCCAAATTTTTATCTTTACGGACCGGTAGAGCGGGGGTCGCGTACATACGAGCGCACATGCGCATTAGGTTCAAGCTCAGCACATAAACCTGATGAGGTTCCATCCTAAAACCAATTGGCAATAGGAGGAGTAGCCCACCGACCTTATATACTAAGGCTCGGAGTGTCCCCATCTTTCGATGTGGGACCTTATTATCTCCAACAGATAGATTAGTTAGGCTTCCTATTTCCCTATAAATAATCGTCTCTTGTCTTAAAATCAAACTAGTTTAGAATTGATTGGGCATATGTTGTAAATATTATTTTATTAGTCTCAAATTACCAATAAAATTAACATTCTTTGTTCAAAAGTTTGTGTTCTTCCTTCTTTATAAGCTCTTGATTCGATTTTTTTTCTATCATTCTACATTGAATACAATATTGACTCTTCTCTATTTGATTTGCATTTTAAGTTTGTGTTTTTTTTTTTTTTTT
>BSUD01000005.1:117567027-117580023 GCA_033239045.1 Fagopyrum esculentum
TTTTTTTTTTTTTTTTTTTTTTTTTTTTGAAAAGTTATTTTAAGTTTGTGTTTGTAGTTACATGTTTCTCTTCTTCCTCTCTTTTTTCGCCGAAACCCTAAAGCTGTATAGGCTTGATTTTGTGGTTTGGTTTATTCTAACTAGGTCAAGTCAAGGTGGTAATCTCCTTCCTTTTTCCATGGGTCAATTTCTTTCTGATGTTTGTTCCCTACAATTTCAATTTCAATTTCCCACCAACCCCTTTATTAGTGGCTCTTTATTGTCATCTTCTTTCTTTTTTTTATATATTTCAGGTCAAGTATTGACGAGAAGTAACCTCTCAAGTATACGAAATATAGGTGGTTTCACTTTGAAGATGGCATCGAAAATATCATACAGAAAGATCAGGACAATACAAGCAAATGACATCTTCTCATTGTTTAAGCCTTAGTTCACACAAGTCCAATGTGAATTCAGAAAGACAAGGCTTGGAACGCAAAAAATGTACCAAATGGCATGTATGACCTACCAATATGACCAACAGAGTGAATTCAAATCGAAAAAAAACGTTGTCATTGCACGTCTGTTGTTGCAAAGTTATTGAAGATGATGACTTGAATTCAATTCCATTTAGTTGAAGAAAAAAGCATTCACCTGCTGCAAATTTAGCATATCTAAACTTAGCATCACTATTCAACTTCTTAACAAAATGGACCTCTGCAGCTCTGTCATCCGCTTAGTAATATACAGTTTCAGAGTTCACATGGCAATCAGGACGAGGTAAGTAAGCTGAACCTCCTCATTTCCCAGGTATGAATCGCCAGAGATCCACCGCTATATCAACTTCCTTTTTCTTATGAAACTTGTATAGTTGTGGTACGTCGTAACGGAGCTGAAAGGAGGCAGGTACAATGAATAAAGATAAGGGAAATACATGGGCATATAATTGGAATGGATAAGGGACACTTAACCTACCTCACACAACACCTCCGCGCTGGTGGCATTGAAATCTCGTAACGCAGCCCTCTTGATGTGCTACAAGAGAAAACACCAGCTATAACCTCATCTTGATCAAATCAGAGCTTTTTCTGTTTATGATAGTGTAGGAGCTTTGAAATTATCTAATCATGGGGCATTTCAAACATATTGCTAGAATACATCCTGGCTTCTTCTGTTATATTACATCCTCAGAAGTAGCCAAACAGTCATACCATGCAACGAGAACCTAACTAAGAGCATTAAAGTGTGCCAAGAAGAACAACATTTTTTCATGTGAGTCTATTAGTTGGAAATTACAATAAAAATAACGGAGTATAGCAATTTAAGTGCCAATAAATCTTGACTAGAACCCAACATCCCAAAATCTTATGCTCAAGAATACAAAACTATACGTAAATGCATACCAATGAGGTTAGAAAGCTTACATCTCTGGTCGAGGATTTGTGCAAGGAATAAACTGCTCCAGAAGCAACCTGACTCCAAACAGCAGAAACAACAATCAAATGAAGAGAGATTTCACAGATGGAAAGCAATGATTCCAAAAATACATGATGGGTTGAATTTCCGTGGATAGATGACATATGTTACCTGCAAAGCTACTGAGAGAAAATCCATGTCTGCCCCTTTCTTGCGAGTGCCAAATGGAGGATTCATGACCACCGTATCGACAATTTTACCTAAATAAATTATCAGTATCATACAGCCTAACCAACAAAGTTGAGGATATTGCTATATGAGTTGAATTGCTGCAGATAGAAAACAAGAACAAAAGAACTTGAAACAATCCCTTGATGTAGCGAAATAATCCCAAGACCTATCAACGGCAATGAATAATAATAAAAAATGGTCCCTGTAGGGTATTTATTTCAAACATGAAAAACCTTATACATCATTAAAGCAGAGAAACAAAAAAAAAGACCCCAAAACAATCCATATAACCGGTCATCTAGAGGAAAGATCTGAGATCTCTTTACCTCTCAATCTTAAATCCTTGATGTCACACTGAACAAAAGTTACATCCAACTGCAAAGGCAAAGCAATCTATTAAGTGACACAAACCAATCAAACCAAAAAGATTAACGTGTATAAAATTTGACAAACACTTAAAAATCAGAAAGTAAATACCTCCAATTCCTCTGCATTGGCAGATGCAATCTCAATTGAATCAGTATCGACATCAAAACCCACAACATGCCTATGAAAGAAATCAAGCCACTCAACGTTCCAACATCTTCTAAAGGGTAAATTACATGAAACCACAACTAGTTTACATTAGTCCACTTCGCAAACACCTCCGTTTATAAGGAAAACAACATTTTGTCACTCATTATCCTCGGGGCAATTCGAGGCTGATGCCTATTTTAACCTTGTAAAAACGACCACTCATTTTTTTATAGTAAACCCTAAATATACTTGGGGTATTTTAGATGTTGAGCTGTAGCAAAACCAAGACCAGGATCCTAAAATGCAACTTTAGAGTGATTTTGTGCAAAGTGACAAATTACAGGCGGTACATTCAAGCTGAATAACTTTTGAAAGCTTTTCTAGAGAAGAGGGTAACTTAGATACTCACTGTGCACCCAAGAGGGCAGCAGCCAAGCCCAAGGTGCCACACCCACACCCAAAATCTGCGACCACCTTATCAGTTACATCACCGAATGAATTTTCCGCCTGCCCAATTCATAAGATTTCACATTCAAGTAAAAATTAGGAAATCGCAACCTAGGTGAAGAATCAGAATTTGGGGGAAATTTAAGAAATGAGAATGCGGAATTGAAAAGTGATGAAGAGGGTATACAGTGTAAAGCATACGAGAGGCGATGTGGGGTCCAGTTGGGTACTGCTCAAGCTCAATCTGAAGAAACGAAATCCATGACGAACAAAGTTTAAGTTACAGTCGATGGAAATCAAAGAGATGAAGGTGGAGAGAGATGGAGAAACGGTAGACCTTAGGATTGGAGAACTGGTCTAGATTTCCGAGGAGACTTTCGAGCTGTTTCAGCTTCATGTTTCAGACTCCCGCCGCCGCTCCAAGTTTCACTATAGGGATGGGAAGGAAGAGTACCGGAATATAATACACGAGATCTATAAAAAGTTCAATGTGGTACGTTTAAGCGTAATTTTTATTCTAATTACAAAAAAATAATCCAATATGACGTTCGACCTAAACAAACCAACGTTACCCACATTGACCGCATTAGTCAAATATACTTGAGTCTCAAACGATTTATCAAGGACTCAAAAATGAGCTAATCGATCGTCCAAGGGTAGTAGGGTCAATCGGCCTTACGAGAAAATGAGAAATATAGCGGCGGGAATTCATAAATTGCATAAAAGATATTAAAAGTCAGGGTGAAACGTCGTATTTATAGGGAGAGAAACTACATGTCTCCCTAAAATCTATTAAGATTTATCTTCTAAAAAGATAAGATCTATCTAAATTAACAAACCATGTATTTGGTAAAGACACATTTATCCATAATTGATTCTATAAACTAAAAATGTTCAAGTGGACGGGATGAAAGTTCTACCCAAAACAAAAGGAATAAACTAGAAAGAAATGTCGTCGAAGCAAGCTCGACATTGTACTAAGGCCAAACAACCTTATTGGGCTTGACCGATCGGCCTAGTCTAGAATTTTGTCCTAGACTCTTACTCTTTGATTGGAGGTCATGTGCAGGTCCTGTGCAGGTAAATACTTCATAAAAGCGATCGATCTTGTGCTCGTTGATCGATCCACATGCTTCCTGATGTATTCTTCACTTCACTATCGGATCTCAGTCATTTTCATCTTGACCTTGACTTATTTGATCGTATAGAGATCCTTAGGGTGTATGAGATCATTTCGTCGTAGATAACTCACAAAAAGTTCCACAACCGCTGAAATACATGCAATTACATAAACTAACCGATATCTCTCTGAAACACTAATAGGAAGGGAAAAGACCGATAAGATATGTTATCATGTCCAAAAAATTAAGCGGATGAAATAGCATGAGGATGGTAAAATACTCTAATTTGAGTGCTATCAAATACTCCATACTTGAAGCTTACTTGTCCTCAAGTAAGATCCGTATATCTCTCTCTTAATTAAGTTTACTCAAAAATACTTGTCTCATATGTAACAAGATCAAGCACTCAAAACCTTATCATCATATCACATGTCATAGTACAAGGTATAACTCAAAACTCATAAGTTTCATGTTCATTCAAGGGAATGTGTATAAATCTCTCGCATGTGTTTAAAGAATGTATATAATATCTCAATCTCAACAAATATGCAATGATCATGAACCCTAAGATTATCAAGGTGTTTTTCATCTCCACTGCGTCACCTCCCTACAAGCACAATTATAAATCAAGAGGTCTTTTTACAGGTTGTAAACTAGCCAATTAGTAAGTAAGGGGTGAGGAGTTATTTTGGCTTTGCGGTGTAATAAGATCAGGAAACTAAGACGTCTCAAAGCTCACAGTTAATTTGATCACCTCGTCTAATAAATCAAATCATCTTTTTGAATTATCCGGAACTCTTGCCTCAACAATAGTTACACTCTTCTTTTCAACACTTGTACTTTGTAAAACTCGATTCCCTCTTTTTAACTAGGTCCAAGTGACACATAATGTATCTTTTGATATATCTTTCTTCATTTTATGTGTCACACCAAAATAACTAGAAACAATTTGTAGATCTACAAAGAAACAATTTGTAGAGGGAATCGAGTTTATCCGGAACACTTGTGGTGTGATTAGGAGGTCACACATAACCCCATACTTTTTTCTTGTTTTTTCCTCGAATGCATGGTGTCACCTCCTAATTTTCAGATGGGTCAAACAAGGCTAATCATAGCTAGAAACAATTTGTAGAGCTACAAAGAAAGGTGGATACAAGCCATAATGGGTTAATAAGATGGAAATCATGTTCAGATAGTAAGAGAATAATAAGCTTAACAAAGACATGCATCAATCATCTTCATAAGTGTAAAACAAAGAGCAAACATGCGATCTCAAAAGAGAGTCAATCGTAAGTTCTAGATAATCATAGCATATAGGGGAACACTCGTGAAAAAGAAGATACACAAACAATACGTGTATAAGGCTAAAAGCAACCCCACAAAGCAATGTCATGAAACAAATTCGCTTATCGTTGTACCCAATATTCAATGACATAAAGAAGGTTAAAGTGAGAGATCTCGAGTATCATCAACCGATATAGAGTCTAAAGAGAGAAATCAAGTTTATTTATAACTCGATAGCACAAAACAAAAAATACATGTTGATAGAATATGATAAGGCCGATCTTCCCTATGGACCTCAGTCGATCGCGCACTCATTTTATACACAAAAGAGAAGTTGTAAAAAACAAACTTAAATGCAAGAGAAAGTTTTTGTGCTTATCGGCCAGATTGGCATAGGTTGGTCGGCTAGGGCTAAAAAGAGAGAATATTTTTGGAAAAGACGAGAAATTTTGAAAAAGAACGGAAGCTTTAAAAGCTTTTGAAAACTATTTTGTGTGCATACACATATTTAAACTCTACATTGTCCTAAATTTAAAGACCTTGAAAATCATTTTATGTGCATGCCCATACTTAAATCTTGCATTGTCTTAAATTTAAAAACGTTTGAGTATGAATGAGCATGTGTACCCGGTACTTGCTTTCAGCAATTGGATTGAATCGGGGTAGTTTGGTGGATTCAAATTTTGTTCGTCCCTTCTGGATCATGTGTGGCTAAAGGAGCAGTAATGACTTTTATTTTCGTTATTTTCGTGTCTTGATCAAGTTGACTACTCCTCCATAATCAAATGAGTAACAATAGCCGCTCTACTCATTCTAGCTTCAAAGGAAAGGCAATATATAAGCTCAAACGGAAAACAACTATGAATTAAAACATAACAAGCCCATTTCCACAAAATCACGTAAGTGAACTAGATTGTCGTTAATCCAATCTAATTTGCCTCATTTCAATTCAGAATTGTGGTTGCATTTGAAATTGTAAGGGGATATTTTTATGACATGTAATATTAAACGCATGATAATTGGAGATTAAATACAGAGAGTCGACGTAGTGCTAGCTCATCCTAGCAAGCTCTCTACACTTTACCCAACATGATTATGTGACGCTGATGAGGAGGATGCAAGTGCAAGGTACAGCTCCGCTATTCCGGTGAACATGGCAGCCCCTATGGGAAGAACATCCTCGTCGACAACAAAATGAGGATTGTGTGGCGAGTGAACAGAACCAACCTCCTCATTTCTGATCCCTACGTTAAACATGACTCCTGGGATCATTTCCTGATAGAATGCGAAGTCTTCACCGGCCATAACTTTGTTGGCCACCCTCACGTTTCCTGGGCCGAGAAGAAGCGTACCCACACTCTCAACATGCCGATGCAGTCTTTCATCATTGAAAACAGCAGGGTACACCGGGAATTCTTCTTCTAAGAAGTCAGCGTACGCTTGGCATCTGTGTAAGGCTGCTTGCCCCTCCACCACCTATGACAAACAAAAGGGAATTTCCGAAATTGCAGCTGCTCAAGCTCACAATGCATCTCAGTGTAAAAACCAAACAAGTTTTCTACTTGCCTCTTTCAACCTCTGTTGAAGTTGGCTCAGGGCTGCAGTGGAAAGGCTTCTAAGTGTGCCTCTCAACACAATAGACTGAGGGATTATGTTGAAAGCTGTTCCTCCTTTGATACTTGTCACAGACAGCACCTTCAAGAACACATCGTGTCATTTTCATCAAATCTTGCATCAATTTAGTACGCACGGAAGATTTTTCATAAATTGATTAAAAATTCCTTACTTGGCTATCAAGAGGGTCTACTTCTCTGGAAATGAGGTTTTGCAATGCAAGAATGGTAGATGATGCAGCCAGTATTGGATCAAAAGTATTCTGAGGGGCAGCAGCATGTCCTCCTTTGCCTTGTATTATTACTTCAAAGAAGCACACAGCAGCCAGCAAGGGTCCGGGACGAGATGATATGCTCCCTGTGGGCAGCAAGTAATCGACATGCATACCGAAAATAGCTTCAGCTTCACCTAGAGCACCTTCTTTTATCATATGAGATGCGCCTGCCCCTCCCTCCTCCGCTGGTTGGAAAATAAGTCTTACTGTTCCCTGAAGCAGAAAACCATACCAAAAGCTTAGAAATTAAGGACCCGTTTGGTTTTAATTCCGAAACGGAACGGAAACAAATCTAGTCCATCCGTATATCCTTGTTCATGAAATTTTTTGAAATCATTCCTTATGGTTTGAGATAATTGTAATAAAATTTGATACCATATACGGAAACAAAATGGAGGGAAGCAAGTGCATCATGTACGAAACCACGAAGAATGATTCCAAAAAATTTCATGAAGAAGGTACCACATATGGACTAGATTCATTTCTGTTTCCGGAGTTACAACCAAACGGGGGGCTAAGTTATTTTGAATGTTTACAAGGACAACAACAGCCAGCCAGATCTTCATAACAAAGAGATAGGATAAACACCTTGATTACACAAAGGCCATAGCATGAACTTATAAAATTGTAGCAAGATTACAACAATTAATCCTAGTGCGTATACAAATCAATCATTAAGATCTCCTCCAAGCAACTAATCATAAAACAGTCACTTCACCCTTAGGTGGACGGATAACTAGTTAAAAACACTACCCTTGTGAAATATCACAGCAAATACAACTCAAGGAATGAAACATCAGTGAATGAAGTTTCTATTTCAAAGAATGATTTACCACAAAAGGTAAGTCTTCTCTTTTCATGATTAAGTTACCATTTCAGTCTGAGGGGTTTAAATCCAATTTTGGGGAAAGAAGGCCTTTTGGGCAGAAGCATAACACATAAAACAGTTTTCTTGTATGCCTTCAGTTTGTGACAGAGACAAAAATACAGACCTTCAGTTCATATTTTCTTTGATGCAGCAATCTTGCTGCACCAAGAAGCATAGTAGTATGAACATCATGTCCACAAGCATGCATTATTCCATCATTTTTGCTCTTGTGTGCCCATTCAACTAGCTCCTACAAAACCCGATCACAGTAACAGATCAATTCAGTAATAATTAAAAAAAAAAAAAAAAGGAGCCCAAATCTGCCCATTTCATCCAAATTCCAAAAATAAATACGACTGTCTGACCTGCAAAGGGAGAGCGTCCATATCGGCCCGGAGAGCAACGACGGGAGAAGACCCGGACCCGAGCTGGGCAACAAGACCCGTTTTGGCAAAAGGGTAGGTATAGGGTATACCAAGCTTGTCAAGTTCACTTCGAATGAGGGAACTGGTGTTGAATTCCTGAAATCGGAGTTCTGGGTTCTCGTGGATTCGCCTTCTGATGGATACCAACCAATCCTTGTGGCTCTTGGACGATTCCAACAACTCTCCGCCATAGGCTTCGCCGTAATCAGTCTGATTCGACAAGGTGGTTGCCAATGGAGTTAGGGCTTCGAAGTTGAGAGCTAAGAGGATGATAAGGGAAGTGAGGATCACAGGGGGAGACATGATTGTCTGTGAGTGGACTCGGCAGTCTCCTCCTCAGCTAGTGTCAAATTTAGTAGAAAATCGGGGCAAAAGTTTGACTACCAATACCATATACTTATTAAACCAACAATGTGGCATCTAATAAGATTTATTTAGAGAACCAAAAACAAAATTGGAAAGTTTGAACCCTAGCCAAGCAAGATACATAAGAAGAAATGAATGAATCGGAGGGGGCCTAAACGACATAACGATAGGTGACATACTTGCCGGCGGTCTCACTTGGCCTTGTAATCCTGACTACCTGGCCACGCTTGAGGCCGTAATATCTTGCAATAGGATCAGTGACTTGAATCCGAGGTAGCTGTGTGACCTTGACAGTGTATCTTAGAACCAAGCTGTCCTTTTCCTCTTCTGAAAGCAGCTGATGCTCCGGAACCAGGACGTGGTCTTTTACGTTTACAAGGAGCTCCGCTTCCTGGAAAACCTCAAGGTTGAACTTGCTTGAGATTTCGCTAATGCAGCTCCTAGCAAATGGAGTGACGTTGGTTTGGACAACGAGGATGGCTCTATAGACGTTCTCTGATTTCATACGCTCTGTGTATGTCTTGATTGTCTTGACTCCGACCTTTGGATCTTCAGGGAAGAAGACGTAGATCTGTTCAGAGGAATCACGAGCATGTGTTTTGTGAATGACAAGATCTTCTCTTTTCATATTTTCCCCAAACTTGGCGACGAAGGCCTCACGTGACATCTGAGAAATGAAATCAGCCACCAAGTAGCCTCTGTCCTTGAGCATTGTCACCGCCGTCTTCCATATCCGGTGAAGCCTCGTTATCTCTTCTCCCGTCAACATATTTCCTTCTTTTTAATTTCACGATCGATCTGCAATTAAGCTTTTCAAGCTATAAATTGTGGAAACCAGATATAAAAGCAATCTCTGAATTGCAAAGAGCTCCCCTATACACTAGGAAAATAGTTAGATGAAATATACAAGTAGTGTCTAGAAAATAGGGAATAGATGGCAACGATATTTTGACTGATTCAAACTATGAAAAAGACGTAATGAATATCTGTTAATACCCCGGGAAGCTCAAGATCGGTGCTTTCGTGAAGACATCGGCGAGTTGGTGCAGACATGGCGAACCTAGAGATCCCCAGCTTCGACCTGTTCCCGGACGAAATGGAAGTACATACAAGGTTACATTGTCGCAGAGAAGTAATGGCGGATTGGACATGTGAGCATGAAGATCATGGAGAAGCTGTTTAGCAGGAATATAAGTTAAAGCTCGATATTGAGCTTCTGTACTCGAGACGACACGCTGTTTGCAAGAAGTCGAGTTGATTAGGTTTGCCCTGTATAAACAGCAAAGCCGTACTCAGAAGGGATGTCATATGGGATCGAAATCCAGCCGGCAACGGAGAAAGCAAGAAGGGAAGATGCAGGCGTAGGGGAGAGATGAAGACAGTGGAAGAAGATGGTGGAAGAAGAAGATCCATTTAAATACTTGAGAATATAGTTTCTCCAATTAACTTTTGAAATATACTAAACGGTAGCATATAGTATCTTCAAAGAGATACGGAGATACCGGTAGTTTTTCAAGTAGGAGATGAAATGTGAAAATATGGGCCGTAAGTTATAAGATTTTAACCTATTAATCAATTAACAAATTTTAAATTTTCAGTAAAATATTTAACAAAAATTTGCTAAATTTTTTTGGAAGAAAGATATATATATATATATATAAAATATATATAATAAATTCAGATTGAATTATGTCGCTAATATCCAAAGTCTAAAATTCTATAGAATAACCCATTTAAATTATCTAATTGAAAAAATAAATCCCGAATTTTAGGATTTTAGAACCCTACCACTATTTAATATTTAAGCCTCTCTTTTTTCCCTCTTCTTCGTTCGTTCTTTCACTTCTAGAGAACTCAATCTCCATTACACCTCAACAAAAGGGGTTCAGGCCACACCATTACTAAAAACTCTATCCGAAAGATGCAGGCCGGGCCAACTCGATCTGCCTTGTTCGGAACACAAGCGCTACTCATGTACACCTACTAAAAAGTGGGCAGGCTGTGGGGCTGGCCGAGATGACTTGTATGTGCTTGCATTACAAACAAGTATAGCTCGTCAAAATACTCAAAACAAACTAAATGAAAAATCAGAGTGAGTAACACTCAAACAAACTAAATTATATATATAAATAAATAAGTTATGTGTATAAAATATATATACGAGCCGGGCTGGGTTGGCCCGCGGGCCAAAATCTTTATATATACCCGTCTCACCAAAATACGGGTCGGGCGAGGTCCGAACGGGCCAAACTAGTTATTCATACCCATTTTTTTTCCGGACCGACCCGAATTTGTATAGTTCTAATCTCCATACAATCCTCATATCATTTCATTTACACATTATAAGGGAGAGTTGGTCACTACAATAGTTCGTTGACTCTTTTTCCCTTGTCATTTTACCCAGAAGGGTAATTTCTTATTTACTTATTTTTAATTATAATAATGATTGGTATTTCTTTACCCTGTATAACTTCAGCCCAAATTTTATGTTGTTGGACTAAAAGGACCATGGTCGCGTTGAGATTGTTACACGTTCCTACTTTGTTCCATTTGGCTGGTGTTTAGGACATGTGTTAATTGTCGTGACATTTTTTTTTTCACTGTGCAACTCCTTCCTCTTTACGCATGTTGATGCTTCAATCATCTCGTCTACTCTTCTTCGATTACAGGTTTGTTGTTATTTCTTTCTTCTTTTCTTTTCTTTTTTCTTTCATTTTTCCGTCTCTTTGCTCTCTCTTTCCCACAAAAGCATCTAACATGTAAGATCGATTAACTATAGATCTTAAATTTCTTGAATTTGGATTGTTGTAATCGATTATTTCTGCACGGCGCGAGGGAAAGAAACATGTTTGGGAGACCGTCGAAGAAGAGTGATAGCACCAGGTACCATAAAGTCATGGAGTGTCAAAGATGCTTCACTGGATGATCTAAAGAAGTCGTCAATCATTCTACCCTCACCATAACCACTCCGTGAATAAACCTACCCTACTTTGAAAAGATATAATTTCTCCCAATTTGATAGCGAGGGTTTCGTCAAACAAATTGAACGGAAACTCAAATGGAAGCAAAAACAGGTTCAATAGAGAAACCAACAAAACAACCAGGTCTACAAACAACCAGTCTCACGAAAGTAGCGAGGTCAAATCCAAGCTTCGAACAAAGGAAGACTAGTCTGCAAATCTACTACTTCGAGGGAGAAATGGGATTGTCGTGGAGGCTCCGTGAGACGAGAAAATATATTTATTTTGATTTACTTTTTCAATTACAATTTCTGAAATCTAATGATCGACTTCTTCATCTTGCGGATGGGCTTCATTCGCTCCTGGTGTCTTCCTTCACTCCGCTTCCCTTCGGATCATCGGCGTGCTAGGATACTCGGTTCAGGATCCAACGATTTTTCTTAATCTCCTCCGGATCCAACGATTTTTCCACATATAGGTATTCAGTTCAGGATTAGGGTTTGGAAGTAGCCAATACATCGGTTTAATGCAAGCTCTTGCTATGTTGTAAGCACAAAGTTTATTTATGGTGATATCATTGGCTTAATGCAAGCTATTGTGGAGGTGTTATTATGTGCCAAATCCATCACACTCTTGTTTATACCTCTAGAACACAATTACATAGGTATATATAGGCTATAGAGTTTAGGGTTTTTAGCATATATTGGCTTTATTACATTATACTCCCTCTTATTCTATATATTTTCACATATATCCTATAACTCTCTTAACTCCTGTCACCTACTTTCTTAATTTTGTCCAGTTATTGCTTCAAATTGACCATTTCATCATACCATTGTTAACTAGTCAACTCTTGATGTAGCAGTGAAAGCATCTCCGTGAAAAGCTGAATTTATTGGTGGAATTTTTCGAGGATTTTAACATACCTACATCGTGGGATGAAATACTGTATAATAGTATTGGCAAAAGTTTGAATTTGTTCATCTTTAATTTAAAAGCTCGTCTTCCTTTAATATAGTTGTTACCCAAATGCAACGCCAGAGATAACATCACTTGTCAAAGTTGTCATATTTACATGATGACACCTTCTCTCATATGCTCATTATTATTGTTCTTGCTTTCGTTTCTTAATTATATAGCCTCAGCAATTCTCATACTACCCCTCCTTCAACAAAGGTTCTTTTTGCACACTGTCAACAAAAAGAAAGAGCATTAAAATTGGCATCGATCCAAAACGCTCTCTACTGTTCAGAGGAAACCCCTCTTTGCTTATACAAAGGGAAACCCCCTCAAACACCAGCTATCAAATAATCTTAATGTTCATCCAACAATGGTGTCTCTGCACCTTCACCACCCTTCTTCTCCGACCTTTCTTCCATAAGGACCAGATCTACAAAATCACTATCATTTTTCTTTCTCATATTTGAGACCTTCCTCCAACAGACATCAACTTTTGTTAGTTACCAAAAAAAAAAAAAAAAAAAAAAAAAAAAAA
>BSUD01000005.1:117582653-117614747 GCA_033239045.1 Fagopyrum esculentum
AAAAAAAAAACAAAGGTTCTTTTTGCCTCAACGGCCATTGAAGCATGAAAAAAACCAACAAAGCAAAACGAAATCTTATACCTTGAGAATTTCAATCAACTCAGTTGCTTTCACTGTGCAAAATCCAAATGTACCCAACCAAATTAGGTTTAATCATAAACAATGCCAGAAAGAAAATTAAAACAATTAGGTCGAGGTCGCGTGCGAAGTAATAATATGACAATGATACATTTGTATTTCATCAAGGAAATTAGTACTTAGTGGTACCGTAAAAGTGATCTTTAAATACAAGTGATGCTCTACCGTGTACTTTTAATATCATTATTCAAACCAGTAAATATATCTCGCATCATTAGGACTTGTGGTTTGAAGATAATGACACAAGATTGACCGAGTATGTTAATATTGTAATATAAGGTTAAAGTACTTTTAATTACAAAAGTAAATATTTAGTTAAAATATGATATTTGTTTATTCAAGCGATATTTTTGCATCAATCAAAATAATTAATGATTTGAAAGAATTTGGCCTACTAGGCCATTTTTTAGTTTTGTGTTTAGTAAATATATCTCATTATTTTTTTAACCACTTTCATTTAATGGTAGGTAAAAATAATTAACCCCTTTATTTAAAAAAAACCCATCTATATTTAGAAAAAAAGAATAACCGGAATTAGAAATACTATTTTTTTATTTTTGCCTTTTTATTTTCTTTATTATTTTTTGGAATAAATTTATCATACCAGAAAATTTATCATACCAAAAATTTTATGATACCATAATTTTATCATACCAGAATTTTATCAAACTATAAATTTATCATACCAGAAATTAATCATACCAGAAATTTTTTCATACCATAATTTTTTTCATACCATAAGTTTTTTTTGTCTTTTTTTATTTTGTATAATTTTCTAGTATGAATTTCTGGTATAAAATTCACACCAGAAACTCA
Organism: Fagopyrum esculentum; assembly: GCA_033239045.1. Taxonomy (NCBI): domain Eukaryota; kingdom Viridiplantae; phylum Streptophyta; class Magnoliopsida; order Caryophyllales; family Polygonaceae; genus Fagopyrum; species Fagopyrum esculentum. The sequence continues at coordinate 117,583,608 of BSUD01000005.1, forward strand.
TACCAAATTTTTTTTTTTGTTTTCTTTTTGTCTTTTTTTATTTTTTATAATTTACATACCGGATTTACATACCGGATTCACATACCGGATTCATATACCGGATTCACATACCGGAAGTTAAAAAAAATATAAAAATCGTAGAACTCAATCTATATATTTTTGTCATGTATATCCTAAATCATTCACATGTGGCAACAAAGCTATGGCACAGAACTACAAAAAGCACGGTAAACTCAAACTTAAGTCTAACAATATCAAGAAACAACCTGCTTCCTGCAGGCTTCAACAATTGGGGCTGGCGGATCAGAGAGAGATCCATCGAAAATCTGGTTAGCAATCCATTTGTTTGCGGCCTCTGTAATGTATGTTGTCCCAACTGATGTAGCTTGATGCATTTTCTCAAGAGCTAGCGAAAAGCTCGGTTCCATTTGTCACCAATTTATCCCAGCACTTGAGCTCCGGATTGTCAGGATACTTGCAGCAAGACCTGAAAGGATCAGCGAAGCCTGCAGTAGAAGAAAACAAGTATAACACAACACTGTAATTGGTGGTGACCAGATTGATCATCAGAGGGAGTAGTTTGCCGTTTTTCTTTGCTTCTCGAATTAGGTAATACTTGGCTGACTAGATGTCAACATAAACAAGAGTTGCACCCGGAAGCTGAATCCTCAGTTGGGATATACGGTCCCTGAGTTGATTGTTGAACTTCTCACCCACATCATTGTATGACTTGATACAACCGATTTCATCTGCATTCCTAGACTTTGAGGTAGAGTTGTCAAGCCAATGAATCAATAGGGGTGATCTAACACTTAACAGATGAAATGCTATCCAAATGAAACTACATTCCCAATTCTACAGATCTACAGATGAAATCATGTCAAGCCCTGCCCACTGTATGAAATTCTATTCAAATGAAACTCAGATCTACAGATTCTAAGATGCTCAGCAACGGCTCTTCCCAAATCTACATTCCTAGATCTACATATTCTAAGATACTCAGATCTACAAATAATAGTCTCTTCCTAGCTTTGGTTTCCTTCAGCTCTAATGGATCCCTTGCAACACTCTTCGTAAACCGTCCTTTGATGTTGCGTAAAGCATTTTGGCTCTGATTCTCGAAGCTGTCGGTGACATGTTACTAGGGTGGGCATAAAACCCGCTTAATCCCGTCCCGTCGCGGTCCCGTCCCGATCCCGGCTGGATTTGAAAAAAAAAATGCGTATCCCGTCCCGTCCGGTGAAAAATTTGCGGGACGGGACGCGGGACGGAGACTTCCCATCCCGTTTAATCTCGTCCCGTCCCGCATATATATAAAAAAATATTTTTATATTTTTATATATATTATATAGATAAATATCATACATAAATTATAATTTTTAAAATATATTATTTTTAAAAATATTTTATATTTTCAAAATTATTAGTTCGATAATTTTTCATCACTCATTCACTCATTCTTTATGACTGATTTGGTTGGATCTAAAATACTAGAGATTCTACTCTCCCTTGATTTAGTCCGTTCGCCGTCTTGCTCTGGTCCGTTCCATCGCCGCGCTTGCTCTGGTCCGTTCCATCGCCGCGCTTGCTCTGGTCCGTTCCATCGCCGCCCTTGCTCTAGTCCGTTCCATCACCCTTGTATTTGTGGATTCCTACAAATGTAATCGATAGTTAAATAAATGTAATTTTCTGTAAATTATTTGTTGTTATTTTTTGAATGTGAATCGGTAAGACACTTTGATATAACTTGAATTGTTTTTCAATGTATTAACTACTAATGTAGGCGTCGTGAATCAATAATTAGGTATCGAGTTTTTTTTTCCGGTCATTTGTGTCTTTAAACGTGAGAGAAAACAAGCATACATATTGAATATAATCAGTGCATAATTTGCGCGGGATTTGTCCCGATCCGTGTCGTCCTGTCCCACATGGGACAAGGCCCGCGTGGGACGAAGAAAAAAAAGCCATGAATCCCATCTCGTCCCGTCCCGCAAATAACTTGCGGGACGGGATGCGGGACGACCCTATCCCGTCCCGTCCCGTCCCACTTCCACCCCTACCTATTACAGTAAATTCAACTCAAAATTAGGAGCTATATGAGTTTATATTTGTAATAACTTGAAGTCGATCGAGTTTATGTCCATGTGAGGAAGAAGATCTTGCTCTTGCGTCGATTATCAAATGTGACGAAATCGAAGTCGAAGACTGCGTAGCGGCAGTCGTCAGAAGGTACGCCGCGAGTTTGGAGTAGCCTTCTCCTGCAGATCCGGCCTTATCGATGGTAACTAGACGAAATTTCTCATCGAGTTTGAAGACGATGTAGCCGAAGACATTTTTTCACTTCATCTCCATGAAAGAGTTCTTGTAGATCTAAGGATTTGACAAAGACCAGAAGAGAGATCTGAGGCTCTGATTGAAGCAGAAATGAATGGGGCGTGAGGGAAATAGTTCTTTGGTTTGGATTTGAGGAGGTGGGTGGAAGATAAGGCTTGTTGTGGTGGTGAGGGATCGAAGGTGAGGATGGGGATGTAGGAGATAGAGTTGAGGTTCGAATAGACGAGAACAACGCCATGACTATGGGTTTGAGCTAATTGTAGAATGGGAATGGGGAATATGAAGAAGGGAAGAGAACGGCTGCGAGAATTGAGAATAAGAGTTTCACGGTAAAAAAAAGATTTGGGGTATATTAACTTAAATGAAAACTAAAAGGAATATACTTACTTTAAGAAAATCTGGAAAAAGCCTAGTTACTTAATTAACCCGATTATAAATTAATATTTCGTGAAAATGTTAGAGAAGTTTGAGAGTTTGAAAACTTGTTTATTTTTAGAATTAATTAGGGAAATAGGACCCCTTAAAATTATCTTTTGTAAACTAGGCCACTATATAAAATAAAGAAAAAGTAGGTATGAAAACTAGAAGATAGGGACAATAATTTCTTTAATTGAAATGATGGTGATTAGATGTTTACTTTTGGTTTAAGTATCTTTTTACATATTTACCTTTTATTTTTGGTTAATGTAGCTAGTTTGATGAAACTTTCAAGTCCATGAATGTTTAATTTTTTTGCGTGACATTGTTTCGTTACCCAAATATGAATTGTAGTATTTTTCTCATTATTGGGTATATATTTATTGTTTTTGTGATATGTTTTTTATTGTTGAGTATGCTTAAAGTGATATTTTTGGGTATGTTTTATAGTTATACAAACTGTGTTACAAGAACCAAATGTCATTTGGTATTGATGTTTGTGTACAATATCGATTTGTGTAAATTTTGATTATGAAAAATTCAAATTGGGTATGCTTTTATACGTGTATTGACTTTGTAGTATATTTTTTATCATTAAGTATATTTAAAGTGATATCGTGGGTATGTTTTATGGTTACCCAAAATGTGTTATAATGATCAAATGTTAAGCGAATTTTTGGGTAATGACCAAATGTCATTTGATATTGATGTTTGTGTACAATATTGAGCTTTGAAAATTTTAGGTATGACAAATTTAAATTGGGTATGGATTTTGTATTAAGTGATGTTTAAATTGGGTATCAATATAAAATATTATCCAATTTATGGATATTGCTTTATTTTGATATTTAATTTATTGGGTATCTTGTTTTCGAGTATGTTTATGTACTTTGACAAATTTATTTTTAGGTATGATTGTGACAATATTTGGGTAAGCGAATTTTTGGGTAAACGGATTTTTTCTGGGCAGAGTACTGCGTTTTTTGGCCCCAAATTCCCTCCAAATGTCAATCAAAAGTGTCACAGTCAGCACTCACATCAGCCATCAATCATTAATCATCACTTTTGTCAACTTTTTGTCTTTTTTATGAATTAGTCTAGTAAAGTAGGAGCCTTATTTCTCAATTTGTAATTGATAGGACCCTAAATTTCAACTCTATATTGTCAAAAGCCCTAAATACCAATTCAACCTTATTTTTATTGGGATAATTTGACATACTAGGCCTTTTTGAGTTTTTGTTTAAGAAAGTGTACCCTAAATTTTTACCACTTTCATTTAATAGTAGGTAAAAATTATTAACCCTTCTATTTAGAAAGAAAGGAATAAATGATGTTTGTTATTTGTTATATAAGTATAAATTTTAATTTTTAATTACTGAATTTGTTTTTTTAATTATTATTTTTCTTGCCTTTTATTTTATTTTTTTTATTTTCTTTTTTATTTTTTGGACTAAATTTCTCATACCGGAATTTCTCATACCGAAATTTCTCATACCAGAATTTCTCATACCAGAATTTTTATACCAGAAATTTCATACCAGAAATTATCATACGAAAATTTCATACCAGAAATTATCATACGAAAAGTTCATACCAGAATTTTGTCATACAAGAATTTTGTTATACCAGAATTTTTTACACTAGATTTTCATACCATAAATTACATTTTGTCATACCAGAATTTTTGTACACCAGATTTTCATACCATAAAATTACATACCATAAAGTTACATACCATAAAATTGCATTTTCTCATAACAGAATTTTTTTACACCAGATTTTCATACCATAAAATTACATACCATAAAGTTACATACCATAAAATTACATTTTCTCATACCAGAATTTTTTTACACCAGATTTTCATACCATAAAATTACATACCATAAAGTTACATACCATAAAATTGCATTTTTTCATACCATAATTTTTTTACACCAAATTTTCATACCATAAAATTACATATCGTAAAGTTACATACCATAAAATTGCATTTTTTTCATACCAGAATTTTTTTTCACCAGATTTTTTTACCATAAAATTACATACCATACAGTTACATACCATAAAACTGCATTTTTTCATACAAGAATTTTTTTACACCAAATTTTCATACCATAAAATTACATACTATAAGATTACATACCATAAGATTACATACTAGGTAAGACCATCATAAAATTACATACCGTAAAAGAGCCTACACTCTTCCTTCATTAAAATGCAAAACAAACATATGTACACGTAGAAGCTACCCCTCAGACACACCAGTCCGCCGGCGGCCAGAAACAACCACCCCCACCCCACCCACCCCCACCCCCACCACAAATTCTGGTATTTTTTTGTCTTTTTATTTTCTTTATGTTTTTTTATTTTCTGGAATGAAGATTTTTTCACATACCGGAATTTTCACATACCGAAATTTCACATACCGGAATTTCCACATACCGGAATTTCACATACCTGTAACACCCCGAATTCTCAAAACTCGGGACGTTACTGGTTAGGACCTCACAATGGGTCCCGACCTCAGTTTGACAACAATATTACTAGGATCTTGCAACAAGACACAAATAAGAAAAACCGAAATTCATAAAATAGTATTTTAAAGGAATGAATGCAACAAAAGTCTAACAGCCTATCGTACTTAAACAACGGAAAAGACCAACTGTCTTAACAAAGGAAAAACAACAAAGCAACAACTCAAACCCCCACTCTAAAGAGTACGGAGATCCGGCTGACCACTACTTCCGGATCACACATTTGCTGTTCTAACTTGCACTAAAACTAAAAACACAACAAAACAACCATTAGCTAGTTATCTAAACATTAGGAGAATAATAATAGCACACACACATAAAATAATAAACACCCATCATGCTTTCAAACAATCCATTTATTATCTTCATTTAAGTCATTCACTCTAATGATACTTATTTTGTGACACGAGGGATTCCCAAACCTCGCCTCCACCCCCGTGTACCCATCAGGAGTGGATCCGATGCATCTCACCGTGTACCTGTATGGTATGGGTATAGAGAACCTCCCAGTCTCCTGGCAGAGCTGGGCAGTGATGTCACGGCCCGTTATACATACACTTGGGCCTTAACACATAACAACAACGGTCGTCCTAACAAGTTGTTATTATAACACACATGGTACACACACCACTAATATCACTCAACTAATATCCAGAAACCAGCTAAGTAAGTCGCAAGGACTTACCTGAGTCAAATCACACTCTAACAAGTCTCAAATCGGTCCGTACTCGTGGTACTCAAACGCCTACCAAATAAGGCATGTGGATCAAAATCACATCCAGATGTCCAACCTCATGCAAAGGGATTACGGAAAAAAAAACTCTCTTACGGTAAAAGACCATTTTACCCTTAGTACCGGAAATTCTCAAAGTTTATTCTTGAATTCTACTAATTTCTTTTAGAACTTGTTTTCCATAAATTGTTTCTCTCTCATAGTTCTTATAAGTTATGAGTTAAAACTCGAAATCACTCCTCAAAGAACAACACTCCTCCTCTTTCCCGATTACCACTCTACTCTTCTACATGTATATATGCGTATGTACATACTCTAACTTTTCCTTCAACTCGTATAATTCCGTAACTCCTCGGATTTATATATAGCTACATAATTTCATAACTCCCAACTCGTACTTATATACGTAACCCATATATCTATATACACTATACTTATACCTACAAATATATATTTATATATATATATATATACTTACATATGCATACCACTCTTACGCTTATATATAAGCCTACACATATCCATTCTTATACATCTATATATACACATACACGTCCACTGCACCTATTCATATATATATATACTCATCTCTTCCAACTCGTAAATCTATATGTACGTATATATGTATACTTCTGATACATATATATTTGTATATTTTATTTCTTTCAAAAATCCTACTTCTATATATACATACATTTATGTACTGTATTCCTATATAAGCATGTTTAAATCTACTGCTCAAACATGTATACACTATATACATTCAGTATGCCTACTCCTAAAAATATATCACATATATTTAACATTCTTTTACTTGTGTAATTCCATACACAACATCCGACAATGCATCAGGGTGGAAAGTACTCACCAGTCCAGCCTACTCGTCACACACTCGGAGAGGAACCGCAGCTCGGTTCGGTTCTACTGTTTGGCTGTCACAGGGGTTCGAAGCTGGCTCGCTTGCTCTCCACTGTTACGCCACTCTTCTGGACTCAGGGCTGCAGGACTAAAAACAAAACAAAATCCAACTTCCAGTTAGCCCGGAAAGTCGAAGGAAACAGGGGAAAAGAGTTGCGATTCAGCCGGGCTTACCGGGAATCGACTACAGCTGCTGGCGCACGTCTTTTGTCGATCTGGGGCTGCTACTGCGTGAATCAGAGAGCAAGTCGTCCGGGCTGTAACTACATGAAGTCGGCGAGGGAAGAAGAGGGGTAGGAGGGGTAGGAGGGGATGGTTCAGGCTCACCTGGTGGTCCACAGAGAAGATCGAAGAGGCTCGGATGGTTGCTGCTAGGGACGCTGCGAGGTTGGCACCGCTACTGGTGGTCGACAGAGCCGGCGGAAGGAAGGGTGGCGAGGTCTGAGTGCGAGGTTGGGCGTCGGTGTGCAACAACCTAGGCGGACGGACTACGTATCTCCTCGGTTCCGGTGGGTCGCAGACGGCTGCGGGTCTCTCATGGTCTCCGACGAAGGCGCGACTTCGTCTCGGTAGTGAGTCCGAAGTGGCGGTGGTGGCGGCAATTGGGCAATGTGCAGCTTCTCCTGGTGCGGTCGGCTTCTGCAGATGGGAAGGGTTGACGATCGATTAGGGTAGTTATTAGATTAGGAGAGGGATTAGGTTAATTAGATTTAAGATAAGTGTTGGGCTGGCTGAAGAAGCATGAGCCAAAATTTGGGCTTGCTCACCAAAATAAGAAAAGGGATGGGCTGAAAGAATTAACATTTTAAGTACGGAATTATTTACGGAATTATATACGGAATCATATACGGAATTATTTACGGAATCATATACGGAATTATTTACGGAATTATATACGGAATTATAGAAGTTATCATTTTATGTAAATCAAAGTCACATAAAATGGTAGAATTTAATATCGTGTTCTTTTATTTAAAAGAATGAAGTCTGGGGAATCGGAAACCGGTCAGATCCGGTATTAAACGGAGTTTAAAATTTTTGGTTATTACATCAGTGCCCTCTTAAAAGAAGTTTCGTCCCGAAACATAGAATAATATACCTAGTCACATGATTTCCTTAGTATAACTTACTTTTCAAAATTTCCGTTTTCTACCATGCAACTACTCTATAATCATACTCAAACATGCCTCACATCAAGCACAATTACTCATTCCAAGGTAAAAAAAAAATTCAAACAAACGTTACCCGAGTACTAACTCGTCGATATAGAAGTAGCGGCTAACTCCGCAGGGTACTCAAGGTAACCATTTCTAATGCTCTCCTCCGTTTCCTAAGTAGCCTCATCGAATCCTCGTCTAGACCACTAGAACTATACAAAAGCATGAACCCGCTAAATTTTCTGATCTTCATAGCTGATGACGTGTCTTGGATTCGGTAGGTACTCTCTCAACGGTTTGGTTTTCTACTTACTTCCAGCTCTTTTGATGACTCTACCAAACTAAAAAAAAACTTTTCCTTCCACTGGGCCCACTTGCTTCCCGACTATCGATTCTGAAATAATAATCTTAAACTCTTGTCGGCACTTTACTAAGTGCCTAATGCTCTTTGTAATACAAACTGCTCGGCCCGGTTTCCTCAATGTGACCTAACCGGATCGTTCCTCGCTTAATGGATTTTCACCTACTTCTTGTAAAGCTTTCAAATTATATAACTCAACACAAATCCCACACTCAAGTGGACCTTTTCAGTATGATTTACCCAACTCCCGCCTATACTTCCCTTCTAATACTAGCAAGATCATCTTCAAACAGACCCTTACTCTCTTACTCCACCGTAGTCTGTTCTTCACCAACCAGCAAGCAACTTCTAACCCGATTCTCCCATATCCTTAGATCATCCCCGAAGGTTGTCGTTGCCTACTTGGGGAATCCTCCAAGGCATCGGTAAAGTTACCTCTTAAATCCACAATCACTAATGTCTCTTCTTAACGGTACCTACTCGTCAATACCAACCAACACTTACACATCCTCAGTTGATGTCAGTCAGTCTATAATTGACTTATCTCAATATCCCGGACTTACTCTTCTCATACTTATACTGGCATTAAATTCTTGGTGAGCATCATCTGCCCGATTAATCCTTTCTTGCTTCGCTAATTCGTTTTATCTTCCACACTTCTGTTTCCTTAGGCTAACTCTACTTCTCGAGCCCAACTGGGTCATTCATCTTGACATAAATAGTCATTCCAAGTCATCAACGATGGCTGGTAAGTGTCTTTGTAGTTCTGGTGACTTTAATTATCATCCCCCTGGCAGTCTCCTTGCATGGACAGTCAGTGTTGATGACTTAGGTCCCGTGATAATTAAGGTCACCTTGGACTTTCGAGTCCTCCAAGGCCGTTCTCATATATACATTCCTTCGCTGGTGTTACCGGCAATATAGCCTTCCTGCAACACCGTTGTTTCCGCTACAGGTTTCAACTCTTCGGTACCGGCATTGCGATTTCTTTCCAATTCCTATATCTTTGAGGAGGTCAAAACCTCTTCACACTTGTATAGTCTACATCTTGCTTTTATAATCTATTGTAGGCATCCATTCCATGAAGCTTAGATCCTCATACCCGGGTCGACATTTTATCTATTTTGGTCTCTCGAGCTTGTCTTGTGAATTCTTCTACTAGGTGACTCATCTTATACGTTTTTCTTTTCTGCATCGGTCTCTAACTGTCTGTTGATCATTACTACCCATTCTGTGTTGGAACTTAAGTTACTTTGTACTCTTGCATAGATTTCCTAAGGACATCCTCATCTCAAGACTTTATTCCAATTTAGCAAGACCCGCCTTTTGATACATGACTTTTCTTCTCACTGCTTAAGTTACTCTTTTGGTTTACACCTTAGTCATCCTAGCGTTATCGGTCCGATATGTATGACTTTTATTTAACATCTATCGGTACCATTTGCATAAAAACCTCAGTTTTATATGATTTTCTCAAAAATCCAAATTCTTAACTTGCATTTATTATGTGGTCCTTATGCTCGTGTCGCTTTACCTTCTTTAAATCTTTACTACCTAGTAGAATGGTTACCCCTTTGAGTTCCTCGTGCTCGCTTTACGAACCGCGTTAGTTGGTCTTATTACTTTCATCAACTCTTAGGTCATCAGTCCAGTTTGATTTTTTTTTTAATAGAGTACCTCCATTTCTCATTAAACTTTTATATATACATCTTTCGGAAATCCTCTTATTGGGGTAATACCGGATCCATATAACAACTTTTAGTCATTCAGCTATACTCCTTCTCATGTATGTTCTAGCCAACATGTAGATTCCATCTGAAATCACCTCACAACTCGACCACACGTTTCACTAAGACTTTAAATCATACTCTCTATGTTTGTGCCTCCTCTGTAATTCCAATTATTCTGTATCACTTCTTTAGATCACAAGGGTGTCCCCTGTCATTCTCGACATTTTGACCCCACTTTTTCTCGGAGGAGCACCATCAGTCTTATTTGTGTGGGATGTTAAGACTTAAAACACGTTCACAATCATTTGTTTCTTCTCACTCCTCTAGTTCCCTTATGCAATCCATTAGTACTACTGTGAACTGTACCTTTTTCTTAGCCAGAAGGTAAGAAACTGCTCACAACCATTTCCTTAATCTCTTTAAAGACCTATGGGGTCATTCCCGGCCGTCAAAATCTTCTCCTTAAATTCTTAATTAGAGATATTGGCTTGAACTCATTCCATGTTACTATTAAGGGTACTGGTACTTGTATCGGTTTAACTTTACAATTGTCGTCGTTGATGTTTTGTAGGGATTCTCCATATGGCGGTAACATTCTTTAGTAAATCTGATGTTATTCTTCTTATCTACCAACCGGTCGTCACTGGTCAACTCAGACGTGTGAATTCTCTGTTATTACTAGTTAGTCTGTAGTTGGTCTTCTACCAGATCGTAGACTGACTTTTCTTCTATCTCTTTCGATGCGGATATACAAGGTGAAAACTTATCCCATATAGGTTATCCGTTTATACACATTTAGCTCCTTCCACAATTTACACCTGCCATCTATGGGTTTATCAAACCTTCCGTGATAGCTTACAAACCCATCTTCGCGGTTCCTTTTTCCTAAGTTATCGTCTACCTGCAGCTCTTTGTAGTGAACCACTAGTATGGTTGAATTAAGTCTCTTGGTGATTGAGTAGTTATTATGATCCCTCAAGTCCATCATGATCATTCCCGCACATGCTTCTTCCTCGGTGGATGTTGTTTTGTAACATTACCTTCATGGAAATCCATTGTCTCAATTTCAGTCTTCTACTATCTTTGGTATTTGTGTCGTGCTTTCCTTCAACATTCTCGTGTCTCTAAAGGAGTCAATCCATCTCCATGGTTATGAAATTTATTAATTTTTGTCTTTAAAACTCGATCGTAAATCTCTGTCTTGGTACTCCTTTAATCTTTTACATCTGGGTCAACACTCTATTTTCTCTGTACTCTCATGCTCATACTTGTCTATGGTGGCATCCACCTTGGTTGTAGTGTCCTTTAACCCGCCAAGTGTAGTTGTGCTATACTTTGTTTGAATGGTGTTTTGATGTTGTCCTCTTAAATCCGCGCTCTTATTAGTCCTTACATGCATCTTGAGTTTCACCTCTCGTCGTCATCCCACTAAGATTCTTGTACGGTTTTCGATTACTTCTATTTGAATTGCTTGATATTCTTTTCTCGCCCAATTGTTCTTGTTGTTAACATCCTCTAGTAATCCTCAACTCTTTAACCACTCGTTCTTCGGACAATTGTAGAAACCACCAAGGCGTCCGCCATAATGTAATGTTCCAATCTGGGGTATGAGTCCACTATCTTCTTATAGATACCCTTTAAGATATTCAAACGTTTTATCATGAGGCGATGATCGCATCATGATAACTCAACTAAAGGATATTTCATATCCTCTAGGGTAACAACATGCTACATATATATAGATATTTATATAACATACATAATTGTACAATACTATAAGTCTAAACTAAGCATACTGAGATCCGCGGTAGTAGTGGTGGTCAGCCGTACCTTTCTATCCCCAACCAGACTATGCATGCATTTGAAAACCAAAAGTCCTTTTTAAAACTCAGATCCCTTTTCGGGTTCTACTCAAGTACTTATTCGGTCTTTCAGAAGATTTCAAGTGCCATTGTTGCCAACCTAGAGCTCTGATACCATGTTGTAACACCCCGAATTCTCAGAACTCGGGACGATACTGGTTAGGACCTCACAATGGGTCCCGACCTCAGTTTGACAACAATATTACTAGGATCTTGCAACAAGACACAAATAAAAAAAACCGAAATTCATAAAATAGTATTTTAAAGGAATGAATGCAACAAAAGTCTAACAGCCTATCGTACTTAAACAACGGAAAAGACTAACTGTCTTAACAAAGGAAAAACAACAAAGCAACAACTCAAACCCCCACTCTAAAGAGTACGGAGACCCGGCTGACCACTACTTCCGGATCACTCAGTTGCTGTTCTAACCTGCAGTAAAACTAAAAACACAATAAAACAACCATTAGCTAGTTATCTAAACATTAGGAGAATAATAATAGCACACACACGCATAAAGTAATAAACACCCATCATGCTTTCAAACAATTCATTTATTATCTTCATTTAAGTCATTCACTCAAATGATACTTATTTTGTGACACGAGGGATTCCCAAACATCGCCTCCGCCCCCGTGTACCCATCAGGAGTGGATCCGATGCATCTCACCGTGTACCTGTATGGTCTGGGTATAGAGAACCTCCCAGTCTCCTGGCAGAGCTGAGCAGTGATGTCACGACCCGTTATACATACACTTGGGCCTTAACACATAACAACAACGGTCGTCCTAACAAGTTGTTATTATAACACATATGGTACACACACCACTAATATCACTCAACTAATATCCAGAAACCAGCTAAGTAAGTCGCAAGGACTTACCTGAGTCAAATCACACTCTAACAAGTCTCAAATCGGTCCGTACTCGTGGTACTCAAACGCCTGCCAAATAAGGCATGTGGATCAAAATCACATCCAGATGTCCAACCTCATGCAAAAGGATTACGGAAAACAAACTCTCTTACGGTAAAAGACCATTTTACCCTTAGTGCCGGAAATTCTCAAAGTTTATTCTTGAATTCTACTAATTTCTTTTAGAACTTGTTTTTCATAAATTGTTTCTCTCTCATAGTTCTTATAAGTTATGAGTTAAAACTCGAAATCATTCCTCAAAGAACAACACTCCTCCTCTTTCCCGATTACCACTCTACTCTTCTACATGTATATATGCGTATGTACATACTCTAACTTTTCCTTCAACTCGTATAATTCCGTAACTCCTCGGTATTTATATATAGCTACATAATTTCATAACTCCCAACTCGTACTTATATACGTAACCCATATATCTATATACACTATACTTATACCTACAAATATATATTTATATATATATATACTTACATATGCATACCACTCTTACGCTTATATATAAGCCTACACATATCCATTCTTATACATCTATATATACACATACACGTCCACTGCACCTATTCATATATATATACTCATCTCTTCCAACTCGTAAATCTATATGTACGTATATATGTATACTTCTGATACATATATATTTGTATATTTTATTTCTTTCAAAAATCCTACTTCTATATATACATACATTTATGTACTATATTCCTATATAAGCATGTTTAAATCTACTGCTCAAACATGTATACACTATATACATTCAGTATGCCTACTCCTAAAAATATATCACATATATTTAACATTCTTTTACTTGTGTAATTCCATACACAACATCCGACAATGCATCGGGGCGGAAAGTACTCACCAGTCCAGCCTACTCGTCACACACTCGGAGAGGAACCGCAGCTCGGTTCGGTTCTACTGTTTGGCTGTCATAGGGGTTCGAAGCTGGCTCGCTTGCTCTCCATTGTTACGCCACTCTTCTGGACTCAGGGCTGCAGGACTAAAAACAAAACAAAAGCCGACTTCCAGTTAGCCCGGAAAGTCGAAGGAAACAGGGGAAAAGAGTTGCGATTCAGCCGGGCTTACCGGGAATCGACTACAGCTGCTGGCGCACGTCTTCAGTCGATCTGGGGCTGCTACTGCGTGAATCAGAGAGCAAGTCGTCCGGGCTGTAACTACATGAAGTCGGCGAGGGAAGAAGAGGGGTAGGAGGGGATGGTTCAGGCTCACCTGGTGGTCCACAGAGAAGATCGAAGAGGCTCGGATGGTGGCTGCTAGGGACGCTGCGAGGTTGGCACCGCTACTGGTGGTCGACAGAGCCGGCAGAAGGAAGGGTGGCGAGGTCCAAGTGCGAGGCTGGGCGTCGGTTTGCAGCAACCTAGGCGGACGGACTACGTATCTCCTCGGTTCCTGTGGGTCGCAGACGGGTGCGGGTCTCTCATGGTCTCCGACGAAGGCGCGACTTCGTCTCGGTAGTGAGTCCGAAGTGGCGGTGGTGGCGGCAATTGGGCAATGTGCAGCTTCTCCTGGTGCGGTCGGCTTCTGCAGATGGGAAGGGTTGACGATCGATTAGGGTAGTTATTAGATTAGGAGAGGGATTAGGTTAATTAGATTTAAGATAAGTGTTGGGCTGGCTGAAGAAGCATCGGCCAAAATTTGGGCCTGCTCACCAAAATAAGAAAAGGGATGGGCTGAAAGAATTAACATTTTAAGTACGGAATTATTTACGGAATTATATACGGAATCATATACGGAATTATTTACGGAATCATATACGGAATTATTTACGGAATTATATACGAAATTATAGAAGTTATCATTTTATGTAAATCAAAGTCACATAAAATGGTAGAATTTAATATCGTGTTCTTTTATTTAAAAGAATGAAGTTTGGGGAATCGGAAACCGGTCAGATCCGGTATTAAACGGAGTTTAAAATTTTCGGTTATTACAATACCGGAATTTCACATACCGGAATTTCAAATACCGGAATTTTCACATACCGGAATTTCACATACCGGAATTTCACATACCGGAATTATGTAAGACATTTTCATACCGGAAATTCATACCGTTCATACCGGAAATTCATACCGTTCATACCGGAAGTTCATAACGAAAATTTTCATATCGGAAGTTCATACCGAAATTTTTTATACCGGACATTTACATACTGGACATTTTACATACCGGACATTTACATACCGGACATTTCACATACCGGAATTTCACATACCGGAATTTTCACATACCGGAATTATGTAAGACATTTTCATACTGGAAGTTCATACCGTTCATACCGAAAGTTCATAACGAAATTTTTCATACCGGAAGTTCATACCGAAATTTTTTATACCGGACATTTATATACCGGACATTTTACATACCGGACATTTACATGCCGGACATTTTACATACCGGACATTTACATACCGGAATTTCACATACCGGAATTTCACATACCGGAATTTCACATACCGGAATTTTCACATACCGAAATTTCACATGCCGGTATTTCCACATACCGGAATTTCACATACCGGAATTTCACATACCGGAATTTTCACATACCGGAATTTTCACATACCGGAATTTCACATACCGGAAGTATGTACGACATTTTTATACCGAAACTTCATACCGGAAGTTCATACTGAGAGTTCATGCCGGAAGTTCTTAACGAAACTTTTTATACCGGAAGTTCATACCGAAATTTTTTATACCGTACATTTACATACCGGATATGTTACATACCGGACATTTACATACCGGACATTTCATATACCGGAATTTCACATACCGGAATTTCACATACTGGAATTATGTAAGACATTTTCATACCGAAAGTTCATACCGTTCATACCGGAAGTTCTTACCGAAAGTCCATATCGGAAGTTCATAACGAAAATTTTCATATCGAAACTTCGGAAGTTCATACCGAAATTTTTTATACCGGACATTTACGTACCGGACATTTTACATACCGGAGCATTACATGGAAACCCAATGCAGGCTAACTCGAACAGACTAGCAAGAGAAGCTATGTGTGTCTTACTTCAAACATCACGATTTTTTAAAGCTCAATCTAAGAGCATATTGAAAGTAAAATTAAGGGGTTTTCAAGAATAGCAGATGTCGTTCCAATGATTAATTGCAACAAAGTCGTGCTGCCACAAAACTCAAAATTTTGAAACAAGTGGATATGATCTCATCATATATCTCCATTCTAAAAATTAATATATTGTGCATTACAGGTCTCCCACTTCTATACTTGTACTTGCCTATGTAGTTGCTAGGTTGTGCTGCGTTTTTTTTTTTCCTTTTGAACAGTAAAAAAAAAATTTGGGGTACACTAACCTAATAAGAAAATGAAATAGCCTACTTACTAGATAAACAACTCAAAAAAGCCTAGTTACCAAATTAACCCATTTTTATTTAGGCCTATAAAAATTTGTGGCAAAAAATATAAAATAGGTCACATAATATCAAATTGTAAATCCTCATCAACTTGTTTATTTTTATTTATATTATACAAGTTTTGGACTCCAAAAATATAAAATATGTCACATAATATTAAAACCTCATCAAAGTTTACTATAATAGAGCATTCAATGGCTCAAAAAATCAAAATTATAGTGTAGTAATATAAGATGTTAGAGAAGTTTGAGAGTTTGAAAACTTATTTATTTTTATTTAGGTCTATAAATTTTTTGGTTCCAAAATATAAAATAGGTCACATAATATCAAATTGTAAAACCTCATTAATTTGTTTATTTTTATTTATGTCTATACAAGTTTTGGACTCCAAAAGTATAAAATATGTCACGTAATATTAAAAGTTAAAACCTCATCAAAGTTTACTATAATAGAGCATTTATTGACTCAAAAAGTCGAAATTATAGTGTAGTAAGATTCCAAAGCCAAGAAACAAAAAGCATTCGGCAACAAATAGTTTCGAGGAACAGAGAGGCTAAACCAACGAAAACGAACCTTCGTCTTTCTTTCTTTCTTTTTGTTTTCATTTTCTTACCAGCGAACTCACATATCTTATATCTTATATACAATATACGTTTGAGTTGAAGAATTGTACAGTGCTGGACTTTTGTCCTCCACTGACGGCCCATTGAATTTATAAGCTGCTCAATTTCCGTTTTTGGGCCGCTTAACAAAGCCCAACAGTTGATTTCTGCCTTTTTGCATCTCCTTTAGTATCCCTAGCCGCATGCTCTTCCCACCGCCAGCATTCACCGCAACTGCTCACAGTTCTCGCCACGTGTTGTTGGCGTGTTGATTTATGAGCATGCCACTGAGGGCCATTAGCCATAGATGACTTTCCAATACCCGTGCTTTAAATGCGTTTCCATCACCCTTCCAAGGGTTGCGTCCCTCTCATCGGGCGCAATTGGCACCTGCTCCTTCGGTTTCCCTCCCGGCGACCTCAAGCTCCATGCTTCCATCACCGATGCTACAATCGTTAAAGGCCCTCATTCGCAATCGGTATGTTTTTTTCTCATGTCTTCCTCCGTCTTGCTCTTCTTTGCAAGCTCATATCTCTTTGTGCTTCTGTTCTTTCGATTTCAGGAATCGGACCACCACTTTTCTCCCGATTACATTACACTGAGGCCATTACAGAAGAAATCAATGCTCTGTATGCCACCTAATTTCCCCTCTTTTAGTGTTGGATCTCCTGTTGCCGTTTTAGTGTTATTTTTTTTAGTTTTTTGTAAGTTTGATAAATGTTCCTGCTCGCTTTTCTATCTCAACTGCATTTTTTGTGGTTTTGTTTGCTCTGGTATCCATTGATCTTACAAATATTGCTGGGTCACTGGTTTTGCAGCTCTAAAGGAATTATAACCCATTTACAGAAGAACTAAGCTCGAGGAATTCTTCCGTGAAGTTCAACTCGCATCCGACACAATCTAATTATAACCCATTTACAGAAGAACTAAGCTCAAGGAATTCTTCAAATTTTTTTCATTTTATGTACTGTATTGCTTGTCAACATATTTCAGTTGATATCTTCTTTTTCAGTTGTTGAATTGATATATCGCATCCTAGACAAATGTTAATCGGTATGCTTTTTCATTTTATAATTCCTACCATGGCTTACTTAACCCACTCCCTTGCTGTTGGCTCTTTCATGATGCTCATCTCTTGGGCCACCAGAATTGTTGATCCTTTCAAGATTGATCTTGAGTTCTTGAAGTTATTGTTGCCTGTAAGTTCCTTAACTTATGATTCGTTCTCCAATATGAAATCAGAAACTTCCAAACTCATACTAAATTTGAGTTTGTTCATGGTAATAAAATTGGTTTTTTGGATTTTGCACGTTGTAGTGGCTCACACAATTGGACATGTAGCAGCAGCAGCAGTTAGCATGTCAAAAGTAGCCATTTCCTTCACATACATTAGCAGAAGTGGTGAACCAACTTCCAGTGTATTGGTATCAAGGTTCTTCTTACATGAAACCTTTTCCTTGCCAGCTTACCTATCACTCTTACCAATCATTGGAGGTTGCGCGTTATCAGCAGATTTGAAGCCAATACAATTCAGAAAATGGAGTGTATGGTGTGAAGTACACTAAAATGGAGTATGCAATTCATACTCCATTTTCCTCTTGGATTAAATTCTTTCTAATATATGTTTGATATTAATAAATACTTCCCCTCGATTACATTACTCAAAAGCAAGCCGATGAAATAGAAAATGAATTGGAGTTTTGTTTGTGGGTTGTTACTTGAATCAAATCAGCCTTAATTGGTGGGAAAGTAGTGTCTACATAAAAATGGGGTCCCTCGCAAGTGGACAAAGGAGCTCAGTACTTATGGTGATAACCATTTTATTGCCCTAATTTCCCACCTATTGTTCAAAGCCGAATTAAGAGCATTCCCTTGTAAAACAATATAACTACTTGCTTACTGTTATCTATAATTCCCCCTTCTGATTTTGAGCCTATACAAAGTTCAAGAAGCTAATATTGAGGTAATTACTGCAGATTATCTAATATTGAGGTAATTAGAGCAGATTATTACTATATCAAAGTGCGGCAAGTGAATGTGGTTCTTTTGGAATCTCTTCCAACTTTGATATTCCAATCAGGGAAGAATTCCCGTTGAAGCGTAAGCTTACATTAGAAAGTCTTTCCCGTCGATGTGCCGATATTCACATTGATATTCCCTATTCGATTTCTATTAACATATGTATTAAAGTTATTTACGAACGGATAAAAATGTTTCGCTTTTCAATGCTCGACGTGTCGATATTCTCTACTCGATTCCAGCTAACATACATAGCAAACCAAACCACGCGCGTACGAAGCACGCGCTGGTACGACTAGTATTATTAAAAAAACTAACGTGGACACAAATCAGAATAAAACAAAGTTCTAAGGGCAGTAAACGAAAACGTGAAATTTGTATCACCAATTGAAAAAGAAAAACCTCAAGCCACCAAAGTCCAAACAAAGTTTTCCTTAAAAATATCAACCAATATGTAAATTTGTGAATTACAAATTTAGACAACAACGGAATATGCGCCTTGGCGCATACTTTAATTAAAAAAATACAAGAATGAATGTGAGTCATTCATACAACTCCGTTAAAGATAGCTGTGATGTTCAATTAAAGAAATAGATCAGGTTTAGATTAAGTAAAGAAAGGAGAGGACTAATGTTGCTGAAGTGAGCAAAACACCAAAAATTAGGAAAATATGGCAAGAGCAAGTTGAATTTGACTTCTAATGTGGAAGAGATCAACATGTGGGTTGTGGTAGCCAATGAATCCAAATCCAATATCTCTCAAGCAAATGGTGTGTTTGAGACCGAAAAGGGATTGATTACAGATGCGGTTCAAGTAAGAATGAGCTTGGAGAGGAATTCTTTGAGTATCGAGTACGAAGATGATCAAGAAGGCGAAACGTATACTTTAAATGAAGGCGAAGGAGGTGAAGAGTTATGACATAGAATAAGACAATTGCCATAATACAAGACCTTTTTCTCCCAAAATTACTAAATACTGATTCAACGGTTCTTCAAGAATTACAAAAGTTTCAAATCCCCTTCATTTTTCATATCTCATTACTTTTTAGAGATCTGTAAATAGCGAAAGTCAATTTCAAATTTCCATATTCTTCTTTGTATTTTTATCCCTTCTGCACCGATTGTCCGAATGACAACCGTGAGACAAGAAACGTACACATTACAGTAACTTTATTTCAGAATTCGATTTGTATCAAATTTTCGTTTGTTGAATATCTCCATTGGCAAAGATAGGAATATTTGAAAACCGGGTCTTGACAAGAATTGTTCTCCGACCACAATCTGGTTGTTTGGGACGAATGAAGACAAGAAGAAGGAAGGGTGACCTGAGCTTGAGAAGGATAGCTTGACATCGCCTATGCGTTGATTTCATATCTCGGGTTCACTTCATGCACGAGGGAAAGAAGATGAAAAGTCTGGGGCCTTAAGTGAATAGATTTTTGAAAAAGAAAAATTGAAATTTACTGAATAAATTTGTGCGGCTTTCTAATGCGCATAGAAACTAGCGTGGATATGGTCAATGGAATTTTTAATATATTTTTTAAAAAATCACTTTTTTAATAAAGAAAATAAAAAGATGAAAGGGAGTAGGAGTAGTAGTTCTGCCAATTCGAGTGAGCGGAAAGTATATTGAATAAAAAAATAGGACAAACTATAATTTGAAGTGGCGATTTTTCTCTTTCGACGAAGGATGGGAGATGACAAATCGACGACGACAATGGGCAGTAGTAGCAGGGATCGTGAACTACTTCTTCCCGTTGTCGACTCCTCCGCCGCTTGCCACGTACTCAACGACGACTCTCCTAAGCCCTCCCCTGCAGTTTCTTCTTCACACAACACCGGTCGCGAGGTGCATTTTCTTCTTTGATCCCATTTTTGTTGTTCTAGGGAATTTATTTACCTTCTTTTTCTTCTCAGATTCGATAGCAATCCTGTTTGGTGAATTAAATTTCTTCGAATTGTGGAAATTTTGACAACTCAATGTAGTTTCCATTATTGCGAGGTTTAATGTTGTAATTATTCAACAATTTCTGTCTGATTTTTGTGTGGGTGAAATGTGGTTTGCGGCAGACGTTTTACAAGGTTATCAGGAGCTGGGCATCTAAGAAGTTTATGACTGGATGGTAGGTATTGGTTTTTGCATTTTCATTGCTTATGTTGTTTTGGATGTTTGTTGTTGGCCTAGGCATTTGATCTTTCTTGTTAATGTAGGGTGGTATAGCTTAATGTTAAAATACATGTTCTGTTGTTGAATGCTTTGACAGATTTTTCTATGATGCATGTTTTGTTATTCACATTTGTGATTGCTCATCCTTCTTGTTTTGCAGTGTTATCCTCTTCCCAATAGCTATCACTTTCTATATAACATGGTGGTTTATACGCTTTGTGGATGGATTCTTTTCTCCAATCTATGCTCAGCTAGGGATAAGCATTTTTGGTGAGCTTAATTTATTATGTTACCATCTCTGATTTGTTTATGGATTCATTAACAGTAGTATCTGAGTCTAACTTCAGTAAAAGTACTGTACTTTCTTTGTGCTTTGTCCGATGTTCATTGGTCATTTATTGAGTCACCTAAAAGAAAAGACAACCATAACAATCAACTCTCAGCATTCTCTGATGCTGACTAGGCCAGTGATTCATCAGATCGAGCTCCACTAGTGCTTATTGCATCTATCATGGTTCGAATATGATCTCTTGGCAATCGAAGAAACAAGAACCGTTGCTCACTCTCAATAGTGGCCGAGTACAGGACAGTAGCTCATGCTACTTGCGAACTCATCTGGATTCAATCGGTGCTTGATGAATTACATATTAGTCTTTCTTCTGCACCTACATTGTGGTGTGACAATCTTGGAGCAACATATCTGGCCGTAAATCCAGTGTTGCATCATAAAATTAAGCATTTGTCTTGATTATCACTATGTTCGGGAACGTGTTTAGAGGAAAACTCTCAAGGTGGCGGCGTTCATATCATCTAAAGATCAACTAGCAGATCTTCTTACCGAGTCTCTTTCAACATCCAGATTCATGATGTTGCGATCTCATTTGTACCTTACCACACTTGGATCCGGGGGATACTAACACCAATATAATAGTAACCTCACCACCTCCTATAATAGGTGATGTCACCTCATGATTTCTAGAAGAGACAACTAATGAATGCTTATGATTGGTCACAGGTGACAGCCCATGATTGGATGTCTTATCCTTGTATGTGTATATATACCATAGGATTTCTCTTTCACTAATTAGAAACGTGGTTAGACATTCCAGTTTAATATTTTGAATAATTTGTGCCATCATTTTATTGTGGTTGATATAAGATAGGCAAAAAACTATGTAATGCTTCCAGTTTGCTTGTGTATGATTTATTAAATCGTTGTCCTTGCGTGTCTCTCCTCAGGTCTGGGTTTCCTAACCTCAATTACTTTCATCTTTTTGGTTGGGGTATTCATGTCTTCATGGTTGGGAGCATCTGTTTTGGGCCTTGGTGAGTGGTTTATCAAGAGAATGCCTTTTGTTCGACATATCTACAATGCATCAAAACAAATAAGTGCAGCCATCTCACCAGGTGAGCTTTCGACCATCCTCCCTTCTGTGTGTTTTTGCTTAATAAAGTGTAAATGGGAGACTGGTGTATTATTACAGATCAGAACACACAAGCATTTAAGGAAGTAGCCATCCTAAGACATCCTCGGATCGGTGAATATGCATTTGGTTTCATTACTTCTTCAGTTACCTTGCAGGTATGTGAATAAACTATCTTTAGTCTAGCATGATCTAGTACAGACCCGTCCAACAAGGAACGCCGTTAGGCCTAACAGCACAAAACCCCCCAAAATTTTTTGGACCTATTTTATTTAATTTTAGTTAATTTATGAAACAAAACAGTGCTTGCCATAACGGTTAAACCGAGTTCAAATCCCCTCTCTACCGTTTTATTTTTTGCCGTCTTTTTCCCTCCGGTTTTTCTAATAAAACATAATTTTTAAAATTGATAATAATAAAAATGTTGACACATGCCTCCGAAACTCATTGGACGGCCCTGCTCTAGTGTGGATTATTTAATGTTGGAATGATTGTTTTATACTTTTTGTACAAACCACAGACGTATTCTGGAGAAGAGGAACTATGTTGTGTATATGTTCCCACAAACCATCTATATATTGGTGATATCTTCTTGGTGAACTCCAACGATGTTATCAGACCAAACCTATCAGTCCGAGAAGGAATTGGTAAGTTAAGTTAAGAGCTCTTTGTCACACTTTAATCTCCATTTATGCAATACAAACTCACGGTAATATTCAACATGACTTAAATGTGGTTGTAGAGATTGTGGTGTCCGGTGGAATGTCGGTTCCACAGATCCTTTCGACATTGGACCCGCGGACCATTCCCATGGAAAGGAGTAGATTATTGAGAGGGTAAGGGTTATCAGGTTGGGGCTCTGTGTTCATATATATGCAGGGTCATACATTTTAAGCTTCTTGGTGATTTATTGTCTTTGGAGGCTTTTAAATGCTCTTACTTGTGCATCAATTGCTATTTTATTTGTGTTCTTAGAGGTATATAGTTTAGTGTTTCAACTCGTAATTTGTATGTAAAGCTTGTTTCTTTTTAACATAATTTACTTGCTGATAGCTAATTACAATGCCCTACTATTGTCATGTATATACACACCATTAATTTTGTTTAAATCTCAGTTCGGTCTTACGATCCGAAAGATAGTATAAAGGGTTTTAATGAGATTTATATAAAACAATACTATACGATTCCACATGATCTATGAATGAGTTTTAGCCCCCATTTGGGTGTAACTTTGGAAACGGAAACAGAATGAAAATGTATATAGTCCATATGTGTAACCTTGTTTATGAAATTCTTTGGAATCATTTCTTTTGGTTTAATGCAAAATGCATTTGTATTTTCCCATTTTATTTTCCTACAAGGTATCAAACCTAATCAACTTATACTACAATTACTTTAAACCAAGGAATGATTTCAAAAAGTTTCATGAACAAGGTATACATTGGACTATATTCATTTTCATTTCGTTTCCAGAATTCAAACCAAACGGGCCTTTAGATTCTAAAAAAGTGTATTTTTATGTACAACAGTTGGATTTGTGTGATTCGCATGCAAACCATCTAAGTGAATTAAAATGCATGTGAATTTGGTAGAACATTTTGCACATAATGGTAATGAGATCGAGTAGAATGTGATGTGTATAGAAACAAAACGTCATACATATTTTGGGACATGTACACAATATGGTGTAAGATACGAGATGTTGTGGTTATATAATCCTAGTCCTCCTTAACGTTTCAAATGAGACTACATTCATTGTCGATTGAGTGTTGTTCGATTGGTATGAAGTTGGTGGTTTTGTAAAACTTTCACTTGACTTTGCTTTTGTGTCGTTGAAAGTGCCACATACAATGACAATGTGAGAAGCATGGTTGATGTAGACACACTACATCTTGTTCCAAGGCCCGCCCTTGTGCTTTGTATCATCAAACAAGTACACTCAACTTTCAATTTTCAAAATTTCCTCTTCAAAATTAAAAAATTACATAAAAGAGAATAAAACTCTTACCAAATGGACTTATGCTAAGACGCAATGGGATTAAAGAAACCAAAATTTTAACATTTTAAGTGAAAAGTTTGTGAAAACGAAATTGGGGAAATGGAGATGGTGAAATTTTGGAAGAGATGGGTGAAAGAATAAAGAAAGAGAGGTAAAAATTGAGTTTAGAGATGATTTGAGAGATTAGAGTGTACTAGGTAATTAATGTTGTGATGTGAACGTATTAAAGCCAGCTGTAAAGAGAAACGAGATATGTTTGTGGGATGAATGACGCTTGCGCTGGCATCAACAAAGAGAAACACGATAGCATCCATGTCGATTTTCCAAAGAAGCAACATAAGTGGTGTGAAGATGAAAAGAGAGGCGAAAAGACGTGGGAGACAAAAATGGGCCAACCCAAACGCATTGAAAAGCAGTTGCAAAAGGCTAACGGACAACAAAATGTTGAAAGTCCATTAATGTTCATAACAGGATCTCTACCTTATAATATAAAAAGATATGTGCTTATATATATATATATATATATATATATATATATATGGGGCGGGTCTAATGGGATGAAGAAGTTAAAGGTCCGTTTCAGATATTTTTTGACGGAACGGAATTGTTATTTTGACATGAGATTTCGCCGGAATTGGAACGGGATCAGGCTTAATAATTTATGATGGTGAATCCCATGTCGGAAAGTTGAATAAAAAAGTGTTTACGGAATGATCCGTCATTAAATATTGTGTTGGGTTTAGCAATTTTCACGTCGAAAGTCTACTTAGACTTGGCATTCAACTAGAACAGTACAAATCCGGCCCGTCCACTCGCCCGCCCGTCTGGGAAAATATATGGACATGGACAGCTAGTTTGGCATGTTTGGGTCTGACCCAGACCGACCCGTATTTTGGTGGGACGGGTATGAATAAACATTTTGGCCCGTAGGCCAATTCGGCCTGACTCATATATAACTTTATACATATAATTTAATGGGTAAAATGGTTAAGTAGGGACATTTTGCATCCTTGTGTACAAAGTAGGTAGTTTTGTGTTTTCATTAACAAACTAGGCCCCTAGAGTATTAAAATAAAAGATTTAATAATAACCAAAATAAAGATCCCATTATCTTTATCTCTCCAATTAAACAATATTTATTTCCAAAATTAATTATTGAAATTGAAGGCAATAACTGTTTGAGAAACATTAGCAGCCACGATCATCCATAATTAGGATCTGTTTTGGACGAGATACGGTTCTCCATTTTCAACGAAAGCAGAGGACGAAGTTATCGACATTTTCTGGGTAAACGTTTGTGCGATTGGAAACTTCTACTGGATCGGTTTTTTGGTTTTAGCATCATCATCTATCGTAATTTGGTAAGCCTTATGTGTGTAAGTATATTTTCTGGATTTTCGAATTTTTTATATGCTTTAATGGCGGACGAATCATTCTTCTAAAATTAAGGGTTATATCAGAAAGTATTAATGTACATATATGATGAATGAATTACTTATAGTGTTTTAAATGTGTAAGTAGATAGTTATAATCTTGAATCGAAATGGTAAGACATATTTTGGATAAACGACGTCTGTCTGTAATTGACGGTATCATGTTGAAGAAGGTAACTTGTGTTCACATGCGATATTACATTAATATATTTATGTGTTTGCAACCACTTATTAATATGTATAGCTAAATTACATTTAATGTGTGTTTAATTGTTTGTGATAGTTTGTTGTGTACATTAATGTGTATGTTCATTGCGTGTTGTTATGTACATAATGTACATAAAATTATGTATGCATGTTTTAGTAAGGTGTACATTTTTTTGGTACAGTATAGTACATATGTGTTTTGAACCGTGTGTATGATGTATATACATTTGTTACATATTGTGTATGACATAATGTGTACACATTGAGTATGTACATATTTTGTATGTACGAGTGTTGTGTAAATGTGTACATACTGATTTATACATTTATGTTACACCTATGTCATGTTTATCTATTTTGTATGTATATTATGTCATAGGAATGTCTTCTGTGTTCGTCGCCGTTTATTACGGAGGAAAATGAGAAGTTGAAATTATATTTGGAATTATAATGGAGAAGTCTCGAGCAAACCAGCAGTTGTTGATGAGTATTGCACCTACGAGAACCTGGTACATAAGATTGCATTACAATTTGAAATATGCGTGTCAGAGTGTGATATCAAACTGGTATACAAGAATCCGTTCAATGCTTCGTTGAAACCATTTGATGTTAACACAAGGGGAGATCTAGAGACATTTGTTCAAATAAATGGGATGCAACAGTTTATGTGCAGTGTTCCGTTATACGTCACGGTAGTCGGACTAGAAAAACCTGACAGAGGGGTTATGTTGGGCGAACATAATGTAGAAAAAGGTAACAAAATGTCTATGCTTCAAGTCAATGCTGATTTGGAAAATAATACATATTGTCAAGACATTGGTAGCTCACATCTTGAAATATGTACATCCGCATCAAATGTTCTTGAAACCTTGCATGAAGATGACGTAGTTGATGATAGCCTTGCAATAGTTCCTCTTTCAGATACTTGTGTACCTTATGTACATGATTTTCAACTTGTTGTTGGTAAAACATATCGTACAAAAGTTGAGTTGAAGAATGCATTGTGCTTGCATTCAATATCATAATGTTCACAATATAAGATTGTTAAGTCGAAGATGAAGGCAGTAACAGCCCGGTGTATTGATGATGCATGTAATTGGAGGGTTTGTTTCACTAGACTTGGTGAATCACGTTACTTCACGACGACAAGGTTTGTGTCAACGCACACTTGTTCCTATCACGTAAGGAGGGCTGGTAACAGGGGGCTTCATATCACGTTATAGATGAAAAAGTTAAATCAATATACGGATTCAAATGTCACATTTGTATATTTATATTTATGTACAAAATTATGAAAATGTGTACTGACATGTTATTACGTGTTTGTGTAGGTTTGCTAACTCAAAGAAACTACCTTCTGTAAATCAAATTGTCACTGTTATGAAAAGTTTGTGCCGCATAGATGCTAGTTATTGAAAATGTTGAAAGGTACAAGAAGTTGTGAAAGACATGATTAGAGGAACATCGGAGGAAAATTACAGCTCAATTCCGGCGTATTTGTATATGTTAGAAGAAGTGAACAAAGGTACATATGTTGGTCTAATACTTGACGATGACAATCATTTCAAGTACGTTTTTGTTGCTTTTGGACAGTCCATTAGGAGATTTGATGCTATACGAAAGGTATGATACATATTTCGTTTGATTTGTATACATATGTCCACCATGAGTACATTAATTACAACCTTAATTTAGTGTTTTATTGTCTACCGTCTTATTTGTTGTTAGGTAATAACTGTTGATGGAACACATCTCAGTGGGAAATATGGGGGAGTTATGCTTGTTGCAACATAACAAGATGCAAATCATCAAATTTACCCCATTGCATTTGGAATTGTTGATAGTGAAAATGACGCATCTTGGGATTTTTTCTTTAAAAATATGAGACATATCGTACCAAACAACAGTGAACTTGTATTTGTGTCTAATCGACATATTTCGATTAAGAAGGGTATAGCAAGTAACTATGAGTTGACATTCCATGGATACTGCATTTGACATTTGAAGGGCAATCTCAGGAAGAAAACAAGATCAAACAGAATCCTCCAGATGTTTATTAAAGGTGCCAAGAAATGTAGGGAAGCTGATTGCATAGAGATGCTCAATCAAATATCATCGGTAAATTATATAGCTTTTCATAAGTTAGTAATCTACTGTAGTTCCAATGTCCATTAACATTGTCATATTGCAACATTTGTACAAATACAGAAGAAGCCAAAGGTTGGAGTGTAATACCCGAAAAAATTTAAACTCTGCTTATTACCGGATCAAACCGGATTTCGATCCGCCAACCATAATTCCTTTAAATAAAATTAAACAATATTAAATTCTATCATTTTATGTGACCTTAATTCACATAAAATGACAAATTGGGTAACCCGTAAATAATTCCGTTTTTTTTTTTTTAAACCGAAGAACGGTTCCGAACGGGTTTAGTTTATCCTTTTGGCTCACCTTTGAATTAGATGAGCAGGCCACTAATGGGTCTGGGCCGACTAACCCTCCGCTGGCCCAGTACAGAGGAAGAGCGGGCTGCTGCTCCTTTTTTACTCTCCAGTCCAACAACACTTTCCTAACCCACTCCCATAGCCTAATTACTTCCCTATTATATCTCCTAATTATCCTACACTCTCCTAATCATATCCCCATCTTCCGCTTCCGCTTCCGCTTAAACAGGATCTACCACCCCTGCAACACACGTAACCAGGACCGAAGTGAAGGGTTTTTTTTTCCCTTCTTTCCGCCGCTCTCTCTCGTCAACAACGGATGTCACAGCCTCGTGTTTTCCTCAAGACAGCAGCGCCGCCACACCACACACCAGACCACCGAACAGGACGAGTCTCCTAGCCGGAACCGCTATACCCTGCAAGAACGTGTAGGTGTCCCTCCAGATCAGAACTCGGAACGCCGAACAGGTTCTTGCCCTCCTTCTCACGATTCTTCGCCGAGCCTTGACGCCAGCCTAGGGTGAACGAGGATAGGAGAGACGAGTCAGACCGACGTTGATAACGATCCGGCTCTCGACGACAGTGCATCTTCGAGTCGGGATAACGCTCACCTGCCGAGGCGGAACATTTGTGTTGTACGGGTAAGCCTTATTCTTCAGTGCAGTGTACCTACACATGTATATATAGATGTAGGAGATAGAAATAGAGAATATAAGTATATTTTTGTCGGAGTGTAGTTATGTGTATATGTACACATGAATGAATTGGAAGATATGTACAGATGAAATGAATTGGAAGATTGAGTATATATATGTACGCACCAGTGATGTATATATATATATATATATATAAGTGTACGAATGGTTTGTATAAATAAATATATATATATAAAAGTATAGTATAGTATATATATATAAGTGTAGGATATATATATATATATATATATATATATATATATATATATATATATATATATATATATATAGGTAAATAGGTGTCCTTAACTAGAACCTTGTTCGTATGTGGGTTGGAACGTGCGGTATAGTAATAACCGAGAAGGGCTAAAATTTATAGTTAGTACGGTCGAAGTAGTGTATTCTAGTTATGAGAGTTGCGGTGGGTTCTATGGGTGAGCATATACTAACGTTAGGATAACAAATTCTACTTATTAGAATATCTTAAGGACTCTTTATGCAGGCATAAGCTAAACTCGTATAGGTTCTCGGTTTCTACCTAGAATAGTTGTGAGGGAGTTACCTAAACATGGGAAAGGAATGACGTTGTTGTCTTTGACGAGTATGTTTAGGATTTGATCTTAGACCTAGTAGCTAAGGGTAAAAGTAGGACCTTAGCAACCCCTTTGAAATTCTAAAACCTTGTTAACTTTATAATCTCTAGTAACTATCCTTGAGAACCAGATTTTGGAAATAAGTTCTAAAAGAAAATATTATAATTTAATGATAGACTTTTGAGAATTTTCGGGATTAAGGGTAAAATAGTCTCTTACCTGAAGAGAGCTGGTTTTCGTAATTTCTCCTCATGAGATTGTACATATTAAAAGTTATAACTTCTAAGAGTATGGGATGTGATTTTGATCTACATGCCTTATTTGACAGGCGTTTGAGTTACCACGAGTACGGACCGAGTTGAGATTTGATAGAGTGTGATTTGATTCAGGTAAGTCCTTGCGACTTACTTAGCTGGTTTCTGGATATTAGTTGGGTGATGATGGCTGTGTGTGTACAATGTGTTTTATAATAAATAACAACTTGTTAGGACGACCGTGGTTATTATGTTTTAAGGCCCAAGTGTATGTATAACGGGCCGTGACATCACTGCCCAGCTCTGTCAGGAGACTGGGAGGTTCTCTATACCCAGACCATACAGGTACACGGTGAGATGCATCGGATCCACTCCTGATGGGTACACGGGGGCGGAGGCGAGGTTTGGGAATCCCTCGTGTCACAAAATAAGTATCATTAGAGTGAATGACTTAAATGAAGATAATGAATGAATTGTTTGAAAGTATAATGAGTGTTTATTATTTTATGTGTGTGTGTGCTATTATTATTCTCCTAATGTTTAGATAACTAGCTAATGGTTGTTGTGTTGTGTTTTTAGATTTACTGCAGGTTAGAACAGCAGCTGAGTGATCCGGAAGTAGTGGTCAGCCGGGTCTCCGTACTCTTTAGAGTGGGGTTGGGTGTTTACCTTGTGGTTTCTTTCTTCTTGTTAAAGATAGTTAGTCTTTTGTGGTTTAAGTACTTTAGGCTGTTAGACGTTGTTGCATTCATCTCATAAAAATACTATTTCATAAATTTTCGGTTTTCTTAATTGTGTCTTGTTGCAAGATCCTAGTAATATTGTTGTCAAACTAAGGTCGGGACCCATTGTGAGGTCCTAACCAGTAATATCCCGGGTTCCGAGAATCCGGGGTGTTACA
>BSUD01000005.1:117614757-117700151 GCA_033239045.1 Fagopyrum esculentum
TATATATATATATATATATATATATATATATATATATATATATAGGTAAATAGGTGTCCTTAACTAGAACCTTGTTCGTATGTGGGTTGGAACGTGCGGTATAGTAATAACCGAGAAGGGCTAAAATTTATAGTTAGTACGGTCGAAGTAGTGTATTCTAGTTATGAGAGTTGCGGTGGGTTCTATGGGTGAGCATATACTAACGTTAGGATAACAAATTCTACTTATTAGAATATCTTAAGGACTCTTTATGCAGGCATAAGCTAAACTCGTATAGGTTCTCGGTTTCTACCTAGAATAGTTGTGAGGGAGTTACCTAAACATGGGAAAGGAATGACGTTGTTGTCTTTGACGAGTATGTTTAGGATTTGATCTTAGACCTAGTAGCTAAGGGTAAAAGTAGGACCTTAGCAACCCCTTTGAAATTCTAAAACCTTGTTAACTTTATAATCTCTAGTAACTATCCTTGAGAACCAGATTTTGGAAATAAGTTCTAAAAGAAAATATTATAATTTAATGATAGACTTTTGAGAATTTTCGGGATTAAGGGTAAAATAGTCTCTTACCTGAAGAGAGCTGGTTTTCGTAATTTCTCCTCATGAGATTGTACATATTAAAAGTTATAACTTCTAAGAGTATGGGATGTGATTTTGATCCACATGCCTTATTTGACAGGCGTTTGAGTTACCACGAGTACGGACCGAGTTGAGATTTGATAGAGTGTGATTTGATTCAGGTAAGTCCTTGCGACTTACTTAGCTGGTTTCTGGATATTAGTTGGGTGATGATGGCTGTGTGTGTACAATGTGTTTTATAATAAATAACAACTTGTTAGGACGACCGTGGTTATTATGTTTTAAGGCCCAAGTGTATGTATAACGGGCCGTGACATCACTGCCCAGCTCTGTCAGGAGACTGGGAGGTTCTCTATACCCAGACCATACAGGTACACGGTGAGATGCATCGGATCCACTCCTGATGGGTACACGGGGGCGGAGGCGAGGTTTGGGAATCCCTCGTGTCACAAAATAAGTATCATTAGAGTGAATGACTTAAATGAAGATAATGAATGAATTGTTTGAAAGTATAATGAGTGTTTATTATTTTATGTGTGTGTGTGCTATTATTATTCTCCTAATGTTTAGATAACTAGCTAATGGTTGTTGTGTTGTGTTTTTAGATTTACTGCAGGTTAGAACAGCAGCTGAGTGATCCGGAAGTAGTGGTCAGCCGGGTCTCCGTACTCTTTAGAGTGGGGTTGGGTGTTTACCTTGTGGTTTCTTTCTTCTTGTTAAAGATAGTTAGTCTTTTGTGGTTTAAGTACTTTAGGCTGTTAGACGTTGTTGCATTCATCTCATAAAAATACTATTTCATAAATTTTCGGTTTTCTTAATTGTGTCTTGTTGCAAGATCCTAGTAATATTGTTGTCAAACTAAGGTCGGGACCCATTGTGAGGTCCTAACCAGTAATATCCCGGGTTCCGAGAATCCGGGGTGTTACAACATGGTATCAGAGGGAGGTTGGCAACAATGGCACTTGAAATCTTCTGAAAGACCGAATAAGTACTTAAGCAGAACCCGGAAAGGGATCTGAGTTTTAAAAAGGATTTTTGGTTTTCAAATGCATGCATAGTCTGGTTGGGATTAGAAAGTACGGCTGACCACCACTACTACCGCGGATCTCAGTATGCTTAGTATGAACTTTAGGTTTTTACTTTATGTTGACTTATTAGCTTGTTTATAAAGATATGTGATATATATAAGTATATGGCGAAGATTAGGAGAAATTATAGTTATGTTATGTCCTTAACGGAGATAACATAATGAGTTTCTCACTCCGTTGACACACCTAAGTATATTTGAAGGGTTTCAACTTAAGGATAAGTACGCTCAGCTTATGAGCATTAGGGTAGGCGAATGTCCGGACAACTTCTTCGAACTTGTTGAGGAACGTTGAGGCGGAAAAGTGAAGACCAAAAGACAACGCCAACGACAATAGCAAGAAGAAGATACAACCAACTCAATAGGGTCAAATGAAGGAAATGCATGAGAGAAGTTCCGGAAAAGCGTTGGTTGACCGGCAATTATACAAATTGGGAGAGGCAACCCATAAGTTCTTTCAAGTGTGGTGGAAAGCAACGTTACAGACAAAGAAGATGGCTGAAGAAACAAGCATAGGTGTGGAAGTCAAAGAGAGGTGGTAAGGACTCAGACAAAGATATATGATTCAAGCTCACTGACGGACCAGAAGGTGAAGGTTGATGCCAGGAACAGAACAGAATATGATCACCTCGACAGTATACCTGACACCACAATCAAGATGGATAACCGAGATAGTCAAAAGCATAGAAGTCAACACGAAATACATTGTCCATCCAAATATGACGAATCAAAGAGCAGCAAATTGGAAGCTTACGCGTTGTCATCAAGTGAAAGGTAGATTTCACCAACATGGAAGCGGAGTGACTTTCTAGAAGACAAGTGAGTGACAGCAAGGATCGTGATACAAATATCCAAATCATAGAATCCGGAAAGCAGAGTCAAAGGGATCACTATAAAGGCAGCATTATAATACCAATCAAAGAAGGAGAGTTTGGGAGAAGGATCTTGACATACCCGAAGTCCCACAATAACCTCCCTCTCACAAGTGGACTTAAAATTTTCAACACCAACGATTTACCCCGGGGAACCACGAGCAGTTGATGGCTGAGGTAAAAGTAATCGCGAAGATGCATATACGAGCTATCGTGGGAGAATTGACGAGTTCGTTGACGGTAGATGAATGATAAATCTAAACTCGGAAAGAGTATAACACCCTTATAGTGTGAAAGAGAAGTGTAGATTATAGAAGAGTAAAAAAAAAAAAAATACAAGCGGAGAAACTGGAGAAGATAAATTTTCAGCAGGTTTATCAAATTTTAAAGAGAGAGAAGAAAAGTAAGCCTATGATCTTGTAGAAGGTCAACTATGACTACTTGGTAACAACTGGGACTTTACACGTGCGGGCTAACTACTAGTGACTGGTTGCCAGATAATAAGAATAACCACAGAGTTACAAAAGAACTTTATCGACATGTGGAGGAATTCTTAAAGCGACCAATTGCGGCAACCGTGAAGTCAATCAATACAAGTGCTAGTAACACTGAATAAGTTCAAGTGAGTAACTCTAAAGAGAATTGACGGTCCGAAATGACCCCTTATATCAATAATGGTATAAAAAGAATTATTGTGAGTAGTTGCTTGTCTACTGACTAAGGAAAGTGTTACAAATCACAGTTAGTACAGATGAATTCGTATAAGAAGAACTAGAGGGGTAAGAAGAAGCAGATGATTTTGACCAAGTCAAACGTCAGTCCGGACAGAGGGTACGTACGTAGTATACCACACAAATGAGATTGATGGTGTACTTTCGAGAAAAAGTCGGGGTCAATCTTCGAGATTTACAAAAGAAGCCCTTATGACTAAAGATGTGACACATAATAATTGGAATTATAGAGGCGGCACAAACATAGAAAATATAACTTAACGCCGTGCTGAAAAGTCTTATCGAGTTTTGAGGTGATTGTAAATTGAACCTACATCTTTGTTGGAAGAGACATCATAAAGAATTTAGAGTGCAATGGTGGTACTCCAATGAAAATTTAAGTTAACCATGACAACCAATAATATGTAGATGGATGAGTAGTAGTGGGATTGCATACAAATGATGTACTAGAAGTCCATTCCCGACTGATCGCATATGAGTTAATGGAAGTAATCAGATCAATCAATGTGGTTCGTAAAGCGAGTAAAAAAAAAAACTCAAAGGGGTAACTATCTTACTAGGGGTAAAGATTTAAAGAAGGTAAAGCGACACGAGCATAAAGACAACATAATAAATGCGAGTCAAGAACTTTGATTTTGAGAAAATCATATACAACTGAGGTTTCTTATGCAAATGGTACCGATAGGTGTTTAATGAAAGTCATACTATCGGACCAATAACGCTAGGATGGATGAAGTGTAAACCAAAGGAATAACTTAACCAATGTGAAGGAAAGTCATGTTACAAAAGGCGGGTCTTGCTAAATTGGAATAAAGTGTTGAGATGAGGATGCTTTGTAGAATCTATGCAAGAGTACAACGTAACTGAGGTTCCAACATGAAATCGGCAGTAATGATCAACTGAAAGTTGAGACCGATTCATGGGAGAAAATTGTTATAAGACGAGTCACCTAGTAGAAGAGTTCACAAGACAAGCATGAGAGACAATCATGAGTTGTTATTATTGTATCGGTGTAGACTCATTAACGCACCTCGGAAGTTAGGAGCTAAATATAGAAGACGCCGTATCAAGATTTTAAATAGGTCAAGGTGAGGACTTGTAGGCCAACGTGATGTGCTCTATGTTAGAGTTCAATGGGATTGTGGAAGAATAACCACATTGAGGAGTCTTGACGAGTAGTACGTAGAGGTTTGGCGGGACCTAAAAGAATTCCGGGAAAGTCTAAGACCGAACGCTCCAATCGCTCCAAGGAGCCGTAACCGGTGAGTTGTTTTGCTGAGGAGTTCCTAGACCCATTTGGAAAACCCAATGGGAGACGAAGACAATAGTTTCGACAAATAAGGACAGTTTATCTCGAGGTTTGGATAGCCAATACACCCGGTGCAGAGTACGAACTTTCACTTTACCATAGTAAATTATCCCTAGAATGACGATTGGTTTGAGAGGACCTTGCCGTTACTAGAAAGGAAATTATTGAAGAAAGTTTGGTAGATCATCCTGACTCACGGAGGATACCATTATGAGTTATGGGAGACAACAAATTGATCAGGGTAGCGCAGCGGTAGCGTGGTGGGCCCATAACTCATAGATCAAGAAACTCAATAATATTATATCTATGACCTCGAGCTAAAGAATTTGAGATCTTTAGGGAAATCTCCACTGGGAGTGTGACTTTGGTTTTCAACAAGCTGAAGTCTGACAATAGGTAGGTGTTGAGTCGTATTAGAGAGACAAGACCAAGTGAGTGACCTTATAAAGGGCAATAGACACTTAGTAAAGTGTCAGGAGATGTCTCAGATCATTGTATTAGATGCGATAGTCGGGATCTTCCAAAAAGTCGGGAACAATTGGATTTAATAAAAGGAATACAGTTCCGTAGTCATATTTGGAAAGTCGTCAAGAGTATTTGAAAGGAAATTAAGGAATGTGACCTTGCAATATCTTCAGGAAGATTTGGAAGTTAGTAATCGACTTACACTCTTACCCAACGTTCACGTGAAACAATTAAAAGAATGTATACGAGACCCAGGACATGTCATTAACCATGAGGATTTAATAGTTGAGCCAGATCATATTTTTGTAGAGTACCCGGTAGCTGTCCTGGAGCGCAGTACTAGACGTCTGCGGTCCAAGGAGATACCGATGTTGAGGATCCGGTGGTCTAGATGAGGAGCTGATGAGGTCACTTGGGAGACAGAGGAGAGTATTAGACGTAATTATCCCGAGTTCTCTGCGGGGTTAGATGTTACTTCTGTATCGGCGAGTTAGTACTCGGATGTTGTATTGTTTGACCATTCATGTTTTTATATTGGATTGAGTGATTATGTTTTATGTGATGTGTGTCCGAGTATGATGATTGAGTAGTTGCATGGTAGAAAACGAAAATTTTTATGAAACTAAGCTATACAAAGAGAGTCGTTTGATTAAGTACATTATTCTAAGTTTCGGGACG
Organism: Fagopyrum esculentum; assembly: GCA_033239045.1. Lineage (NCBI taxonomy): Eukaryota > Viridiplantae > Streptophyta > Magnoliopsida > Caryophyllales > Polygonaceae > Fagopyrum > Fagopyrum esculentum. The sequence continues at coordinate 117,620,475 of BSUD01000005.1, forward strand.
AAACTTCTTTTAAGAGGGCACTGATGTAATACCCGAAAAAATTTAAACTCTGCTTATTACCGGATCAAACCGGATTTCGATCCGCCAACCATAATTCCTTTAAATAAAATTAAACAATATTAAATTCTATCATTTTATGTGACCTTAATTCACATAAAATGACAAATTGGGTAACCCGTAAATAATTCCGTTTTTTTTTTTTTAAACCGAAGAACGGTTCCGAACGGGTTTAGTTTATCCTTTTGGCTCACCTTTGAATTAGATGAGCAGGCCACTAATGGGTCTGGGCCCACTAACCCTCCGCTGGCCCAGTACAGAGGAAGAGTGGGCTGCTGCTCCTTTTTTACTCTCCAGTCCAACAACACTTTCCTAACCCACTCCCATAGCCTAATTACTTCCCTATTATATCTCCTAATTATCCTACACTCTCCTAATCATATCCCCATCTTCCGCTTCCGCTTCCGCTTAAACAGGATCTACCACCCCTGCAACACACGTAACCAGGACCGAAGTGAAGGGTTTTTTTTTCCCTTCTTTCCGCCGCTCTCTCTCGTCAACAACGGATGTCACAGCCTCGTGTTTTCCTCAAGACAGCAGCGCCGCCACACCACACACCAGACCACCGAACAGGACGAGTCTCCTAGCCGGAACCGCTATACCCTGCAAGAACGTGTAGGTGTCCCTCCAGATCAGAACTCGGAACGCCGAACAGGTTCTTGCCCTCCTTCTCACGATTCTTCGCCGAGCCTTGACGCCAGCCTAGGGTGAACGAGGATAGGAGAGACGAGTCAGACCGACGTTGATAACGATCCGGCTCTCGACGACAGTGCATCTTCGAGTCGGGATAACGCTCACCTGCCGAGGCGGAACATTTGTGTTGTACGGGTAAGCCTTATTCTTCAGTGCAGTGTACCTACACATGTATATATAGATGTAGGAGATAGAAATAGAGAATATAAGTATATTTTTGTCGGAGTGTAGTTATGTGTATATGTACACATGAATGAATTGGAAGATATGTACAGATGAAATGAATTGGAAGATTGAGTATATATATGTACGCACCAGTGATGTATATATATATATATAAGTGTACGAATGGTTTGTATAAATAAATATATATATATAAAAGTATAGTATAGTATATATATATAAGTGTAGGATATATATATATATAAGTATATATATATATATATATATATATATATATATATATATATATAGGTAAATAGGTGTCCTTAACTAGAACCTTGTTCGTATGTGGGTTGGAACGTGCGGTATAGTAATAACCGAGAAGGGCTAAAATTTATAGTTAGTACGGTCGAAGTAGTGTATTCTAGTTATGAGAGTTGCGGTGGGTTCTATGGGTGAGCATATACTAACGTTAGGATAACAAATTCTACTTATTAGAATATCTTAAGGACTCTTTATGCAGGCATAAGCTAAACTCGTATAGGTTCTCGGTTTCTACCTAGAATAGTTGTGAGGGAGTTACCTAAACATGGGAAAGGAATGACGTTGTTGTCTTTGACGAGTATGTTTAGGATTTGATCTTAGACCTAGTAGCTAAGGGTAAAAGTAGGACCTTAGCAACCCCTTTGAAATTCTAAAACCTTGTTAACTTTATAATCTCTAGTAACTATCCTTGAGAACCAGATTTTGGAAATAAGTTCTAAAAGAAAATATTATAATTTAATGATAGACTTTTGAGAATTTTCGGGATTAAGGGTAAAATAGTCTCTTACCTGAAGAGAGCTGGTTTTCGTAATTTCTCCTCATGAGATTGTACATATTAAAAGTTATAACTTCTAAGAGTATGGGATGTGATTTTGATCCACATGCCTTATTTGACAGGCGTTTGAGTTACCACGAGTACGGACCGAGTTGAGATTTGATAGAGTGTGATTTGATTCAGGTAAGTCCTTGCGACTTACTTAGCTGGTTTCTGGATATTAGTTGGGTGATGATGGATGTGTGTGTACAATGTGTTTTATAATAAATAACAACTTGTTAGGACGACCGTGGTTATTATGTTTTAAGGCCCGAGTGTATGTATAACGGGCCGTGACATCACTGCCCAGCTCTGTCAGGAGACTGGGAGGTTCTCTATACCCAGACCATACAGGTACACGGTGAGATGCATCGGATCCACTCCTGATGGGTACACGGGGGCGGAGGCGAGGTTTGGGAATCCCTCGTGTCACAAAATAAGTATCATTAGAGTGAATGACTTAAATGAAGATAATGAATGGATTGTTTGAAAGTATGATGAGTGTTTATTATTTTATGTGTGTGTGTGCTATTATTATTCTCCTAATGTTTAGATAACTAGCTAATGGTTGTTGTGTTGTGTTTTTAGATTTACTGCAGGTTAGAACAGCAGCTGAGTGATCCGGAAGTAGTGGTCAGCCGGGTCTCCGTACTCTTTAGAGTGGGGTTGGGTGTTTACCTTGTGGTTTCTTTCTTCTTGTTAAAGATAGTTAGTCTTTTGTGGTTTAAGTACTTTAGGCTGTTAGACGTTGTTGCATTCATCTCTTAAAAATACTATTTCATAAATTTTCGGTTTTCTTATTTGTGTCTTGTTGCAAGATCCTAGTAATATTGTTGTCAAACTAAGGTCGGGACCCATTGTGAGGTCCTAACCAGTAATATCCCGGGTTCCGAGAATCCGGGGTGTTACAACATGGTATCAGAGCTCTAGGTTGGCAACAATGGCACTTGAAATCTTCTGAAATACCGAATAAGTACTTAAGCAGAACCCGAAAAGGATCTGAGTTTTAAAAAGGAATTTTGGTTTTCAAATGCATGCATAGTCTGGTTGGGATTAGAAAGTACGGCTGACCACCACTACTACCGCGGATCTCAGTATGCTTAGTATGAACTTTAGGTTTTTACTTTATGTTGACTTATTAGCTTGTTTATAAAGATATGTGATATATATAAGTATATGCCGAAGATTAGTAGAAATTATAGTTATGTTATGTCCTTAACGGAGATAACATAATGAGTTTCTCACTCCGTTGACACACCTAAGTATATTTGAAGGGTTTCAACTTAAGGATAAGTACGCTCAGCTTATGAGCATTAGGGTAGGCGAATGTCCGGACAACTTCTTCGAACTTGTTGAGGAACGTTGAGGCGGAAAAGTGAAGACCAAAAGACAACGCCAACGACAATAGCAAGAAGAAGATACAACCAACTCAATAGGGTCAAATGAAGGAAATGCATGAGAGAAGTTCCGGAAAAGCGTTGGTTGACCGGCAATTATACAAATTGGGAGAGGCAACCCATAAGTTCTTTCAAGTGTGGTAGAAAGCAACGTTACAAACAAAGAAGATGGCGGCAGAAACAAGCATAGGTGTGGAAGTCAAAGAGAGGTGGTAAGGACTCAGACAAAGATATAGGATTCAAGCTCACTGACGAACCAAAAGGTGAAAGTTGATGCCAGAAACAAAACCGAATATGATCACCTCGACAGTATACCTGACACCACAATCAAGATGGATAACCGAGATAGTCAAAAGCATAGAAGTCAACACGAAATACATTGTCCATCCAAATATGACGAATCAAAGAGCAGCAAATTGGAAGCTTACGCGTTGTCATCAAGTGAAAGGTAGATTTCACCAACATGGAAGCGGAGTGACTTTCTAGAAGACAAGTGAGTGACAGCAAGGGTCGTGATACAAATATCCAAATCATAGAATCCTGAAAGCAGAGTCAAAGGGATCACTATAAAGGCAGCATTATAATACCAATCAAAGAAGGAGAGTTTGTGAGAAGGATCTTGACATACCCGAAGGCTCACAATAACCTCCCTCTCACAAGTGGACTTAAAATTTTCAACACCAACGATTTACCCCGGGGAATCACGAGCAGTTAATGGCTGAGGTAAAAGTAATCGCGAAGATGCATATACGAGCTATCGTGGGAGAATTGACGAGTTCGTTGACGGTAGATGAATGATAAATCTAAACTCGGAAAGAGTATAACACCCTTATAGTGTGAAAGAGAAGTGTAGATTATAGAAGAGTAAAAAAAAATACAAGCGGAGAAACTGGAGAAGATAAATTTTCAGCAGGTTTATCAAATTTTAAAGAGAGAGAAGAAAAGTAAGCCTATGATCTTGTAGAAGGTCAACTATGACTACTTGGTAACAACTGGGACTTTACACGTGCGGGCTAACTACTAGTGACTGGTTGCCAGATAATAAGAATAACCACAGAGTTACAAAAGAACTTTATCGACATGTGGAGGAATTCTTAAAGCGACCAATTGCGGCAACCGTGAAGTCAATCAATACAAGTGCTAGTAACACTGAATAAGTTCAAGTGAGTAACTCTAAAGAGAATTGACGGTCCGAAATGACCCCTTATATCAATAATGGTATAAAAAGAATTATTGTGAGTAGTTGCTTGTCTACTGACTAAGGAAAGTGTTACAAATCACAGTTAGTACAGATGAATTCGTATAAGAAGAACTAGAGGGGTAAGAAGAAGCAGATGATTTTGACCAAGTCAAACGTCAGTCCGGACAGAGGGTACGTACGTAGTATACCACACAAATGAGATTGATGGTGTACTTTCGAGAAAAAGTCGGGGTCAATCTTCGAGATTTACAAAAGAAGCCCTTATGACTAAAGATGTGACACATAATAATTGGAATTATAGAGGCGGCACAAACATAGAAAATATAACTTAACGCCGTGCTGAAAAGTCTTATCGAGTTTTGAGGTGATTGTAAATTGAACCTACATCTTTGTTGGAAGAGACATCATAAAGAATTTAGAGTGCAATGGTGGTACTCCAATGAAAATTTAAGTTAACCATGACAACCAATAATATGTAGATGGATGAGTAGTAGTGGGATTGCATACAAATGATGTACTAGAAGTCCATTCCCGACTGATCGCATATGAGTTAATGGAAGTAATCAGATCAATCAATGTGGTTCGTAAAGCGAGTAAAAAAAAAAACTCAAAGGGGTAACTATCTTACTAGGGGTAAAGATTTAAAGAAGGTAAAGCGACACGAGCATAAAGACAACATAATAAATGCGAGTCAAGAACTTTGATTTTGAGAAAATCATATACAACTGAGGTTTCTTATGCAAATGGTACCGATAGGTGTTTAATGAAAGTCATACTATCGGACCAATAACGCTAGGATGGATGAAGTGTAAACCAAAGGAATAACTTAACCAATGTGAAGGAAAGTCATGTTACAAAAGGCGGGTCTTGCTAAATTGGAATAAAGTGTTGAGATGAGGATGCTTTGTAGAATCTATGCAAGAGTACAACGTAACTGAGGTTCCAACATGAAATCGGCAGTAATGATCAACTGAAAGTTGAGACCGATTCATGGGAGAAAATTGTTATAAGACGAGTCACCTAGTAGAAGAGTTCACAAGACAAGCATGAGAGACAATCATGAGTTGTTATTATTGTATCGGTGTAGACTCATTAACGCACCTCGGAAGTTAGGAGCTAAATATAGAAGACGCCGTATCAAGATTTTAAATAGGTCAAGGTGAGGACTTGTAGGCCAACGTGATGTGCTCTATGTTAGAGTTCAATGGGATTGTGGAAGAATAACCACATTGAGGAGTCTTGACGAGTAGTACGTAGAGGTTTGGCGGGACCTAAAAGAATTCCGGGAAAGTCTAAGACCGAACGCTCCAATCGCTCCAAGGAGCCGTAACCGGTGAGTTGTTTTGCTGAGGAGTTCCTAGACCCATTTGGAAAACCCAATGGGAGACGAAGACAATAGTTTCGACAAATAAGGACAGTTTATCTCGAGGTTTGGATAGCCAATACACCCGGTGCAGAGTACGAACTTTCACTTTACCATAGTAAATTATCCCTAGAATGACGATTGGTTTGAGAGGACCTTGCCGTTACTAGAAAGGAAATTATTGAAGAAAGTTTGGTAGATCATCCTGACTCACGGAGGATACCATTATGAGTTATGGGAGACAACAAATTGATCAGGGTAGCGCAGCGGTAGCGTGGTGGGCCCATAACTCATAGATCAAGAAACTCAATAATATTATATCTATGACCTCGAGCTAAAGAATTTGAGATCTTTAGGGAAATCTCCACTGGGAGTGTGACTTTGGTTTTCAACAAGCTGAAGTCTGACAATAGGTAGGTGTTGAGTCGTATTAGAGAGACAAGACCAAGTGAGTGACCTTATAAAGGGCAATAGACACTTAGTAAAGTGTCAGGAGATGTCTCAGATCATTGTATTAGATGCGATAGTCGGGATCTTCCAAAAAGTCGGGAACAATTGGATTTAATAAAAGGAATACAGTTCCGTAGTCATATTTGGAAAGTCGTCAAGAGTATTTGAAAGGAAATTAAGGAATGTGACCTTGCAATATCTTCAGGAAGATTTGGAAGTTAGTAATCGACTTACACTCTTACCCAACGTTCACGTGAAACAATTAAAAGAATGTATACGAGACCCAGGACATGTCATTAACCATGAGGATTTAATAGTTGAGCCAGATCATATTTTTGTAGAGTACCCGGTAGCTGTCCTGGAGCGCAGTACTAGACGTCTGCGGTCCAAGGAGATACCGATGTTGAGGATCCGGTGGTCTAGATGAGGAGCTGATGAGGTCACTTGGGAGACAGAGGAGAGTATTAGACGTAATTATCCCGAGTTCTCTGCGGGGTTAGATGTTACTTCTGTATCGGCGAGTTAGTACTCGGATGTTGTATTGTTTGACCATTCATGTTTTTATATTGGATTGAGTGATTATGTTTTATGTGATGTGTGTCCGAGTATGATGATTGAGTAGTTGCATGGTAGAAAACGAAAATTTTTATGAAACTAAGCTATACAAAGAGAGTCGTTTGATTAAGTACATTATTCTAAGTTTCGGGACGAAACTTCTTTTAAGAGGGCACTGATGTAATACCCGAAAAAATTTAAACTCTGATTATTACCGGATCAAACCGGATTTCGATCCGCCAACCATAATTCCTTTAAATAAAATTAAACAATATTAAATTTTATCATTTTATGTGACCTTAATTCACATAAAATGACAAATTAGGTAACCCGTAAATAATTCCGTTTTTTTTTTTTTTAAACCGAAGAATGGTTCCGGACGGGTTTAGTTTATCCTTTTGGCTCACCTTTGAATTAGATGAGCAGGCCACTAATGGGTCTGGGCCGACTAACCCTCCGCTGGCCCAGTACAGAGGAAGAGCGGGCTGCTGCTCCTTTTTTACTCTCCAGTCCAACAACACTTTCCTAACCCACTCCCATAGCCTAATTACTTCCCTAATATATCTCCTAATTATCCTACACTCTTCTAATCATATCCCCATCTTCCGCTTCCGCTTCCGCTTAAACAGGATCTACCACCCCTGCAACACACGTAACCAGGACCGAAGTGAAGGGTTTTTTTTTCCCTTCTTTCCGCCGCTCTCTCTCGTCAACAACGGATGTCACAGCCTCGTGTTTTCCTCAAGACAGCAGCGCCGCCACACCACACACCAGACCACCGAACAGGACGAGTCTCCTAGCCGGAACCGCTATACCCTGCAAGAACGTGTAGGTGTCCCTCCAGATCAGAACTCGGAACGCCGAACAGGTTCTTGCCCTCCTTCTCACGATTCTTCGCCGAGCCTTGACGCCAGCCTAGGGTGAACGAGGATAGGAGAGACGAGTCAGACCGACGTTGATAACGATCCGGCTCTCGACGACAGTGCATCTTCGAGTCGGGATAACGCTCACCTGCCGAGGCGGAACATTTGTGTTGTACGGGTAAGCCTTATTCTTCAGTGCAGTGTACCTACACATGTATATATAGATGTAGGAGATAGAAATAGAGAATATAAGTATATTTTTGTCGGAGTGTAGTTATGTGTATATGTACACATGAATGAATTGGAAGATATGTACAGATGAAATGAATTGGAAGATTGAGTATATATATGTACGCACCAGTGATGTATATATATATATATATATATAAGTGTACGAATGGTTTGTATAAATAAGTATATATATATATATATAAAAGTATAGTATATATATATATATATATAAATATATATATATATATATATATATATATATATATATATATATATATAGGTAAATAGGTGTCCTTAACTAGAACCTTGTTCGTATGTGGGTTGGAACGTGCGGTATAGTAATAACCGAGAAGGGCTAAAATTTATAGTTAGTACGGTCGAAGTAGTGTATTCTAGTTATGAGAGTTGCGGTGGGTTCTATGGGTGAGCATATACTAACGTTAGGATAACAAATTCTACTTATTAGAATATCTTAAGGACTCTTTATGCAGGCATAAGCTAAACTCGTATAGGTTCTCGGTTTCTACCTAGAATAGTTGTGAGGGAGTTACCTAAACATGGGAAAGGAATGACGTTGTTGTCTTTGACGAGTATGTTTAGGATTTGATCTTAGACCTAGTAGCTAAGGGTAAAAGTAGGACCTTAGCAACCCCTTTGAAATTCTAAAACCTTGTTAACTTTATAATCTCTAGTAACTATCCTTGAGAACCAGATTTTGGAAATAAGTTCTAAAAGAAAATATTATAATTTAATGATAGACTTTTGAGAATTTTCGGGATTAAGGGTAAAATAGTCTCTTACCTGAAGAGAGCTGGTTTTCGTAATTTCTCCTCATGAGATTGTACATATTAAAAGTTATAACTTCTAAGAGTATGGGATGTGATTTTGATCTACATGCCTTATTTGACAGGCGTTTGAGTTACCACGAGTACGGACCGAGTTGAGATTTGATAGAGTGTGATTTGATTCAGGTAAGTCCTTGCGACTTACTTAGCTGGTTTCTGGATATTAGTTGGGTGATGATGGCTGTGTGTGTACAATGTGTTTTATAATAAATAACAACTTGTTAGGACGACCGTGGTTATTATGTTTTAAGGCCCAAGTGTATGTATAACGGGCCGTGACATCACTGCCCAGCTCTGTCAGGAGACTGGGAGGTTCTCTATACCCAGACCATACAGGTACACGGTGAGATGCATCGGATCCACTCCTGATGGGTACACGGGGGCGGAGGCGAGGTTTGGGAATCCCTCGTGTCACAAAATAAGTATCATTAGAGTGAATGACTTAAATGAAGATAATGAATGAATTGTTTGAAAGTATAATGAGTGTTTATTATTTTATGTGTGTGTGTGCTATTATTATTCTCCTAATGTTTAGATAACTAGCTAATGGTTGTTGTGTTGTGTTTTTAGATTTACTGCAGGTTAGAACAGCAGCTGAGTGATCCGGAAGTAGTGGTCAGCCGGGTCTCCGTACTCTTTAGAGTGGGGTTGGGTGTTTACCTTGTGGTTTCTTTCTTCTTGTTAAAGATAGTTAGTCTTTTGTGGTTTAAGTACTTTAGGCTGTTAGACGTTGTTGCATTCATCTCATAAAAATACTATTTCATAAATTTTCGGTTTTCTTAATTGTGTCTTGTTGCAAGATCCTAGTAATATTGTTGTCAAACTAAGGTCGGGACCCATTGTGAGGTCCTAACCAGTAATATCCCGGGTTCCGAGAATCCGGGGTGTTACAACATGGTATCAGAGGGAGGTTGGCAACAATGGCACTTGAAATCTTCTGAAAGACCGAATAAGTACTTAAGCAGAACCCGGAAAGGGATCTGAGTTTTAAAAAGGATTTTTGGTTTTCAAATGCATGCATAGTCTGGTTGGGATTAGAAAGTACGGCTGACCACCACTACTACCGCGGATCTCAGTATGCTTAGTATGAACTTTAGGTTTTTACTTTATGTTGACTTATTAGCTTGTTTATAAAGATATGTGATATATATAAGTATATGGCGAAGATTAGGAGAAATTATAGTTATGTTATGTCCTTAACGGAGATAACATAATGAGTTTCTCACTCCGTTGACACACCTAAGTATATTTGAAGGGTTTCAACTTAAGGATAAGTACGCTCAGCTTATGAGCATTAGGGTAGGCGAATGTCCGGACAACTTCTTCGAACTTGTTGAGGAACGTTGAGGCGGAAAAGTGAAGACCAAAAGACAACGCCAACGACAATAGCAAGAAGAAGATACAACCAACTCAATAGGGTCAAATGAAGGAAATGCATGAGAGAAGTTCCGGAAAAGCGTTGGTTGACCGGCAATTATACAAATTGGGAGAGGCAACCCATAAGTTCTTTCAAGTGTGGTGGAAAGCAACGTTACAGACAAAGAAGATGGCTGAAGAAACAAGCATAGGTGTGGAAGTCAAAGAGAGGTGGTAAGGACTCAGACAAAGATATATGATTCAAGCTCACTGACGGACCAGAAGGTGAAGGTTGATGCCAGGAACAGAACAGAATATGATCACCTCGACAGTATACCTGACACCACAATCAAGATGGATAACCGAGATAGTCAAAAGCATAGAAGTCAACACGAAATACATTGTCCATCCAAATATGACGAATCAAAGAGCAGCAAATTGGAAGCTTACGCGTTGTCATCAAGTGAAAGGTAGATTTCACCAACATGGAAGCGGAGTGACTTTCTAGAAGACAAGTGAGTGACAGCAAGGATCGTGATACAAATATCCAAATCATAGAATCCGGAAAGCAGAGTCAAAGGGATCACTATAAAGGCAGCATTATAATACCAATCAAAGAAGGAGAGTTTGGGAGAAGGATCTTGACATACCCGAAGTCCCACAATAACCTCCCTCTCACAAGTGGACTTAAAATTTTCAACACCAACGATTTACCCCGGGGAACCACGAGCAGTTGATGGCTGAGGTAAAAGTAATCGCGAAGATGCATATACGAGCTATCGTGGGAGAATTGACGAGTTCGTTGACGGTAGATGAATGATAAATCTAAACTCGGAAAGAGTATAACACCCTTATAGTGTGAAAGAGAAGTGTAGATTATAGAAGAGTAAAAAAAAAAAAAATACAAGCGGAGAAACTGGAGAAGATAAATTTTCAGCAGGTTTATCAAATTTTAAAGAGAGAGAAGAAAAGTAAGCCTATGATCTTGTAGAAGGTCAACTATGACTACTTGGTAACAACTGGGACTTTACACGTGCGGGCTAACTACTAGTGACTGGTTGCCAGATAATAAGAATAACCACAGAGTTACAAAAGAACTTTATCGACATGTGGAGGAATTCTTAAAGCGACCAATTGCGGCAACCGTGAAGTCAATCAATACAAGTGCTAGTAACACTGAATAAGTTCAAGTGAGTAACTCTAAAGAGAATTGACGGTCCGAAATGACCCCTTATATCAATAATGGTATAAAAAGAATTATTGTGAGTAGTTGCTTGTCTACTGACTAAGGAAAGTGTTACAAATCACAGTTAGTACAGATGAATTCGTATAAGAAGAACTAGAGGGGTAAGAAGAAGCAGATGATTTTGACCAAGTCAAACGTCAGTCCGGACAGAGGGTACGTACGTAGTATACCACACAAATGAGATTGATGGTGTACTTTCGAGAAAAAGTCGGGGTCAATCTTCGAGATTTACAAAAGAAGCCCTTATGACTAAAGATGTGACACATAATAATTGGAATTATAGAGGCGGCACAAACATAGAAAATATAACTTAACGCCGTGCTGAAAAGTCTTATCGAGTTTTGAGGTGATTGTAAATTGAACCTACATCTTTGTTGGAAGAGACATCATAAAGAATTTAGAGTGCAATGGTGGTACTCCAATGAAAATTTAAGTTAACCATGACAACCAATAATATGTAGATGGATGAGTAGTAGTGGGATTGCATACAAATGATGTACTAGAAGTCCATTCCCGACTGATCGCATATGAGTTAATGGAAGTAATCAGATCAATCAATGTGGTTCGTAAAGCGAGTAAAAAAAAAAACTCAAAGGGGTAACTATCTTACTAGGGGTAAAGATTTAAAGAAGGTAAAGCGACACGAGCATAAAGACAACATAATAAATGCGAGTCAAGAACTTTGATTTTGAGAAAATCATATACAACTGAGGTTTCTTATGCAAATGGTACCGATAGGTGTTTAATGAAAGTCATACTATCGGACCAATAACGCTAGGATGGATGAAGTGTAAACCAAAGGAATAACTTAACCAATGTGAAGGAAAGTCATGTTACAAAAGGCGGGTCTTGCTAAATTGGAATAAAGTGTTGAGATGAGGATGCTTTGTAGAATCTATGCAAGAGTACAACGTAACTGAGGTTCCAACATGAAATCGGCAGTAATGATCAACTGAAAGTTGAGACCGATTCATGGGAGAAAATTGTTATAAGACGAGTCACCTAGTAGAAGAGTTCACAAGACAAGCATGAGAGACAATCATGAGTTGTTATTATTGTATCGGTGTAGACTCATTAACGCACCTCGGAAGTTAGGAGCTAAATATAGAAGACGCCGTATCAAGATTTTAAATAGGTCAAGGTGAGGACTTGTAGGCCAACGTGATGTGCTCTATGTTAGAGTTCAATGGGATTGTGGAAGAATAACCACATTGAGGAGTCTTGACGAGTAGTACGTAGAGGTTTGGCGGGACCTAAAAGAATTCCGGGAAAGTCTAAGACCGAACGCTCCAATCGCTCCAAGGAGCCGTAACCGGTGAGTTGTTTTGCTGAGGAGTTCCTAGACCCATTTGGAAAACCCAATGGGAGACGAAGACAATAGTTTCGACAAATAAGGACAGTTTATCTCGAGGTTTGGATAGCCAATACACCCGGTGCAGAGTACGAACTTTCACTTTACCATAGTAAATTATCCCTAGAATGACGATTGGTTTGAGAGGACCTTGCCGTTACTAGAAAGGAAATTATTGAAGAAAGTTTGGTAGATCATCCTGACTCACGGAGGATACCATTATGAGTTATGGGAGACAACAAATTGATCAGGGTAGCGCAGCGGTAGCGTGGTGGGCCCATAACTCATAGATCAAGAAACTCAATAATATTATATCTATGACCTCGAGCTAAAGAATTTGAGATCTTTAGGGAAATCTCCACTGGGAGTGTGACTTTGGTTTTCAACAAGCTGAAGTCTGACAATAGGTAGGTGTTGAGTCGTATTAGAGAGACAAGACCAAGTGAGTGACCTTATAAAGGGCAATAGACACTTAGTAAAGTGTCAGGAGATGTCTCAGATCATTGTATTAGATGCGATAGTCGGGATCTTCCAAAAAGTCGGGAACAATTGGATTTAATAAAAGGAATACAGTTCCGTAGTCATATTTGGAAAGTCGTCAAGAGTATTTGAAAGGAAATTAAGGAATGTGACCTTGCAATATCTTCAGGAAGATTTGGAAGTTAGTAATCGACTTACACTCTTACCCAACGTTCACGTGAAACAATTAAAAGAATGTATACGAGACCCAGGACATGTCATTAACCATGAGGATTTAATAGTTGAGCCAGATCATATTTTTGTAGAGTACCCGGTAGCTGTCCTGGAGCGCAGTACTAGACGTCTGCGGTCCAAGGAGATACCGATGTTGAGGATCCGGTGGTCTAGATGAGGAGCTGATGAGGTCACTTGGGAGACAGAGGAGAGTATTAGACGTAATTATCCCGAGTTCTCTGCGGGGTTAGATGTTACTTCTGTATCGGCGAGTTAGTACTCGGATGTTGTATTGTTTGACCATTCATGTTTTTATATTGGATTGAGTGATTATGTTTTATGTGATGTGTGTCCGAGTATGATGATTGAGTAGTTGCATGGTAGAAAACGAAAATTTTTATGAAACTAAGCTATACAAAGAGAGTCGTTTGATTAAGTACATTATTCTAAGTTTCGGGACGAAACTTCTTTTAAGAGGGCACTGATGTAATACCCGAAAAAATTTAAACTCTGCTTATTACCGGATCAAACCGGATTTCGATCCGCCAACCATAATTCCTTTAAATAAAATTAAACAATATTAAATTCTATCATTTTATGTGACCTTAATTCACATAAAATGACAAATTGGGTAACCCGTAAATAATTCCGTTTTTTTTTTTTTAAACCGAAGAACGGTTCCGAACGGGTTTAGTTTATCCTTTTGGCTCACCTTTGAATTAGATGAGCAGGCCACTAATGGGTCTGGGCCCACTAACCCTCCGCTGGCCCAGTACAGAGGAAGAGTGGGCTGCTGCTCCTTTTTTACTCTCCAGTCCAACAACACTTTCCTAACCCACTCCCATAGCCTAATTACTTCCCTATTATATCTCCTAATTATCCTACACTCTCCTAATCATATCCCCATCTTCCGCTTCCGCTTCCGCTTAAACAGGATCTACCACCCCTGCAACACACGTAACCAGGACCGAAGTGAAGGGTTTTTTTTTCCCTTCTTTCCGCCGCTCTCTCTCGTCAACAACGGATGTCACAGCCTCGTGTTTTCCTCAAGACAGCAGCGCCGCCACACCACACACCAGACCACCGAACAGGACGAGTCTCCTAGCCGGAACCGCTATACCCTGCAAGAACGTGTAGGTGTCCCTCCAGATCAGAACTCGGAACGCCGAACAGGTTCTTGCCCTCCTTCTCACGATTCTTCGCCGAGCCTTGACGCCAGCCTAGGGTGAACGAGGATAGGAGAGACGAGTCAGACCGACGTTGATAACGATCCGGCTCTCGACGACAGTGCATCTTCGAGTCGGGATAACGCTCACCTGCCGAGGCGGAACATTTGTGTTGTACGGGTAAGCCTTATTCTTCAGTGCAGTGTACCTACACATGTATATATAGATGTAGGAGATAGAAATAGAGAATATAAGTATATTTTTGTCGGAGTGTAGTTATGTGTATATGTACACATGAATGAATTGGAAGATATGTACAGATGAAATGAATTGGAAGATTGAGTATATATATGTACGCACCAGTGATGTATATATATATATATAAGTGTACGAATGGTTTGTATAAATAAATATATATATATAAAAGTATAGTATAGTATATATATATAAGTGTAGGATATATATATATATAAGTATATATATATATATATATATATATATATATATATATATATATAGGTAAATAGGTGTCCTTAACTAGAACCTTGTTCGTATGTGGGTTGGAACGTGCGGTATAGTAATAACCGAGAAGGGCTAAAATTTATAGTTAGTACGGTCGAAGTAGTGTATTCTAGTTATGAGAGTTGCGGTGGGTTCTATGGGTGAGCATATACTAACGTTAGGATAACAAATTCTACTTATTAGAATATCTTAAGGACTCTTTATGCAGGCATAAGCTAAACTCGTATAGGTTCTCGGTTTCTACCTAGAATAGTTGTGAGGGAGTTACCTAAACATGGGAAAGGAATGACGTTGTTGTCTTTGACGAGTATGTTTAGGATTTGATCTTAGACCTAGTAGCTAAGGGTAAAAGTAGGACCTTAGCAACCCCTTTGAAATTCTAAAACCTTGTTAACTTTATAATCTCTAGTAACTATCCTTGAGAACCAGATTTTGGAAATAAGTTCTAAAAGAAAATATTATAATTTAATGATAGACTTTTGAGAATTTTCGGGATTAAGGGTAAAATAGTCTCTTACCTGAAGAGAGCTGGTTTTCGTAATTTCTCCTCATGAGATTGTACATATTAAAAGTTATAACTTCTAAGAGTATGGGATGTGATTTTGATCCACATGCCTTATTTGACAGGCGTTTGAGTTACCACGAGTACGGACCGAGTTGAGATTTGATAGAGTGTGATTTGATTCAGGTAAGTCCTTGCGACTTACTTAGCTGGTTTCTGGATATTAGTTGGGTGATGATGGATGTGTGTGTACAATGTGTTTTATAATAAATAACAACTTGTTAGGACGACCGTGGTTATTATGTTTTAAGGCCCGAGTGTATGTATAACGGGCCGTGACATCACTGCCCAGCTCTGTCAGGAGACTGGGAGGTTCTCTATACCCAGACCATACAGGTACACGGTGAGATGCATCGGATCCACTCCTGATGGGTACACGGGGGCGGAGGCGAGGTTTGGGAATCCCTCGTGTCACAAAATAAGTATCATTAGAGTGAATGACTTAAATGAAGATAATGAATGAATTGTTTGAAAGTATAATGAGTGTTTATTATTTTATGTGTGTGTGTGCTATTATTATTCTCCTAATGTTTAGATAACTAGCTAATGGTTGTTGTGTTGTGTTTTTAGATTTACTGCAGGTTAGAACAGCAGCTGAGTGATCCGGAAGTAGTGGTCAGCCGGGTCTCCGTACTCTTTAGAGTGGGGTTGGGTGTTTACCTTGTGGTTTCTTTCTTCTTGTTAAAGATAGTTAGTCTTTTGTGGTTTAAGTACTTTAGGCTGTTAGACGTTGTTGCATTCATCTCATAAAAATACTATTTCATAAATTTTCGGTTTTCTTAATTGTGTCTTGTTGCAAGATCCTAGTAATATTGTTGTCAAACTAAGGTCGGGACCCATTGTGAGGTCCTAACCAGTAATATCCCGGGTTCCGAGAATCCGGGGTGTTACAGGAGAAATGCTTATTGAGATGGGGATATCAACTTGGGCACGTTCGCTTTGTCCTGTGAAGAGGTACAACATAATAACGAGCAACAACACCGAGTGTGTAAATATAATAATGAAAGAAGGAAGAGAATATCCAGTTTTATCAATGCTAGATGAAACAAGACAATTCATGTCTAGGTGGTTTGCTGAACGCCGCTAGAAGTCTCAAGCTTGTTTTGATGTATCGACACCAAAGATTGAAGATGTTATACAAAAGAGGTTTGATGAGGTTGAATGTTATTTTGTTTATGTCCTAGATGCATACAAGCTGGATTTCGAAGTGAAAAGGGGGATGAGAATGTGATCGTTAGCTTTCAAAATAATGACTTGTACGTGTAAAGAATTTGATGTTGAAGAGATACCGTGCATACACGTTGTGGCTGCAGCAAAGCATGTAGGTATGAGTCTATCTTTTTTTGTTAGTAGGTATTATTCCACAGAAAGTTGGTGTGCTGCATATTCAGAGATTATTTACCCCGTACCAAACAAATCAGAATGGGACATACCAAAATGCGTGTCAGATATTACATGTGAGCCACCCTTGAAGCGTAAGAGATGTGGAAGGTTGCCAAAATGTAGAATACGGGCTTCATGAGAACAAAAACATCGGAGGAAATTCAGTTGTTGTGGCTTTAGTGGACACAATAAGAAGACTTGTTTAAATCAGTCAAAGTAGTATATGTATGCAATTCAAGTACTTATCCGTTTTCAATATATTTGTACCTCTTAATATTTACCAATTGGTTGTAAAAATTTATATATTATACATACATTTGTATCTATATATAATATGTATAGTGTTGTGTATTTTATACATCATGCATACATATGGAGATATCATCACTTATCAGTTCAACATATGCTAATATCCTTAAGGTAAACATGTTAGTTTATATAATGGTACATCTATTCAATTGTACATAACTTGTGTAGCTATGTCATGTATGTGTGTAAATACGTACATATGTACTATACTTTTATGGTGTTTTTGTTTATTTATGTGTACATAAGTATAGTGTATATAAAATATGTTAAAAATGTTAATGTAAATATGTCATGTATGCTTGAACAAAGGCGTCACATATAGTACATAAGTATAAGTATTCGTCTATAAGTATATATACATAGATATTCAACTTACATTTGTGTACATAAATATGAAATATACGTACATTTATGCACCTTCCGTATGTGTACATAATCTTATGTATTCATCCATATGTACTATCAAATTAATGTACCAAGTACGTATGTATATTATGCTATATAATTTAACTATTATTCTTCTTATGTATAAACATCGTGACTGTGAGTAAACAAATAAATAATAGACACTGAATATAGAAGTTGTAGTAATAGTTAATTCATAATCTAAATGTCAATACATATGCAACTTAAATTCAAATAGAAATCTACATTCAGTACACAAACCAAAAGCATAAATTATGTCCAAATGTATCTATTACATAATACATTGATTCTGTAAATATTGATCACATTTCATCGAACCACCCAGTCCAGTCCCTTGTGAAAACAACATTATCTAACTTCTCCCTACATGCTTGAACAAAGTCATCACATATAGCATTAAAGTCAGTACGACCGGATGCTAAGTACTGTATGTACTTAACAGTGAAGATGTCACAACTGCCCCCTGTACATAAATATTGAATATAAGTAAAAGTATGCAACATAAGGCGTATGTACATATTTTAAATTTAATTGACATACCCATCGGCATTAATGTTCAGTCCTGTCTTTCGAACCACCTTAAATGCAGTCTCCAATTTGTCTCCAAGGTGTGAGTGCTTACCATGTGCTCTAAGGACAAGTGGAAACATGAAACCAATGGTTCCAGTAGACTCTGCAATTTATCATCTTTTACGTACATGATCATGAGATCATATACATAAATACACCATTGACGTAGATCGATTTCCAATGCAATCCAATGTGAGTTCATAATGTTGTAAGGGGAATAAATAACATCAACATCGTACAAAGGCTTCCGGAACATCTGTGGACTGTCCCCTGATATAATGTCATACATTACTTTGTTGAACTCCGGGTTTCCATTAAACGTCTCCGTATATTTGGTGTATGTTATACGGTTGTACGCCCTCGACCAAACAGTGGAAAGTACGGCTACTTTGGAGAATCTATCCGGTATCTCAACAATTTCTTTGCTCAGATGCATCATTAATTCATCTATTGCCTGCAATATACGAATACATAAATAATATATGTGCTACATAATCTATAATTATGTATCAAATTCAAAGAAATAACTCCAAATACATACCTTATCTTTAATCCAGCCAGTGGGTTGCAAAATTTCCTGGATTGAATCTCGAGATATGTTGTTCACATATCCTCTAATCGATCATTTATCATCCTTGTTCTTCAACCAGTTATACAGTTTTTGGCGCTCTTCAACATGCTCATTTTAGGTTCTTTCAGGAGTTTGACATTTCTCCTGTAGGGTGTACACATGTATTTACTATTTCTTGGTACCCTGAAACCAAACCCGCGAACTGGTTCATCAACTTTAACATCCTGTTGAACACATTTTTCATGTCTTACCAATATTATTCTTCTTTTAAACAACATACGCCTACAATGATTTATAATATTAAATATACTTTATAGTATAATACATGTTATTTGATCACATACCTTAATTGACTCACCAACTAACTCAATCACCTTTGAATCATCTATTGTGTCTTTAGCCGAGGGCTCAGCGTCTTTTGAAGCATGTGTAGAACATTGACCTTCAGATGTTGTCTTCAGAATATCTTTAGCGAGATTTGTTATTTTATTCTCTGTTCTCTTGCTTGAAAGATACACAGTAGTGTCTATGTGTTCGTACAAAGTTCCAAGGTCCCTTGCATAGTTGGTTAGATCATCAATTAACAACCCTTGATTTTCTACCTTTTCAACTAATTCTTTCTGCTCCCGCTGTATTGAATCCAACTTCTGCATTATTTTCTCAACCCAATCCGGAGGGTCTGTGTTCAATATGTTATGTACATAAATTATATTTATCTACAAAAAAAAAATAAAATTGTGTATACCAATGTATGTGTACAGTAATACAATTATTACAGCTTACTTTGTGGTGAGAAGTTTGGGTATGAGTTGATTTTCCTCCTTCATCAACTGTTTTTCCTTTTCCCTCTACCTTCAATCCTTCTGATACCCCAAATTTGAATGAACTTAGTTCAGGAAGTTTTGTCTTGTCAACTCTTTTTGACGATCTACATAAATGTGGAATGTTATAAGTAATGGGGTTCAAAGTATTTACCTACTAATATGTACATAAAATGTGTGTATAATAATGTATGTGGAAAGTGATATATTTACTTGAACTTACTTTGAGGTGTCATCCTTTTCAGTATGTGTTGAGTTTCCTCCTTTGTCAACATCTTTTTTCTTTATGTCAACCTTCACTCCTTCAGATTTTGCAGGCATTTCTGTACTTGGTTCATGGTATTTTTCCTTGTTAAGCCTGTTTGACGATCTACATACGTTTGAATGTTAAAATTCATGTGGTTCAACTTCAATACATAATTGTGTGTACATAAATGATGTGCATACTACTGTATGTGTAAAGTAATATGTTTACTACAACTTACTTTGAGGTGTCTGCCTTTTGGGTATGAGTTGGTTTTCCTCCTTCATCAACATTTTTTCCTTTTTTTTTTCAACCTTGGCTTCTTCAGATTTTCCAACGCATCTCAGTACTTGGTTCACGGTCTGTTGCCTTGTTAATTCTCTTCGACGATCTACATAAGTTTATAATTATAATACCCAAAATTTTTGAATTTATGTATATATATTTATGTGTACATATATAAAGTTTACATATGTGTAATACCTTGAAGGGATTGCAGTTGGACTGATATTATCCACTTTTATTTTCCCTTTCTTGGTTACTTCAGCTGTCACAGTTTTGGACACATTATTTCCTCTTTCTGTACATATAGATAAATGACACATATCATGTATTATATACAAACTAATTATGTAAAATATTTATAAACGCAATTGCTAACTTGGTGGTGCAACAAAGTCATCATCGTCATTAACAGCTTCTTCCACACTTATGCTGTTTAACTTGGTATCTTCATGACTACATAAAACACTGATAATATCAGATTAATTTTTCCCTGAGATTTGTGTGTGGTTGTGTACATATTAAATGATCACTTACCTAGGGGGTTTCTCCATCTTTTGGAATGAACTTGGCCTTGTAATTATGACATCATATTTAGTGAACCCAAAACATGTAATCAATCCTCACATCTTCCGCCTCATTATTCCACCAATCATGGTCGTCGTCGTCCATCTCTTCAACCATATGGTGTATATCACTTTTCTTAAGGGTACTAACAATACCCTTGATTTCTGCATATCCGGGGAATGATTTGCCTCCTTTATCAGACTTGGACACCCATCTCAAGCAAAACGATCTTGCATCTTCATCTATCAAGGTTGCAAATACCTTCGTAATCTTTGGAATTGATGCGAACACACCTGAAGGGCCAGTGGAAATCCACCAATGTTGTAGCCACCACTTGGCCTTTCTTTCCCTACTTCACATGATTGGAGATATTTCTTGGTCTGTGTGAGCGCAAGACAAACCCAAGGGTAATGTTTAACAGCATCCAAGTCATTAACAAGATTTAGTGTCTGTTGGAAAATAATTGTTTTCTTGTCTTTTGAAACTAAAACTCCATCATTAAATATGATGAGCGTCATTTTAAACTTGTAAGGTGAATCTTTTAGCTCCTTAAAAAAACGTTCCTCCAGTTTTTTAAGAGGGCATCTGTCAACGCCAACAACAACCTTCATGTCGACATCAACACATTTCTCGTTAGCATTGTAGAATTCATCCGAACGTGACAGAGTTGTGATGTCAGCAAACTCAGTAAGACCAAACCTCAGCAACACATCGTTGATTCCAAACCACATAGAATATCTTCTCTCGGTTTTGACCTCCCTCATTAACATGAAGTGAATAAGATGATTTGACATCTTCAGCTTGGTGCTCATCTTAATTAATGGACCAAATATCCCACCCTTCAGCTTTTCCTTGTGCTCTTCTGATAATTCATGAAGAATTGTTGGAATCGACTGCAATCGACTAAATTAGTTGATACGAGTTTTTGGGGAGTTTTCAATCTCTTCCCAGCGGTATGAAAATTGTGAATCATTGTTTTTGTAATTGTTAGAAACATTAAACAACTAGTAAATGGATATAACAACATATTTTTCATCTTACATATACCTTCAGTTGAGGAGTATTATCAATGTACCAATCATCAACAAGTTGGGTATATGTATCACCCATATTCTGTGTAAAAAGTCCAATCAAATGCATTAACTTATTATTTTCATACACAATAATGATATGTCAATATATGTATAGAATGTTACCAATGATGTATATGTGTTAAAACAGTTTCCACATATGCAAAACATATCTGATGCGTCCTTGGAGGTAACCAAGGATTACTCCGGATCTAGATCAAACAAAACTCCAACTACTCCTTGATTCTTTGTGCAACGTTGTATCGTTTTGGATCCAAAGGGGCGGAAGCGATGAAAAAACAAGGGTTACTTCGATTTAGAGAGATCGAATAAACCTTTTTGTGTGGATCGAAGGTTGATTCTTAAGAAGAATCCTCGAATATGGATTTTTGGGATCAAAGACGAGATCCAAGGAAGAAATTTGAGAGATAGAAGAGAGGTTTTGATGCCCAAGCTAAGTAGGAGGAAATTCTTCTCAAAACTTAGTAATATTGAACATGGAAAATAAGTGAGGCAAGATATCTCTTATATAGAGAGTCTTGCCTACCTATGGGCCAACGGGCCAAACAAAAATACATGAAGAAAAGCCCAAAAGGGAAAACCTAAAAGGATAAGTTCAAAAGGGAATATTCTTATACGGAATATCCCTTTTATTACATAAAAAGGAAAACATGAAAATATAGTTCGAAAATAAGCTAGCTTCATGTCATGGGGTCTAAAAGACGAGACATGCCGCTAACGGAACCGGTAGCCTATGCCATGGTGGTGTAGAGACATGGCATGCCGGTAATGGAACCAAGTGAAGAAGTAATGCGGCCGATGATGGAGCCGGTGGCTCGAGCAATGGCCTTAGCTCGGGATCGGGTGATCGGTCCATCTGAACGAACTCTAAGAGCCTCGTCCTCCTCGTCTATGGTCAACGTAAAAGGGACATCCAAGGGCGCATCAGTCCCCCCATCTTGGTTGTGGAACGTCCCCGTTTCACCATCGTCAAAGAGGGGCTCAACATAAGGGGAAAGGTCCTTGACGTTGAACGTCGGGTGTACTCCGTAGGAATCCGGAAGCTCTAACTTGTATGCATTCGGGCCATGACGGGCTAAGATGCAGAATGGGCCATCACCACGGTCCGAGAGCTTGCTCATGCGGCGAGTTGGAAAACGCTCCTTCCTTAGGTGGAGCCAAACAAGATCACCGGGCTCAAAAGAGACATCGCGGCGGCCCTTGTTGCATTGTCCGGCAAGTTGGGCGGCACGACGTTCGAGTTGTGTCCTAGTCCGCTCATGAAGCTCAATGATTTGGGCGGCTCGGTTTCCGGCGATGATGTGTTCTCCGTCCTTGAGCGGGCGGGGAGTGAAGTCCAACGGTGTGTGTGGATTAAGGCCGTAGACGACTTCAAATGGGGACAATTTAGTTGCCGAGTGCCTAGACCTGTTATACGAAAACTCCACAACAGAAAGTAAGTCCTCCCACCTACGTGGGTTGGTCCTAGTGGTGGCTCTAAGTAGAGCACCAAGAGTCCGATTGGTCACCTCCGTTTGACCATCGATTTGGGGGTGATAATTACTTGAAAACAACAAGTTGGTTCCAAGTTTTCCCCATAACGTTCTCCAAAAGTGACTTACGAATTTCACGTCCCGATCACTAACGATGGAACGTGGTATCCCATGCAAACGCACCACATTGTCAAAGAACACAGTGGCAACTTCACTAGCATTTAGGGTGCTTTTACATGCGATGAAATGAGCCATTTTGGAGAAGCGATCGACTACCACGAAAATGGAGTCTTTGCCTCGTTTTGACATAGGCAACCCTACCACAAAGTTCATGGATAGATCCTCCCAAGGTCCCATTGGTATAGGCAAAGGAGAGTACATTGCATCCGGACCTTGGCGTGACTTTGCATGATGACATGTGATGCAACCCTTGCAAAACCGTGTCACATGCATACGCATCTGGGGCCAAAAGAAATGCTCTTGGAGAGCGGAAAGGGTCTTGGTAGCACCGAAATGACCACGGCCCTCATGAGCTTCCTTGACCAACAAATGGCGTATAGATGAGCGCGGAATGCAAAGTTTGTCCGCTCGGAAAAGATAGTCATTGTTAATAAAGAAAGACTCGTGCTCTCGGAGGTCGAGACATTGTGCCCATATGTCCTTGAAGTCAAGATCCGTGGCATATAACTCTTTGATAAGAGCAAAGCCATGTATCTTGGCATCCATATACACAAGGAGGGCATAGCGGCGAGAAAGGCATCGGCTACCACATTCTCTTTGCCTTTCTTATGCCGAATGACATAAGGAAAGGTCTCTAAAAACTCTACCCAACTAGCATGGCGCCGACTGAGATTTGTTTGACTCTTGAGATACGAAAGAGCCGCATGATCCGAATGAATCACGAACTCCTTCGGCCACAAGTAATGTTGCCATGTCTTAAAACAGAATGGGCAAATCCAACAAAATTGAACCAATT
The DNA here is from genome assembly GCA_033239045.1 of Fagopyrum esculentum. Taxonomy (NCBI): domain Eukaryota; kingdom Viridiplantae; phylum Streptophyta; class Magnoliopsida; order Caryophyllales; family Polygonaceae; genus Fagopyrum; species Fagopyrum esculentum. The sequence goes on from BSUD01000005.1 coordinate 117,644,759, forward strand.
ACACACAAATAAACAAGTGATATTTTGCAAACGTATGTGAGAAAATGGAGAGATAGAAGATGGACGGATTGTTCACTCGGCAAGCTTTGCTTGCTTTCGGTCTTTGACCGTTTTATAAAATCCGATTTTTCGGATGGACCGGTTTGCCGGACGTCTTTTCACTTTGTGTGTTTCGTTTCTTTGAAACGTTTTGAGCAACACTTTCTTTTGTTTTGTTTTGTTTTGTTTTTTTGAACACAAATCCTTATTGATGAAGAGTTTTTTTTTGCTTTTCTTGGAATATCAAATGCGAGATATCCGAACTTTTCGTTAACAAAAATATTCCAAGAGATTTGGTGAAATTAATTAACAAAATTGTCGGATTAGGTCGGTTTAAGAAAAAGACGGGTTTGATAAATGGTTTGAAGGCAAACCAAATATCTCCTATTTTTGTACTTTTTTGTTTTGAATTAAACACGGAAAAGGAAAAAAAATTCAGGGAAAATGGATGAACATGATGAAGAACATCATGAACAACATGAAGATCATGAAGAACAAATGAAGAACATCATGAACAAACGAAGAACATCATGAACAAAAAGGCTAAATAGGTTTAAGATAATAACGCACAAAAACAAGAGTAAAGAGAACTTAGCTTTGATCCCTTGCTCTGATACCAATTTGATGCGTCCTTGGAGGTAACCAAGGATAACTCCGGATCTAGATCAAGCAAAACTCCAACTACTCCTTGATTCTTTGTGCAACTTTGTATCGTTTCGGATCCAAAGGGGCGGAAGCGATGAAGAAACAAGGGTTACTTCGATCTAGAGAGATCGAATAAACCTTTTTGTGTGGATCAAAGGTTAATTCTTAAGAAGAATCCTCGAATATGGATTTCTGGGATCAAAGACGAGATCCAAGGAAGAAATTTGAGAGATAGAAGAGAGGTTTTGATGCCCAAGCTAAGTAGGAGGAAATTCTTCTCAAAACTTAGTAATATTGAACATGGAAAATAAGTGAGGCAAGATATCTCTTATATAGAGAGTCTTGCCTACCTATGGGCCAACGGGCCAAACAAAAATACATGAAGAAAAGCCCAAAAAGGAAAACCTAAAAGGATAAGTTCAAAAGGGAATATTCTTATACGGAATATCCCTTTTATTACATAAAAAGGAAAACATGAAAATATAGTTCGAAAATAAGCTAGCTTCATGTCATGGGGTCTAAAAGACGAGACATGCCGCTAACGGAACCGGTAGCCTATGTCATGGTGGTGTAGAGACATGACATGCCGGTAATGGAACCAAGTGAAGAAGTAATGCGGCCGATGATGGAGCCGGTGGCTCGAGCAATGGCCTTAGCTCGGGATCGGGTGATCGGTCCATCTAAACGAACTCTAAGAGCCTCGTCCTCCTCGTCTATGGTCAACGTAAAAGGGACATCCAAGGGCGCATCAATATCCCTTTCAATCAAAGTTTTTGTGAATCACATAGCCTATACTTCGACTATTTTGTTAATTCACATTGATGTTAGTTGTGTATGTCTACGCATTACATCATATAACAATATCTAAAACATTAGTATACAAAAATACCTTAGATGAAGTACCAGCCCCATTGTTTTGAAGATGTTTCCTCATGTGAGGCTTAATTCTCATTCTCTTTTTTCATGCCATTGAATTTTTATTATCAATAAACTAATAAAATTAGTTTTGTTGTTAACTTGGTAAGTACCCTATGTGACTATAATCAGTACATATAATGGTATAACATATTGTGTTTCCTAATACATAAGATTCACCATTACCATATACAACAACATTTATGTTCCAAGAAACATAAAATACAATCAACAGTGCAATAGTCTGTGTAATTGATAACATAATATACTCAATTCACACATTTATTTCCAATTAAATATACAAACTTAAAACAATTGTGTACCCAGCATAAATAATACACACACTTAAAACATATAAATACACACACTTAAAAAAACTTGTGTACTGAGCATAACTACTACACACAATCAATAATAATGTACACAGATGATATGTACTACACACAATCAACAATAAGATACACAAATCACAAATGAATAACAATCAAATACACAAACTTAAGACAATTTATGTTCGAATAATATATAATCCATTGATAACAACATCATTGTACACATGATCTTGGTACATTATATGTTATACATTAACCAAACTAATTGTGTACATATTTAACAAAATGACACATTTATCACATCTTCGTGTAAACATTGTATGTGTTATTGACTACATAATAACTCAAATCACACATGTATGAACAACTAAATACACAAACTTACATAAATTGTGTACCCCCATTATAAATAATACACACAATCAACAGTAATGAACACAGACACTATGTAAATCGGATGTTATACATTAATCATATATATTGTGTACATACTAATCACAATTTATGTTCCAAAACTGCATAATATTATCAATTTCAACTTATATGCACATGACATACACACAAATTTGTACATATTGTCTTCTCAGATACATACTCCATACATGCAACAGCTTTTTACATAGGCTATGAACATTAAACTGCTTTCGAACTACTTATTTGTTCAAACACACTAGCAATTAATCGATTCAACATCCAAAATCTAAAAAACTTAAATCACATACCTTATTCGTTTATAGGATTTACAGTATAATGGTTAAAATTAGGTCTTTCTCACTGAAAGTATGAAGACGGTTAGTTAAAAATCAAATCTTTGCTTATTACTTTCATCATCTTCTTCAATATGCTACTCCCATAAACTCGAACCCAGAAAACGAAGAAAAGAGGAGAAAATCGATAAACGCGAACCCAAAAAACGAAGAAAAGAGGGAAAAATAGATAACAGGATGCAAAGATACCTCACTTGTGTTTTTCTGATCACAATAGGGGATGAATGGATGATAAAATATAAGTTTCCAGAAGTGAAAATGTCAGACGTAGATAGTTCGAAGTTGTTGTGGGAGAGACGACAATGGCAATAGTTCGAAAATGGCAGTCGTCGAACTCGATAGTTCGAAAAGAAAAGAGAATGCTAGAGTGTAACCTACCTTCGGCTTTCTTGGGACCAACTTCCGTTGATAGGATTGCCAAAAGATTCTCAATATCTTCCAAAGTGACCGTTTCTTTTTTCAATAACCGTACATCCAATTAAAGGAAATTTATTTTAAATTAATTATACAAACTACACAATCCACCTCCTATAATTAAGCAACTTCTATTTAATTTATCTTTTTATTCTACTTAAAATTGGCTAGGGGCCTAGTTAGTATCTAATAAACCAAAAGTGTCCTAATGCCTAAATTTTCTCTAATTTATTCATATATACATATAATTTAGTTTGTTTTGAGTATCACCTATTCTTATTTTTCATTTAGTTTATTTTGAGTATTTTAACGAGTTACATTTGTTTGTAATACATGTCTACATGCAAGTACATATGGACCATCCGGACAAGGTAGTGTTTGTGCAACCCACACCTTCCGCATAGAGTTTTTAGCTATGACCCGAACCCGACCCTTTTGTACATGTCTACATTCAAACAATAGACAACTCATTCATAATAGACTCTCGTAAATGTTGGAAGAGAAGGTAATGGCCTTGAAAAAAATGTAAAAAAATGTAAAAAAATGGTAAGGTTATCTAGGCATAATCAGGGACACTTAACGAAATAGTTAAGTTTGTGATTAGCACATGTACATTTCTGAGTGAGGTGCCAAATATAGAAGCATGAGATTTGATACGCGTGGGATTCGTTCCCCCTCCATTCTCTCCTTCCTTGTAGCACATCGCACAATCGTTTCAAAACTTTGGTAACTCCCACCAAAATCTTCATGGATCAAACCATTTCCACGTTTTCACCCCCAAACACAGAATTCAAAAGATGATCAACGGTTCAGACCACTCCGATACGGTCAGCCTCGCGCCATCATGGCCGCCGGCCTCACCAAAACGCAGCGTTCCGGCAGTATACTACGTCCAGAGCCCCTCACGTGACTCCCACGAGGAGGACAAGTCGTCCAACCAGTGCACCACCCCGACCACCTTCCGTAGTCCCGCGGAGTCTCCCACAACACACTACCACTCGTCCTCCGTCTTCGGAAGCGGGGCGCGCCACTCCAGACTCATGAACTCGACCAACTCGAGGCCCTCTTCGGCCAGCAGGGTCTCCGGAGACGACGGGGGTAGAACCAAGGCAGGGCTCAACGGCGACGATGATGACCGGCGGCGCTGGCGGGTCGTAGACGAGGAGGAAGAGGGGCAATACTATGTAGATGAGAGGAGGAGTTGTCAAGTGTCCGGAGGGCTGATGGCCTTTGTTTTGCTCTTTAGCTTCTTCTGTCTCGTTATTTGGGGGGCCAGCAGGCCTTTCGTACCCCACATTCATCTCAAGGTTCGCTCTTTAGATTCTTCTGTTTCTTCTTGTGCAAACATTCGTATGGTCCGTCTGTATCGGATGTTGACAATTCATTACGTGCAATTCAATTGCAGAGCTTAGTAGTTCATGACTTCTACACCGGAGAAGGTTCTGACTTCGTAGGGGTTCCGACCGACATGATCACGCTCAACACCTCTCTTACAATGAGTGTTCATAACCCAGCTACGTTCTTCGGCATCCATGTCAGCTCCACCGCTTTCGATCTCATGTACTATGATCTTCTTCTAGCGACCGGACAGGTTACCCTTATCAACAACAAAATTCATTCATCTCTATTCTCTACTCTAGCTATCATCTTCAACTTGTTCATGTACGTCCAACAGATGCAGGGATTTTACCAACCTAGGAAGAGCTGGCGAGATGTTACTGTGGACATTGAGGCCGCCAACGTTCCTCTTTATGGGGCTAGCACAGGCTTCGCAGCTGCCAAAACACCCCCTGGGGTCCCCATGAAGCTGGTTTTCGACCTTCGCACAAGAGGCTACGTCGTTGGCAAGCTTGTCAAGACCAACCACCAGCTTCGCATCTCTTGTTCCTTGGCCATGAATGCTTACCATCCAAGAACCGTCGTGTTTCAGGAGGGCTCTTGTTGGTATGACTGATCTGAGTGCGTGCAATATAGCCATATCCGTAATTTAAATTCAAGGAGATGATCTTCAGATAATTCAGATGACAAGTTATGAAGATAGGAATACCATACCATAGTTCCTTATCCAATGATGTATGTGTTTCAAATGGAATTGTGAAATTCACATCATTTACAGGTTTCGAGCAAAATGACATACATGTGCGGTTTTTCTGAAAACTCAAGACATTCATCTGCAGATCGGATCTCTTTCGTATGCCACACTAGAATGCTAACATTCAACAGTAATAAGCATAGCAGCAACAATAATAAGCATAGCAGCATTTCGGCTTATTCATGTTATACCAACTTGATAGAAGACACATAACAAGGAATGGTCAATTGGGTACACAAATGCATTGGACGAGAGAAGTTTTTGTCTTGACCCAATTAGGGGAAACAAATGTACATCAAAACACTGATAAAATGATGAAGCATTTCTGAATTATACTGCACAACAGAAAAACCAAGGTAAAGAACAGGCTTCTTGTATAAATTGATGTTTCAGCACTCACAGCCTGAGGATCTTGGCGGGGGTGCTCTACCACCCAGGTCAATATTATCTCCAGGAATGTATCTTCATCAATCAAGACATCAAAATAATTTCCATCAGCATAAAACCCAATCGGATAGGACTAACAATACCAAGAAAAGGTCCGATTTTGAATAATACGAGTTGAGAACAAATTTATTTAGAAAGAATTGGGTTAAATAGGCTTTTTTTTATAGGCTTTTGTTTTGTAGATCCCTTTAATTTAAATAGGGGTATATTTACTAAATGAGTTTATTATATGGGTACTCTTAATAAAGTACTAGTAGTAAAAGGCCTAGTTAGTCATTTTACCCACAAATTTACAGTGAACATATAAAAGAGATTATATTTTGAAGCCTGAAATCTTTTCAGAGATACTCACAATTCTTCCTCAGGTTCATTTTTGATGGCATTTTGGGCTATACACTGGAAGGCAGCTTCAACATTGGTACCGTCTTTAGCAGAGGTCTCAAAGTATGGAATGTTCTTACTGGCACACCATGCTTTAGCCTTCTTTTCTGATACCTGATAAACAGTGACCATTTGTATAAGTCTACATTTGGAATCAGAACTTTTTTGGCATCGAAGCTAAATTATAATTTCATTGGATAACACATACTAATAAACTTGCAAGACAAATAAAATCTTTACTTACCACTCGACTATTGCCATTGTCAATATCAATCTTATTTCCGAGCACAACAAATGGGAAGTTTTCGGCATCAGAAGGACCAGCCTGTGAGACCCAACCAGGAAAGATCTCATACCAGTATACTAAAGCCATATCAATCAAGAAAAAAAGCTATTAGGTAGATTCTTACTTGTAAAAGGAACTCCTCCCGCCAACGGTTGAGGTTCTCAAATGATTTCATCGAGTTCACATCATAAACAAGGACACAACAGTCTGCACCGCGGTAGAATGCAACCCCGAGGCTTTGAAATCTTTCCTGTCCTGCTGTATCCCAAATCTAAAATAACCCGGAAAAGAAATTAGCATGCTTAATGTTGGTGGAATATCAAGGCTGCAAAGAGGTTCATAACCGTTCATAGACTGGATCTTACAGAAAGGGTCCTGAGAACCAAGAGCGTGAGAAAGGACAAATAACATCTAATTTTGCAATAAAATCAAGAAACCTCGTGCTTTTCATTCTCCATTCTCTAGTGTTAGATCAATTTATGCAGCCAATGTAAGTATGTCAATACTGCAGTCCATCATAATTCTTTTCAGAAAACTGGATGTTCAGTGCCACCATTTTAACACTGTAATTGTTTTGCAAAACAAATACTTTGAAGAAATCTAATAATGAACCAGCCCAGACACTGTAATTGTTTTGCAAAACAAGTAATTTGAAGACATCTGATAATCAACCAGCCCAGACCTTAAGAAAACATAATAAGTATAACTCTGATCAACAACCTCAACCATAATTCCCTCAAAGTACAGATTACAGAATCCTCAGCAACAATCTCTATATGTGGCCATTCATCGGCACCACGTAGAATAAGGACTCAAGGATAAAGTTAAGGGAACCCAATTTCCTCACATCTGGTTTTGCTCAGTCCCACCCTATTGAGTATTGATATTGATTCCTGAAGATTATCACACCCCTAATCATTTATCCAACGCCATACGTTCAAAACTCAGATTTCTCATTCGGGTTGTCAATGATACAACTCAAGAGATCCACTATCAACAAGAGGGATCAGAATTTTCTAGTTCCACTCTAGAAGAGCAAGTAGCAAGGTAAGAAGATGAAAGTGATTCTTTCGCTATGAGAATAGTACAGCAATTAGAGATATTTTGAACTGCTTATGAAGCAACAGAATGTGGGTTTTCTCACCTGCAAAGTGAAGATTCTATCTTCATATTGGATTTCCTTAGTCAAGAAATCAGCCCCAATTGTAGCCTTATACTGATTTGTGAACTTCTTATTCACAAACCTAAATTGTTACAAGTTAAGGGCAAACCTGGAATCTTTTCCACAGAAAACCCAGAAAGAATATACGAATAAACAACAAGAAGGAATTCAAACTGAAAATCTGGTTTCAATATTAAACCCAAAAGAAAAGGAGTAACAAGGGATTAGAGAAATTAATAGGATACTGATTCATGAGAGATGTCTTCCCAACCCTGTGAAAGTAAAGTTGAATGCGGAGAAAAATCAATAATCTAAATTTAAGGGGAATAAAATGTAAAGCAGAAAAGGAGGAATTCTGACCCACTGTCACCAAGAATTATGACTTTAAGAAGAACACGGCGGCGAGACGCCATTGGATTGAAAGGGCTTTGGGTTATTCAAAGAAGCTGTGTTTGAGGGAGAGAGATGCACAGATGCAGAAGCGAGGAAAGAGAAAGAGCGAGAAAGCTTGAAAACGTGAGCATATGCAAGTGAAAAGGATGTGCTGTAAATAACCTAAATTAAAATGTAGAACTGAAGATGCAGAAAATTGGAAAGCGGAACTCAGCTACCGGTCCCATTTTCTTTGACCTGGAATTGTTTATTTAGATCAATTTTGTTGGGATTATTAAATAAATGGTATCACATTTACTGAAAGGAATTTCAAGTACATGACGAATTTACGATGGATTTCACAAAGGCTTATAATGTGTAATCGCGATGGTTACGCATTGTGAATGAAGTAAATAACCATTACAGTTTTGAAACTCGTAATCGTGATGGTTAGTGATGGTTCGTGATGGTTCTGATTTGTTCTTTAAAAAATAGTCGTTGTGTAACGGTAATAAATTTGAAATATGACTGTTGTGATTCAAACGTTATGTTCGGTTATATAGATTGAGAGTCAAAGAAGAAGTGGATCAACCTTCACAAACTCTCCAAAAAATCGGTACCGAAAATGACAACACAAGACGATGAAGATATGTTGATTCCGTTCGATGATATAAAATTTAGTCAGTCACACGAATTTCTTCTAAATTTTGAGGTAAGGATATTTTAACTATTGTAAGTTGATCATTAAACTAAAAAACAAGAATCCTTATTCTATTTTTCAGTTAGGGTCTACTGAATTATTCACGTGATGAAGAGGCCGAATATTCTCGCAAGTTTGAAATTCTTGTTTTTTTCCACGATCGCGAAACAATGGTTGATTGGACTCAATTCATATGAGGAACTATGAATATGGTGTTAGTCACAAGTAGGTCATGTATAAATTTTGGGGGATTCGTTACATTTCGGCTAACATGCGAACATTTCGGAAACCCTCGAAAGAAGAAACATGTTGATCCCGATACCAAGTCGTCATATAGTTGAGCACACAAATCAAGAAAAGACGGGTGTTTATTTAAGCTTGAGGGCGTACAAAGCAAAGTTGATAAATGGACGTTGCATGTTATATGTGGAGTGCACAACCATACACTTCTCGAGCAGTTAAAGGGACATACATATGTTGGCCGATTGACGCACACACATTTCAAAGGGTGAGTCATGAACTTGGGTTGGGTTTCAATCCAAGGAATATTTTGAAGTCACTATAGTTGGATGACTCCCACAACGTCACCACCATAAGACAAGTATACAATGCGGGATTGATGATCATGATGCTACAAGCTGAAGGACGAGGTCTACTCGAACAAGCACTCAACACACTAGAACAACGTCGTTACTATGTCAATGTGAGGAGATGGCCACATTCAGATGAAATTTCAAGTTTTTTCATCATGCATCCAGATTAAAAACATATTCTCAACTTATTTCCTTACACCATCATAATAGACACGACATACAAGAAAAACCAGTAAGTTTTAATATACATTTTTGTTTACGAGTCTTTATATATTACATCCACATTTGCTTTCAAGTCCAACAAAACTAGAGTCTTGATTTTGTGACCTTTATAGGTACAAGATGCCTATTAGAGATTGTCAGTATCACTAGCACGAGGTTGACGTTCGCAATAATATTTGTTTTCATGTTTAAGGAAAAAAATCGAATCACTACAAGTGGGCATCAGGAGACACTCCAGCATGTGTGCGGAAATGTTACACCGGGGGTTATATGACAGATAGAGAGCTTGGACTTATAAGAACTCTAAGTTTTGTTTCCCTGATGTGAAGCCGATGATTTGCACATTTCATTTCAAGTCATTCAACATAGATCTTAGGCGGTGACATGATCAACATATATCCTCGGTGGGGTGGTTGGGTCGCGACGTAGAGTGGAGAATGTCGTCCTCAAAGCATCGACAGATAGTGTGGTATGGTGTGTCCGTGCCTCAACCTCAATGATGCGAAAGTGTCAAACTAGAATACGCGGTCACGTGGGGTGAGCGATGTCAACAAAGGATCTCCATCAATCCCATGCCCATGATAATAACAACGTCATGGAGAGTGATGGTCAACTCACCCTATGGAAGGTGAAAACTATTGATCTCAAGATGACATCTCTCCAATAATGCATGGATAAGTGCGTGGTCGACACCGGCATACGAGATGTTTAGTAGATTAGTCAAATCACTATGAGATGTGATAGTAAACCAGGATGTGGAGTCATTTTTATCTGTTTCTAATATCCACCTACTCAACAAGGTAATATGATCCAACCGCCGAAGTGTTGTAACAAACTTCTTGAAATCCTCCTTTATAAACAAATTTAGATTCAATTATACATTTTATTAATTTACAATGTAAGATAATTTGTTACAAGTATGATCCATTTATATACCTCGCTCATCCAAACACCGCGAGCACGGTTACCAACATAGCATGCCAACACATCGTCGATCAAGGGTGCCCCCGTGTCTACAACAACGCGGCCTCGATCTGCCGGGATTAAATGATAATGTACATGCTCGTCAGCTGGTATATCTACATGCTCATCCACAATGATATCTACATGTTCCTCAGTTGAGATCTCGTCATGCTCCTCATTTAGAATATCAGTAGACTGCTCAACATGAGCCACATCATCAACTAATAGCTTTGATTGTCTAGTAGAAGTGTGACTCAAATCCTCATCCTCCTCGGACTCAGTGGCGTATAATGGGTCTAGTAACGCATCCAAACGAAGAGTTTGGGATGGCTCCGATGAAGACGGTCATAGTGTCAGAGATGATGGTGGTCATGGTGCCGGGGTTATAATATGATGCGTACTACTATCTCGCTCCGACCCGTGAGCTCTATCTCTACGAATGGAGGCCGTATAACGCCTCCATCTCTCCTTCCCCGCTAGGAGTAGATGCGTTACCTAATTAAATTTAATATTCTATTCATTTCTACATAATTCTAATTAATTAAATACAATTTAATAAATTTTAATTAATCAAATATAATTTAATTAAACTTAATAAAGTAATTTGATAAATATAATATAATTTAAGTTAATTTGATTTAATACAAGTTATTTAAATTTAATACAATTTACTTTATTTTAAAATAATTCAATTCAATTCAATTTAACTCAATTGAATTCATATAATACAATATAATAAGCTTTACCGGAATTGGATTGGATTCCATGGTTGTAGGGAGTTTTTCTTGAATTTTCTCGAGTTGTTGACTGAGTTGGGCAACGTGAATTTCCAACATCTTATGTTCTCTACCAAGCACTTCAATAGTGGTTTTCATCTTGCCGAATTTTTCTTTCAAACACATGATCGAGTTCTTGATGTCTCCTATCGATCCAGCAAGTGCTTGGTGTCCATTAACTAGTCTCTTTAAAATTTTATCCTGCGTTGTTGGTGCGGTAGCTTCTGCATGAGCTTGAGCTTGATCAGGGATCAGATCTTTGGGCAGTAAATTTCTTCTTTGAAATTGTGAGAAATTCCTTTGTGGGAAAGAAGGTCATTGCGTGGGCATTGTTCTTTGATATACTCTTTAATTTTCCACATAGTTGACTTGTTCCAAGGCTTCATAGTAATTCATGTGTTCACTGAAGTTTGAACAATCTTTTGTCTCATTATATGTGCCCTTGAAAAATTGATAATTCACATTAGTATCTAAATTAGCAACTAAGAAAGTGAAATTACCATCAACAAGCTTCATCAAGGCTTGCACATTCTCAAATAACTTGTCAATCCTGTCATCATCCTTGATGTTGTAGACACCTCATGTCTTTTTGCTTTCTTGGCGTAGTTCCTTGTATGTTCAGTAGCAGTTACAAGGTAGTCTAAAGCTTAGTATTCATTCATCCTTGTGAATTCATGAAAATTTGCGGTGTCCACCAAATTTCTTGTAGTATCATTTAATCCACTATAAAAATATTCGAGAAGTGATCCCTTCTCAAATCCATGGTGGGAGCATGAATGTAGCAATTCACTGAATCTTTCTCATGCGGAATGGATGTAATCTCCATCTTTCATGTCAAAGTGGGAAATCTTCTCCGCGATATCAACAATCTTGTGGGGAGGAAAATACTTTCTCATTAAATTTGTTGTTAATACTTCTCAAGTAGAAAAGGTACATGAGAGATGATTTTGCAGCCAAAGTAAATATAAGTGTCCGCATTCTCAAGGTATCGGGAGTAATGACCTCATAATTAAGACATTCATAAAGTTCTCAAAGTTCCACAAATGTTGATGCAGGTTCTCGTTCAATATATTCAAGAATTGATCATTTTGGTCAACCTAATGTTGTCCGTCCCGAGGTTGAAGTCTTGACCTTCAAGTGCAAGGAGCACAAACGCATGGTGTGACACCCTTTGTTTAGGATTCATCCAACCGGATCACTCACCCCTAGTCAGCTAGTGGTCCAGTAGTCCTAATAGTTATTTGTTTTTTAGTAAGCTTAGTAGATTTGCAATAATATGCCTTCTACCGACACTATCAAATGTAAAACTACCCATTTTGGTTCCTAACAGCCTTCCCTCGATTCAGACTAGCTCTTTTCTCACTGCGGATCAACAATATTTTAGCGTATGACGGTGATGAGCCTGTTCAGCAGCGAGCGCAACATTAAGCCTAATAGTTTTAGCTTGCAGGTCAACAACATGAACTTGGTTGTTTTGGCCTTCCACTTCATGACTTGCAACAACTTTCTGGTAGATTTTTATTTCCAGAGAGTATGCTCCATCTCATTATCAAAGATCGACATATTTGTTTGAATCATGGACTCTTTGCATTCACCCATCTAGCTTGAAAATAAAAAATATATAAATAAAAAAACAACTTAAAATAACCAAAAATTAGGTATCAATCAATTCTATGAACAATCCTTGACAATGGCGCCAAAAATTTGATCGTAGAAATTTTACCAAAAAGTAACAACAACCTCTCCCGCAAGGATACATGATCAGATGTAGTATAACCGGACATCGAATTCACATGGATTGCATATGATTTGGATGATATACTAATAATTAATTATTTTAAGTGAAAAGCAGGACAATAAGGTAGCAACTGTAAAATGTGAAAGCAATAACAATTATAGACAATATGATGGAAGCGATCTAAGGAAACAATAATTCCCATTATAATGAATTAATATTTTGATGCATATATATCTCATGAAAATTGTTATATGATAATTGCACGTAATCATCTAAAATAACCTTTGACATAGACAAACAAAGAACGTGCATTCCAACTCACGTAACTCTCAATACAACGGTTCGACAAGTATAAGAAAATCCATTAAACACTTAGAAATCCTAAAAACAATCAAGAACAACCTCCACTTTTGGCTCTTCAATTAGAAAAAGGTACAAAGACCGGAACTTTCTACGATAATTAGAAATTCTCGAAGCTTTGATAAACTGGTACTCTCAAAACTAAGTTCTTTTAAATAAATCCAATAAAACGTCATTTGCTTGTGGCACTTTAGTTTTTTTATCTAAACCAATTATAAACGTCACTTCTTTCGAAGGCAAATAAAATGTAGGAATGAAGCACTTTGAAAATAAGCAATTTCACAATCTCAATTCATTAATATATACAAATAATAAATTAAACCATTATAGAGATCATCCAATCTTTAGATTAGGAGGGAATTTAGTCAAACATGATCATATATAAAGCAAAGATGATATAAGGAATCAAGAAAGACAAAAAAACTCACAATTGGTTGGTTCTAGTAAGACGAAACTTCAAAGCAAAACAAACAACTACTTGACGACTAGGGTTGAGAGAAATCTGAGTGATGCCTAATTTGGGATGAATCAATGTATATGACCCTAAGGCCGACATATGAATATACACAGAAAAATCTTGGAGTCAAGGGTTACACAAAATATAGCCTTTAAAAGTTATAATCGAATTTTAATTTCTTTCTTGGCGGAAGGCGTTACAACCACCTTATGGGATCCATACAGCCGTATGGTAGGCGTATGCAGAACGTAAGTTGGGCGTAAGGAAATTTGTTTGACAACTTCTTTGACATTTCAGTAAAACTGACTTTCCCGTTGTTTTGGTTGGAACTACATGACCCATGAGTACTACTTTTGAATCTCTTTTGAAGGTATACAACTTTTCAGTTGACACGATTGTTCAAATACAAAGGGAATATGGTCTAAATTGGAAATCTCTCAAAGGTCGTTATAAAATGGTATCCAACTCCAATGATTTCTACTTGGCTTCTTCAATCTTTAGTCGATCTTGATGTTATCACGTATTCTCCGACTCCAGGGAAGATTGAATTCTCGTGCTATGGTATTTTCATACCATTATGCTCCATAAATGACCTTGAATGCCTGAAACACGAAATAAACTAAAGTAGACACCGAAATAAACTAAAGTAGACACCGAAATATAGGAAGTGAGCGCTTTCTACACAAATAGAGATATATGAGGGAGTAAAAGAGGTATGAAATGTATGAATTTGAAGTCTAAAAAGTGTTACATCTGACACTCATCAGCAACAAAAGGTGCATTCGGAGTGCGTCCGGGATGCGCACTTCCAGTACGGATGCGCCTCATATGCCCAATCCTTATGCACCCCATTGTCCCTGTACATATGTGCCTCATAACCATATTCCGACTCCATTGATCGTTTACTAACTTTTTTTGTGTGACCAAATAACATCACTCGAACTAGAGTGATATTATTTACCACGATGGTTTTTTACTGCTTACCCGAAGTAAATGGAATTCAATGTGTGCCAATGATGACATGCTTCTCTCACAAGCCAATGATGAATTCCGATCCCGTCGATCATACCTTTGGTGGATGTGTGATTCTGAGCACCACCAACCTTGTGACGTTATTATTATACACTCCAAATTATTCACGAAATACGGAATTAATCAAGAGTTTTTGTTTGATAATCTTGTTAGGAGAACGTCAATGCTAGATCGAATTATACATGTGATCTAAATGTAAGTTTTCTTCATAATCTTCTTATCGATCCGGTGTTTGATTTAGAGTTTTATGTTTTGGAATTGGATTTGGTGATTTCTCTATCATACAAATCAGAACCCAAAGGAACTTGGAACTTGGAAATACCTATTGAAAACAACGTATAGTAAATTAGGGTCGAACCCAAATGACCATAGAAATCCAGCCAAAGTGTTCTTTAATTACCAACGAGAAGTGGTGGTGGGGGGGGGGGGTAAATTGATTTTAGTGACTAACATTAAGTAGACATTGCAAATAAAGTTCTTAAAGAAAAGTTTATATGAATGTTTAAAAAACGTCGTACTCAATATTTTTCCGCTTCAATAAGAAATGGTTTATCCTTGTTTTCTAGTTCAAGTTCTCCCTTACAATTTTAACCCGATAGTGCAGGTGCGGTGCTTCGCCAGAATCTCATCAAGGTTGTTTATTTTTTGTTCTTCATTTCTTGTCTTCAAAGTTCTGTTTAATCCTTTGATTTCTTCAATGATTGTCTCTTCATATAAATTACAGACTTATCATCAAAATACAACAAAAATACAATTTAAAATATGCTAAAAACTAAGTAATGTGGTATTAACTCTATCCCTACCATTTTCAGTGTCAAAAGTTAGTGTACCTCAATTTGATTCATTTCCATCTTTGATAAATTTTGTATTACTTTTTAAACTCAAAAGTTGTGTATGAATGTGAATCATTCAATAATATAGTAATGTGGGCGGTTGTCTCTAGTGGATTCTTTAGCCATTCATTGTTGTCTCTAGTTGATTAGTTTATGGTTATTCATACAAAGTTTTAGTTTCTAAAATAGTCTTTCACTTAAAGTGAAAAGGAAACTCGTGAGGAATTAATTTATGGTTCTTATGGTAAAATGTGAATCATTCCACTGGTCTCTCTTTGTCATTGATCGTTTACACATTTGTTCAGCAGTATGCACAACTACTTGTGTAAATATAATTGATGTCTTTCATGCCCCTGTGCATCTGTTGCTTGGTCGGCGTCAATCTTGCTCTCCGCTTTCCATGCTTCGTCCCGCTCTGACCCCACCACTATCTTGGAGGAGATACGCACTAGTGTTGGCTCAGCTGGGGTTTCGGACTTCATTATCCATTGCTGGATTTCTTGGACGCTCCGCAACAAAACGTTGTTCGACGAAGCGCCTTTCTCTGCGGAAATTCTCTACAACAACTTCCGGTTATTGATCGGTGACTACGCCCATTGCCCCCATGTCCCTCCAACACCCCTGAATCCTTTCCACTTGCAGCCGTACACCTCCTGGACGCCGCCCCGGACAGGCCACTTGAAACTCAATTCGGATGCAGCCCTCCTTCATGGGTCTACATGTCTTGGCGTTGTTTTGCGAGACTCTTCTGGAGCTCTCCTCACGGTTGCCTCTAAGAAGTCCCCTGGATTGGTATTCCCATCGATCGTTGAGGCCCTGGTTGTTGCCTTTGCTATTGACTCGGCCAAGGACTTCATGCATCTCCCTCTCATCGTTGTGTCAGACGCTTCGACCCTAGTTCAGCACCTTGCAGCCTCGAAGAACAGCACAACTCTTGTCACACTCTCATATGTTTCTGTCATTTACAACCGTATTTGCTTATCTTTTAATCATATTTCTCTTGTTTCGTTTAGACATGTGCGCCGTTCGGCTAACACTACCGCTCATTTCACGGCTAGACTCTTATCGCTTGATGATTCATTTGTTTGGCTCGATCACTTCCCGCAAAGCATCATTGAGCTTGCGGGAATTGATCTTACGTAATATATTTTGCCGTTTTTCATAAAAAAAATAAAATAATTGATGTCTTTCACTCCTAATTCCTAACATGATCCAAATCCCATAACATCTCGACTTTTATGATGACATTTACTACAAAGATAACCGTGCCTCATTCTTGCTTGTACCATTCAAAAATACATTCGAATTTCTCTTATAGATAAAATATAACTTTTGAGGGACAACTCTTTAGCATATGCGAATTTCTTCTTCCATTTTTAAAGACAAATGTTCCTTATCAATTTATACTATATTTGTATTCCTTAGGAAATAGAGATACACTATATGTGCATGTTAAAAATAATATAAAATTATAAATAAATAGTATAATGACACAAATAACCAAGTTGTAAATAATACCCGTTTGTATATATCGGGTCTTCCTCCCATGCAACTTCATAGTCATCTCATTTTAAAAGATCATGTTTGCATCATGTTGATAAGTTTTTTGGATCATAAAATTTGCGTTTGTGAAGTATACGATTATCTCCGAGATTTTTAAATTGACATTACAAGCTTTTCAAACTAGGAGATGTGTGTTTATGAAAACGTTGTTCCACTTCTAATAGTCAGGTTGTAAATTGCAGACGATATTACTTTCTTTGCATCGACCATTGCATTCTCATATGTAATTGTCTGTACGTTAATTTACTCGAGCAAATCCCTCTAACGTCAATTACACTTACTACAAACAACCGAACAAGACACGCTTTCGATAACTTTTTTTTAGTAGTTTTCAAAATTTTAAAACCTTGTGTTTGTTTGGTAGTGTAGATTATTTACTAGATTAGATTTTTCATTACCTAATTGTGTAGTTTTTGGCGTAGTTTTGAAAAGTTAGGGGTTTGTTCGGTAAAATGAGATTTTTGGGGTAGTTTAAGATTTTTGAGTAGCTTTACCTTTTTGGCAGTATTTCAAATAACTTTATAAATTACAAAAAATCTAATAGTTGTTTGGTAGGGTAGATTTTCATGGTGAATTTACCAAAAAGGACAAGTTACAAACAAATAAATAAATTACCATAGAAATATACTAGAAGAGTATTTTTGGCCAAAATTATTGAAAGCTAATAAAAAAAGTTTTCTCACAAGCTTTAAAATTTTTTTGAAAAAGCTACCAAAAATCTACTAAAACTCTAATCTTCACAAATATCTCCCCACACCAAACACCTATTAACTTTATAAACTCTCCAATAATCTAGCAAAAATAATTTACAAATTTGTTTTCAAAATATTTATAATCATTTTTACATTTTTATCTTTATTGTTTTTTTTG
Source organism: Fagopyrum esculentum (assembly GCA_033239045.1). NCBI lineage: Eukaryota > Viridiplantae > Streptophyta > Magnoliopsida > Caryophyllales > Polygonaceae > Fagopyrum > Fagopyrum esculentum. The sequence continues at coordinate 117,662,718 of BSUD01000005.1, forward strand.
TAAATCTACCATAAAAATCAACCCAAAAATCTACTTTTACTAAACACTAACTATATTTTTCCTTAGAATTTCATATTTGACAAAATCCTTCAAAAAATCTCACAATTAACTATGGAAAAAGTTAAACCTACCCAAAAACCTTCGCTGCACAAAAATCTCGTAAAACACTAAATACACCATGAGATAAGTGAAAGAGTAAAGTAATTGAGTTGGGTAAATTACAACCCACTCAACCCACAAAACAGTGCACTGGGCGTAGTTGTTGGTGTGCGGTCGCAATGCGCTATTTTTGTTACATCGAGTCTCACTCGTATTGTGCGAGCAACATTGTGTGAGTGAATAAAAATTCCGTTTAATACTAATATTTATGATCTGCCTGTGATCGATTAATTATTAGATAAGAACTGAACTATGATGCACGAACATGGACAAGGGAAACGGACACGACGAGAAATGGGGAAGCGGCAATCTTCAAAAGTATAGGAAACGGGGACACGACGAGGAAATTTTTTTTATCATTTTAAAGCTATTGAAATGTAAAATTCATGTATCATGACGCTATACATATACATGAAAAATTCAATGATATATGAGTATATAAAAACATTAATATGACAACAAATTAACCGAAACAAAAACTTAGGAACACACATTTTCAGTCTTACAAAACATTGAATTAAACATGAGTTTTACAATCTCAAATAAACATACTAAACAACATAATCAATCAAGGAAAACAATAATAAAATTTTGTAAATAAGAAGAAGAAGGCTTCGTTGAAGAATAAGAATAAGAAGATCGATGTATTGCTTATGACAACCACAATCTCGCAAGTAGTCATATGAGAGGTAGGTTTAGTTGGAAAAAATGGGAGTGAAGACAAATATTACGGTAAAATAATTTTTCTGTAATTTTTTTATGTTTATTTTTTTGCCCTTAAAAATAGGAAACTTTCATCGACCGGACACAATTCGTGTCTTCGCCGTGCCCTAGACATGTCTTCGTCGTGTCCTACATTTGAACCGTGTCCTGACCTTATCGGGACATATTTGACCATATCCGAACCGTGTCCGGTATATTTCCGTATCCAACACGATAAGACACGAAATACTCCGTCTTTGAGAGATATCACTGCATCATAGAAATTAGACGACAACGACCTGATAAGCAAGAGGAAGGTGAAATAAAGTGGATAAGAGTGAAAGTACCCTACGTTGTGACTCAATAACTATTTAAAAGTATTAAGTGCGTTTTTATATATATATATATGATATAAGATGGACCATTTATATAAATTATCCCTTTCAAATGCACATATTTTTAAGTCGGCATACCACGACTCTTGGATGATGCATACAAAAAATAAACACCAATAATTCCAAGGCTGATGAGAGAAGGGCGGCGGAGCTGGTGACAGGCTTGCACGACAGCTGCTTTCTTTTGCTGGACGGAGATGTTTCTTATAACAAGTTTAAAATTTGGGCAGCTCTTATTCTATGCTCAAATGCATGAATTTGTTAACAAAACAACTCGGAGACTTCATTCCAATGCACATCATAATTCATACATACAAATATACACTGCTTCAATAGTGCAGAAAGAATGTTACCAAAACTAAAAACAGAAGCAAAACAAGAAAAAGAATGCCAAAAACAACAATTTGAATGCTCTCTGTCATCACTTGACGACTTTGGAGTAGTCACCGGTGGTGTAATCACTAATACCACTGTCCTCACTTCTTAGCACCATCTCCCTGAACTTCTTCATGTCTTGCTTGTACTGTCCACTCGGGTACTCCGAGCTTCCGTACCCCTTGCTTTCTCCTACATCACTCAGCCCCGACATGGATGACCCGGATTCAAGGGCTCCAACTATCTGCTCAGGTGCCACAAAATTCATCACTATCTCATACATCATACATCATACATCATACAAAATACAACCACCTACCTGACTCATTTTAGGACGCCGTTTCGCAGAGTGACTAGTGGCACCAGCAGCACATGCAATCATGCATGCCATCTCATCACGGTTGTAGTTTTTTTGTAGCTTTGGATCAACAATCGGCTCAAAGTTTCCATCCTCCATAGCCTTGGACAGCAAAGGCCCTGCCTGCAGTGCCACACAACTCTTGTCATATTGTTTTTTTCTCAATTTGTGACCCAAATCTTATTTATTTCAATATAAAGATATAAAACAATATAGGCCCATGCTCTAACAATCTCAAACTGGACGTGTGATTCAACAACTCCAAATTTGATCGTAGAATGTTGATTATAGGTAAGTTTCTGGTCTAGGTAACAGAATAACTAGTGTACTAGGATAAGTTTTGGGCCCTATTACGCAGGTTGATTAGCGTCCTCGGATAAGTTTTGGTTTTCTAGGTTACCATCACTTTTAAGTTCATTTGCTTGAATGTGATGAAATCCTTACCCACTCCACTAGACTGTCCTCCATGTAAGAATTTGTTCTATCAACAGGTGGACGTCCGGTGATCAACTCCAGGAGCATCACTCCAAAGGAGAAGACATCAGATTTTTCTGTCAGTTTTCCACTTGAAGCATATTCTGGAGCCAGGTATCTGCAAGTACTCAATTTTGAATCAATGCTGCAACCCAACATCTTTTCAACTCAAAATTAATATGACAAGAAGCCTCTTTACCCAAAAGTTCCCATTACTCGAGTTGATACATGAGTATTGGCATCTTCTGTGAACTTTGCAAGTCCAAAATCTGCAACCTGAATAAAAATAACTTCAGATGCTAACCTTTAAACTAGATTTAAATGGCTAATATGATATACTAACCTTGGCCTCAAACTGGGAATCTATGAGTATATTAGCTCCTTTAATGTCACGATGAATAATCTTGGGGTGACCTAAAATTTTGCAGTCATTGAGATGAAAAGCTATTTACCAAACAGTGTGTATATGCTTAGAGCTTGATTGTGGATATACTTACAGTCCTCATGCAAGTATGCTAGTCCCTTAGCAGCCCCTACAGCAATCTTGAGCCTTGATGGCCAATCCATGGTGGGCCGCCCCTTGCCTAAAACAACATAAAGATGAAGTTGTTAATCTATATGCATGAGCAGTAAATTACAGAATATTAGCAAGACAATGGACATACCATAGAGATGGAATTCGAGCGTGTTGTTTTGCACAAACTCATATACGAGCATTCGTTGAGTGCCGGTAATACAGTAACCAACCAAGGAGACAAGATGCTTGTGATGAACCCGACTGATAACATCGATTTCAGCATGAAACTCGCGGTCTCCTTGGCCACTATCCGCTTTGAGTGACTTGATGGCGACTTCCTTTCCATTGGGAAGAATTCCCTTGTGTACGAACCCGAAGCCACCTTGTCCTAGAAAATTTGCTTTGGAGAAGCCATTAGTGGCCATTGCAAGCTCCTCGTAAGTGAATGAGCTTTTGGAATTGCTGATGCCCCCAGAGAGCGGCATGTTTGAATTGTCAGTATAGTTTGGGCCAAAGTTGCCGCTTCCATTGGTGAAAGAATGAGGAGGAATACTGGAATTCCTCTGGGATGGAGATTGGAATGATCCAGGTGGTGGGGGGAGGTTAGACATGTGATAGTGCTCTCCTGAGGGAGGGTTACTTTGTTGCCAGTACTGCATTTGCCCTCTGTTGATGCCATCTATCCACCAACAAAAATAACAAATACATCAACATCAACAACAACCATTCTCGTCACTACTTGATTGAATCAAATTGCATTTGCCCTCCGAGGAATGGTTTTCATCAAATTAGCATCACAATCTGGATCCAGACACATTTTTCCTTCTGATTTTCATCTAGGATTCGTTTATCACCCATCATATGCTCGAATGATTAGTAATAAAAGAAGCAAATAATCAAATGATCAACGATGACAACAAACCTGTTCCATGGGGAGGAGCCATATAATAACCCTCGGCCCCTTTCTCGTTTCTGCGCTTCTTCCTGCCACAGAGCATGAAGAAAAGCCCCAAGATGACGAGGACGGCCGCTCCTCCGAACACCACCCCCGCAATGACGCCAATCGACCCACTTGGCGACCCCGTGGACGGCGGATTTGAGTTGACGGAGATCGCACTCGACTGCAGAGGTGCTCGCGGAGGAGATTCCGTGGAGTTCTTCGAGGTCGTTTGCTGATAAATTGGCGGGGGAGGCGGCGTCTGAGAGGATGGAGTCGGCGATGATTCCGACTGGGTAGGCGGAAACGTCGGGGAAGAAGGTGGGGTCACCGGAGTGTCAGATGGAGGCGGTGGCGGGAAAAAAGGGGAACCATCAGGCGGAGGAAACGCCGATGGGGTCACTGAAGTGTCGGATGGAGGCGGTGGTGGGAAAAAAGGGGGAACATCCGCCGGAGGTGGCAGAGGAAAATCCGGTGGGATTGTCGAAGGGGGCGGTGCAGGAATGGAAGGGGGAACATCCATCTGAGGTAGAGGAGGCGGAGTAAGGGGGTCTGATGGGGTTGTTGATGTGTCAGGAGGAGGCGGAGTAAGGGGGTCTGATGGGGTTGCCGATGTGTCAGGAGAAGGCGGTTGAGGAGGAGAGGAATCGGCAGAAGGTGGAGCTGGCGTGTCCGTTGGAGCCGGTGGAGGAGAGGAATCGGCCGGAGGGGAGAAGGGAGGCGGTTCAGTCACCGGAGTACCATCGGGGGCGCATAATCCGGCTAGACAGGTGGACATTTTTCCCCAGCGATGGCGGTGCTAGGAATCGCCGTTAGTTAAAGGAGAGCGAGAATTTGGAGATGCGAAGATGAGGAGAGAAGAGTTGATGAGTTGATGGAATCGGAAAACAGAGTTTACAGGAGGAAGAAGAAGCAGAAAACGTGCGTGCAGGCGTTGGCGCCATTTCGTCGTGCCTTGCTCTATCTGTTTTCAAACTGCACATATTAATTATTATTTTTATGCAAAGGAGTCAAATTACTAATTTTATTTTAGGGAAATTCCGGTTGGTACCCCTGTGGTATGGGGTATTCCGGAATTTACCCAACTGTTTTTTCAAGTTCGGATTTTGCCCTTAAGTTTTAACAATTTCCGGAATATGCCCACCGTAATCTTTTTTACTAACCCTGGTTAAGGCTAAAAAAAAATAAGGGAAAAAAAGATACGTTGCAGCGTAGTCTTCTTCTGCTTCGCTCGACACTCTTCTCCCTCACCTTGCTGTGAAGCCTCACATGAATCAAATTCGAAAGTTTACGTTTCAACCTCGTTAGCGTCTTCAAAAGCCTCAGTTTCGACCTCGTTTGCGCCGTCGATCGAAGATTTGAAGCCTACATTCTCCTCTTCCATCCAGGTATGAACCCTAATCCCTCAGTTACAGGATGCTTCGCCAATCTGCTCCATCCGAAAGTTTAGGGTTTCGCCCTCACCAATTCTCCGACGTATGCACTGTCTCTCTCTGCATTCTATTAATTTGTAGGGTTGAACCCTAATCCCTCAATTTCGGAACCCTAATCTCTAATTTCCCTAAAATGTGCTTAATTGAAGCTGGAATTGAACTGGTATTGGATTAGCTTGTTGTGAGCACGTTTAGGGAACTGGTATTGAACCAGAATGTGAGCACGTTTAGGGAACATCTTCACTAACTTGGCCCCTAGATGTAAGCATACGGTACCTAAGGAAATCTGAGGGCTAAGGAAATCTGAGGGGTCTAGTATCCTTAACATAGACATTTTGGGGGGTTGAATGTGAACACACAATAATTCACTAGGTTAGTGCAGATTGAGCATACAATGAGAAGTCTAGTATCCTTAACATAGACAATCTGCAAGAGCTAGTTGGCTTTGAGAGTGTACAATCTAAGATAAGATAAGATCTGATTTTCAAATATATACATATCTCTCAACAACAGGTAATATTAATAGTGGGTTCTCCTTAACATAGCCAATCTACAAGAGCTAGTCGGCCTTGCCTAGGATGATAATTACTCACAGTGGGTTCTCAACTTAATTGTGTGATTTTTGTAATAATGTTGACAATATTGATGCTACTCATAAGATAGTGCAGTTGCTTATTTTCAGTTGTTAATCACTCACAGTGGGCAAATACTGAGTTGTTGATTTTTAGTCGTTGATTACTCACAATGGACAATTACTCACAATGGTCAATTGCTGGTTTTTTTTCTTGCACTATTACAAAAATATTGGACAAGTGCTCACAATTACACAATACTGAGTTGTTGATTTTTCTGCTCTATTACAAAAATACTAGGCAAGTACTCACAACTACACACATTCATGAATTACTCAAAGTGGGCAAATATTGAGTTGTTGATTTTTAGTTGTTGATATTCTGAATGAATTTGACGAATCTAATGAATCTGCTGTTATGTTATGAAGTTGAAGTTGTCACTATATTTTCCTTTTCTTATTTAGGTTTCTCGAGATTTAATGGAGTCAATCACTTCTTCTTCAACATTGAGATCGATGAGCCCATGTTGTAGGTGTCAACCATCAAAAAGAACTCATGTTAGAATTTCTGGATCTGACAAAAATCCGCGTAGACCATATTACAAATGTGATGATTGCAATTTCTTCCAATGGGCGGATGCGGCAAAGAAAGCTTATGTTCAAGGCGAGCATAAATCGAGAAATGATCAAGGATATGATTCACCAACAACATCCGAAAATGACATTCAAGACTTGAAGAATCTAGTGATGAATTTAAAAGAATATTTTCAATGTGTAGTTAAAGTATCTCTTGTTTTGTACATGATAATATTTGTAGTGATTGTTCTAAAAATGTGAGTATCGCACTAGATATGCATTGTTTAGTAATTTTCCTAAGAAATGATCCGGGATATTTATGCAAGTTATTTCTGTTGTATGCAAACTGATTATGTAAGTTATTTTTGTTTAATCTCATTTGGTGTTATAGTTGCAAGACTTTTGTTGCTTCCTTTGATTGGGATAGGAGTTGTGTTTTTAGCTGATAAGCTGAACTTCACAGTCCAAGGTGATCAGATGTTCCGGTTCGTTATTTTGCTTCAGTATATGTCTCTTTTAGCCTTATATCTGGACAGAAGGTTTAGCCTTATATCTGCTGCATACTTGCTGGCTGCTGCTCATGACCAAGCTGAACTTGCTTGGACTGTCAGCTGAACTTCACAGTATTTGCTGCATACTTGCTGGCTGCTGCTCATGACCATTTAGCCTTATATCTGCTGCATACTTGCTGGCCCACTGTTGCATACTTGTTGGACTGTCAGCTGAACTTCACAGAATTCCTGATAGCCGTCAATGAAATACACCAAATATGCGAACAGGGAAATCACCTGCAGAAAGGCAAGCCACAAGGAAAAGTGAACATACAAGAAGTAAATATCAAACTTATAAGATTAAAAAACATATGGTTGGGAAGAATTAAGGAATAGATAACCTACAAGCTGAACAAGAAAAAATATAAATAAAATGTCTCTTGTTACAAAGAACCGAAACTTTAAGGTCCGCCATTTCCTATCAGCAGGAACATGAACTCTTATATAGTAAGGAGCCTTGCAAGTTGTGCAATGAGCAAATGCAAACCCTTCCTGAAAAAAGTGAAATTTAAGTTTAACTAACAAATACATGGAAGATAATAGGGTGAAAGGCACAAATAAACAAGGATACAAGATGCAAAATTGTATTTCCACCAATTCAAATGACTAGCCACCACAGTTTTATAAGAGAGCATTCAGTGAGGAACTAAAAAGCTAAAATTAACCACTTCCAATATGAACACACAAAAGCAAATGATATGTTATTTATGTCGTTATAGTTCAAGGCCATAAAACCCAAAGAAATTAAAGATTAGCAAAGCATTCGCAGGAATCACAACCCAAATGAATTTCAATGCTAACTAACATAGAGGAAAATGCATCCACAACACAAATAAAATTCAATCCTAACTAAAATATACAAATCATACCACTCAACGCTCAAGGATATTCATCAAATCAAAAGTTAACGACAAAATAGCCAAAACTTGTACAAGAAAAAAGTTAAAAAGATAGCTGATACTATATGTTGGGGTGAGAATAAACTTTGACAGATATGCAATAGCTGAGTTACTGACATAAACTACAAGATTAAATGGAAAAGGGAAAGATCACACTCATTCTTCTTCCAATAGTCCAGAGTCGGTTAGAAGACAAATTTTATCTAACATATCAAACTCAAATTTACTTCAATACCACAAGTGGTCTGCCATCGATTTTACAAAATAAATGAAATCTTCAATCCAGCAATCAACAAGTTCAGAATTCCTTGCCCTGAAAGAGGGTGATCTGCAGAGTTTCATACCTTTACAGCTCGCCAATGATCCAAGCAATCCCTATGAACATATTTTGATGTTCCCTTGCACTTGCTTGGACTGTCAGCTTAAAGTTTAGATCGTTAGGTCCTGGGTAACAAGTTCTACAGCTCAGAACATGAAGGGGTTAAACAAGTTCACATAAACAGGTTCACAAAAGGGGTTAAAAAAGTTCACATAAGGGGTTAAACAAGTTCACAGAAGACCAATAAGGTTCAATTTAGAAGCAGCAGCAGTAGTAAGAGCTAGCAACAGCAAAAATTCAGCAGCAGCAACAAGCTCTAGCAACGGCAAAACAGAAAAGTGACTCCGGTGTCAATGACAAGTGCTAGCAGCAGCAAATTCTAGCAGTATAAACATTAACATTTGTACAATATATTCAGCAACAACAATAAATTCTAGCAACAGCAACAACAGAAGCATAAGGTTCTTGCAGCATAAAGTTCTAGCAGCAGTTGACTACATAGTCAGAAAGCAAGTCATTCATGAACAGCTGTTGAAGATTTTCCATACCAATAAGGTTAAGTTTTTATGAAGCAGCAGCAACAAATATTTTGAAGTCAAACAACATATATTCAGCAGCAGCAGCAAATACTTTTATGCAACAGAAGGGGTTAAACAAGTTGACATAAACAAGTTCACAAAAGGGGTTAAAAAAGTTCACATAAGGGGTTAAACAAGTTCACAGAAGACCAATAAGGTTCAATTTAGAAGCAGCAGCAGTAGTAAGAGCTAGCAACAGCAAAAATTCAGCAGCAGTAACAAGCTCTAGCAGCGGCAAAACAGAAAAGTGACTCCGGTGTCAATGACAAGTGCTAGCAGCAGCAAATTCTAGCAGTATAAACATTAACATTTGTACAATATATTCAGCAACAACAATAAATTCTAGCAACAGCAACAACAGAAGCATAAGGTTCTCGCAACATAAAGTTCTAGCAGCAGTTGAGTACATAGTCAGAAAGCAAGTCTTAATTGAATACATAAAATCCGGACAGTTTAGTACATAGTCAGAAACATAAACAAGCTCTAGCAAAAACAAATTATAGCAACAACAAAACAGAAAAGTGACTCTAGAAATTAAGCGCCTTCTTGACTTTCAACGTTCCAAGGAGCCGATCCCAACACGTCAGATGCGGCTTCGTCGTGTGGTTGTACTTTCCTTTTACGATAGGTTCTCTTCCTTTGCTCAACTCGGACTCCTTGTTGCCCTTGAACTGCTTGCTCTCGATGCTCCCTCGCAGTCAACCCACCTTTACATGTCTTAGCGTTATGCCCAAATGCCTTGCATCACATAGAAATTGAATAAGACAACGTATACATCTCAAATCAAAGTAATTAAAACATATGAAATGCACCAATTGACATTACATACCTGACACTTACTACAACGAACGGTTCCCGACCTCTTCCCTTTTTGTTTTTCACCGTCTTCACGTCTTCTGTTTCTTGGCGGTCTACCCACTCCTCTCTTCATCATTGGGGGATTTATGTTTGGAAGATCAAGAACTGGCCATTGTTCTTCATCAGGTACAGGATGGAAGTTAATTGAATATGTCATATGATACGTTTGCACTGAGAACCAACTTGATACATAAGACTCTAAAGGGACTCCAATTCTTATCTCTTGAATTGCTCTAACTGCATGTTTGCAAGGGATCCCACTAATTTGCCATTCCCCACAAGCACAAGTCCGGTTGTCAAGGTTCACGGGAAAAGAAGACCGGCCTTGCTTGACTTCACACTCTACACTTGATGCTTGAAAAACCTATAAAATATTAAAGTATAGAATTGACAAACCTATAAAAGATAAAAGTATAGTACACAACATAATAAACAATCATCACATTGTGATCATACCTGAAGCTCACGAGAAGCTAAAAGGTTCTTATGCAATTTTTTTGCGATCTTTGGTGTTATCCCATTCAACGGCCAAGTCTTTGCCTCTTCTTGCCGTTTCACATATCTAACCATATTTGTTCTTCGAATCCCTATAATATAGTTCATGCCGTTTAGTATGTAAGCATATATATATGATTATAAATTATAGACATTGAATCAAACACGAAAACTAAAACTAAACCTTCAAGTAACGACAACACAGGGTTGAGTCTATCTACTCCAATAGTAGAATTGAAACTCTCGACAAAACTGCTCGTATTTTCTTCATTACACAATGATGGATCAAACCTGTGTCTAGCCCATTGTTCTTTTTCTCCCGCCTCATGTAACCACTTTACAGCTCCAAATCCAGCTTCCTTTTGCATCATCCCTACTGCCTTATTGTAGCTGAACTCAGAATACGCTTCACAACATGCCCAAAACAAGTAATGCATCCGACGTCCGGGGTATTGTTTTTTGAAATTGGCACATAAGTGTCTACAACAAAGGCGTCTAGATACACCGGGCCAAATATCATCTAGTGCTGGCTCAATGCCCTACAAATATGATAATCAAATTAATTACAACTCTAATTATCAATATGTAATATCGTAACAACATTGATTAATACCTTTTGTCGGTCTGATATAATAGTCAAGTCTCCCCTCACAATGTCCTTCAAACTATCCTTCAAATGCCAAAAGAATTGTGACCAAGTGCTCTTACTTTCATTTTCGTATACACCATATGCCAACGGGAAAATCTGAGCATTTCCATCCACGGCTATTGCAGATAAAACAACTCCACCATACTTTCCTTTCAAATGACAACCATCAACCCCAATCAAACTTCTACATCCTCTAAAACCCTCAATCATTGGCTTCAAGGATATGAAAATGTTCTTGAATTGAATTGGCTTTTCTAAAAGTTCATCAGCAACTTGCCAAGCACAATGAGCCTTAGAACCGGGATTTGTACTTTTTAAAACCTCACAATAAGTTGGCAACTTTCCATACGAAATGTCATGGTTTCCTTGGAGCTCCTCTAAACAAAATTTCTTTGTTTCATATATCTTTGTTTTCTTTATCCGAACACCGTATCTTAACTTAAGAAGCTCATTTATCGCCTTCCCTGAAATATCCGGATTTGCCTTTACATCATCCATTATCTTCTCAGCCGCCCAACGCATGGTAGCCATGGGATTAAACTCAGACAATCTCGTACAAGTATGCTCTTCTGTTAACTTTTTGATAGCCCAAGTATATCCATCTGGCAGTTTAGAAGCATGCAGTCTCCATTCACACCTTGGGTCAATACAAACAGCTGTCAATCTTGTAGGATCAGATTTTTGAGTAATTATGGCAACCCCTTGTTGGATACAAAAATCTCTTAAAACACGATACAAATGCTCCTTGTCAAAGAAAATCATCCACACCTTAATCTTGATCAAACCGAACAGATTATCAGCATGGAACTCACCATTCTCATACAACTTGTCAAAGTATGCATCTTTATTTGTCTCCCATTCGTTAGATCTGTCAGGATTATATCCATCATCTACAAAAGCCAAAGGAGGATCATCTTCATCAACTAATCCATCTTCTTGAACAACAACTAGATCATCTTCAGAACTATCAGACGGTTGATACTCTTCATCATCACTATCAATATTGTCAATATCACCGACAATATTATCATTCGTGATCGTCAAAACTCCTCTTGTTCTACTCAAGCTACCAGAAGTTGGTTGAGTATCAGATGCATTTCTCTTTTCAGCTGGACAATAAATCCCTTTTCTTCTTGCACTTGTTTTGGGAATCCTTCTTGATTGCAAGCTTAAAGGCACATCGTTCAGCTGTAGAACATTTTCAATCGGCAGATTTGTTGGTTGGATGGAAGTATGATGAGTTTCGTCCATATAACCCGTGGATGGGATCGTATGTTGGGATGATGGACGAACGGTATCACATGATGACATTCTTGTCTCAAGCAAACTCATCGCCAACTGCAAATTCTCGCATGGGGTGTCAGCAGATCCAATTGAAATTTTGATCAATGATTTATCATGAAATAACCTAAATAGCTCCAATAAATCATTGTCACTCTCTAGCTTACGACTTCTAGAGTTGTACACATACCACAAACTTGGATTTTTCGGCAAATTTAATCCCCTTTTCAAAGATCCTTCTATCAACTGAATATAGATATCCAACACATTACACAAATCGGTGTCATCTACCTCTATTTGTATCACGTCATCCAAATTACGACGTAAACACAACACTTTTTTATCTCCCATCCTGAAATGAAAACATAATATCCAGCCAAAAATCAGCAACTTTTATGAATATAAAGATCATCATAAGATAACAAAAAAAATCAGCAACTCCAGAAAAAAACAGCAACCAAAGCTTTAAGAAATCAGCAACTCCAGGAAAAAAACAGCAACCAAAGCTTTACAAAATTAGCAACTCCGAGACAAAAACAGCAACCAAAGCTTTAAATAAATCACCAACTCCAGGAAAAAAACAGCAACCAGGAAAAAAACAGCAACCAAGTTAGTGAAGATGTTCCCTAAACGTGCTCACAACAAGCTGATCCAATACCAGTTCAATTTCAGCTTCAATTAAGCACATTTTAGGGAAATTAGAGATTAGAGATCCAATATCTGTTGTTGAGAGATATGTATATATTTGAAAATCAGATCTTATCTTATCTTAGATTGTACACTCTCAAAGCCAACTAGCTCTTGCAGATTGTCTATGTTAAGGATACTAGACTTCTCATTGTATGCTCAATCTGCACTAACCTAGTGAATTATTGTGTGTTCACATTCAACCCCCCAGATTGTCTATGTTAAGGATACTAGACCCCTCAGATTTCCTTAGGTACCGTATGCTTACATCTAGGGACCAAGTTAGTGAAGATGTTCCCTAAACGTGCTCACATTCTGGTTCAATACCAGTTCCCTAAACGTGCTCACAACAAGTTGATCCAATACCAGTTCAATTCAGCTTCAATTAAGCACATTTTAGGGAAATTAGAGATTAGGGTTCGAAATTGAGGGATTAGGATTCAAACCTACAAATTAATAGAATGCAGAGAGAGACAGTGCATACGTCGGAGAATTGGTGAGGGCGAAACCCTAAACTTTCGGATGGAGCAGATTGGCGAAACCCTAAACTTTCGGATGGAGCAGAATTGGTGAGGTTGAAACGTAAACTTTCGAATTTGATTCATGTGAGGCTTCACAGCAAGGTGAGGGAGAAGAGTGTCGAGCGAAGCAGAAGAAGACTACGCTGCAACGTATCTTTTTTTTCCCTTATTTTTTTTTAGCCTTAACCAGGGTTAGTAAAAAAGATTACGGTGGGCATATTCCGGAAATTGTTAAAACTTAAGGGCAAAATCCGAACTTGAAAAAACAGTTGGGTAAATTCCGGAATACCCCATACCACAGGGGTACCAACCGGAATTTCCCTTTATTTTATTTTATTTTGTTGTGTTTTTAATGAAACTATGAGCATTTGAATTGCATTGAGCACCATGCACCATCGTGCACCTCCTTCACTTTGTTACAAGGTGTATCATCCTGCAGTTTATTTATAGTCATCGTCAATAAGTTTTAAACAATATAACAATCTTGAATAATTATATTTTTTTTGATGAATAAAAACAATTAAAAGATTTAACTTGTCCAATTGATAATAGATAGAAAAAAGAATTGAGTTAGGTAGGCTCTTTTTATATTCTTTTGTTTTGTAGACCCATTTAATTTTATCTCATATATAACTCTCTCTAAATAAAAGAAATTGAGTTAAATAGCAATATATTTACTAAATGAGTTTATGCTATAAGTATTAATAAAGTATTAGTGGTAAAACACCTAGTTAGCCATTTAGCTCTAGATAGAATGGGATGATCTTCCTGCCAGACTCAAGACCTGCGTAGCGCTTTGTATTTTATACATATATTTATAACGAACAAGGTGCAAGATCGTGCACCCTTTCGTAACTGAAAATTACACAAATTATTTACCTATAATTTAGAACGTTGATTATTTTAGATCAAACGTTCTTCAGAGGTTCTCACACGACACTATCTATTCTCACACGACACTATAGATAGTGGTGCATTTGGGTGAGAACAAATATACATGAATATTATTTTCTAAAATTAAGTCACAAGTGTTGTTTACAGTCTTTACCCTTTGTTTAGTTACCTACAATTCTATATGTTCATTCAGATTTAATGTATATGTGTAAGCTTATTTATAGAATATGTTTATAGAGATTTATACCATATGTTTAGACAATTTTAAAACATATGTGCAAACATTTTAATATCATATATTTTTTTTGTATGTAATATGCTATATATAGAGAGAGAGTAGATCATATGAGAATATGTCTTATCGTGTAATCATGAGAACAATTCGTAGTTATTATTAGTTTTGTTACGAAGTAGTCATATCGTTTAATGCATTATTCGTAGTTATTGTTGGTTGAATGATTATTCATAGTTATTATTAGCTTTAGAATATTATTTATCTAATAATTATGATATCTACCCTAAATCTCGACCCTTAATACTCATCATCCGACGGTCTAAGATTGTTCTCATGATTACACGATAAGTCTGTTCTCATGAGAACCGCACCCTATATATATATATATATATATATATATATATATATATATATATATATAGGGTGTGGTTCCCATGAGAACATCCCTAATGTGAGAACATGAGAACAATCGTACACCGTTGGATGTGAGTATTAAGGGTTGAGATTTAGAGTAGATATCAAAAATAATAATAACTACGAATAATAATAATTAGGAATCCAACAATAACTACGAATAATTCACTCAACCAACAATAACTACGGATAATACATTCAACGATATGACACATTCGTAACAAAACTGATAATAATTACGAATCTGTTCTCATATTCTCACGTTAGGGTGTGTTCTCATAGGATCTATACTCTCTCTCTCTCTCTCTCTCTCTCTCTCTCTCTATATATATATATATATATATATATATATATATATATATATATATATATATATATATATTGGGTGTGGTTCCCATGAGAACACCCCTAACGTGAGAACATGAGAACAATCGTACACCGTTGGATGTGAGTTTCAAGGGTTGAGATTTAGAGTAGATATCAAAAATAATAATAACTACGAATAATAATAATTAGGAATCCAACAATAACTACGAATAATCCACTCAACCAACAATAACTACGAATAATACATTAAACGATATGGCACATTCGTAACAAAACTAATAATAATTACGAATCTGTTCTCATGTTCTCACGTTAGGGGGTGTTCTCATAGGATCTATACTATATATATATATATATATATATATTAATAACTTATGTTAGCCGTTTTGTATGTCATATGTTTATATAGATTTACAACAAATGTTAGCTTTGTTTTAATACCATCTCTTCAGTTTTAACACATTATTAGGAATGAGAAAAAAGACAAAGACAAACATGGAGAATGTTCGGACCCATCGAGCATAAACACATTATGGAAGAAGATTTGGAGCATAAAGATGTTACCGCGTACACTTTCTTTTATTTGGAAAAGCTACAACGAGGTCTTGCCCTACAAAAACAACTTATTCAGACGCAAGCAATGTGTTGACCCATATTGTGATGTGTGTGGTTGTGTGGAAACGTAGTTGCACGTCCTCTATGCATGCCCTAGAGCGAGAAGTGTCTGGAGACTTTGGCCGGCCATGGTCAACAGTGGAAAGGTTAATCGAGCTTTAGGGAGTGGATGAAGAGCATTTTCAAAATATTTGAGCCAGATATGATTGAAGGTTGGGGAAGGATTGTGCATGGGGCTTGGTACGCTCGTAACCTCCGTATTTTTTAAAGTAGTGATAAGAATCCTGAGGAGGTGATTGAGGAGCAACTCAGGGAGCAAACGGAGTTTAGAAAGATGACCAAACAAGGAAAGAAGGGTTGGAATGGTCCAACGGCTGGTTCTGGCAAGTGGACGAAGCCCCCACAAGGCTTCATTAAGATTAACTGTGACGCCTTTGTTACAAGATGGCTCATCGCCGGAGATTGCTGAAGCATAAGCTATATTATGGGCGGTGAATTGTGCTATCGAGAACGATATCTCTCATGTGGTGTTTGAGTCTGACAACCTAGGCGTGGTGCATACTTTGGAAGCTCGACGTTAGGAACGTATTGTGCTCGGTGTTACTATTAGAAAATTCCTTGAGTTGGTGCGGAATGTGAACACCTTCAGTTGGAGTCATGCACACAAAGGATGCAACAAAGTTCACTACAAAAAAAGGTCGTTATAGTCATGGATATGGCAACAGATATCAAGCGTTGCTAATTAGCCACGGAAATAGGGTCGAAAGAAAGAAGACGTGGCCAAAGAAAATAGGGATGTATCCCTAGCCACGAATGAACTGCAACAAACCATAACAACTAATTTCAGCCACGTTCAAACCGTGACAAAATCTAACTTTTTATTGCAACAAATTTCAGCCACGTTCAGACCATGGCAAAAATATAACTTTTTTAAAAAAATTTAACTTTTTTAGCAACAAAGTTTAGCCACGGTTAAAAGGTGGCTATATGGTTGGCTATTTCACCCACAATTTTAGCCACAGTAGTTGTGGCCATGGCTAGTTATCCGGTACAAATTTATTGTTGGTAGATGAACCAATTAAATGAAGTTTACATCTTCCTATCACACATTCTCTCCATTTTCATGGTTGTGTTGCACCTTGAGACTGAAAAAATGGGTAGAAGATACGGTTAAAATTATAGTTACAATTTGAAGCGTTTGAAGAAATTATTTGCAACAAATTAAAGCGTAATCATGGGATATGAGGTACGAAATTTAATATTATGTTTTGTGTTTATAGTCTATTAGCCATTTATTGCTCTTTTTAACTTGAAACCATGAGTATAGCCGACTACAAATCTTAGATTCATACATCTGACTACATATCTCGTGCATTTAAAATACGTTAAAATTGAAAGTTGTTATAGAATAATCTGGTTTTTAAATTTTGAAATCATATTATTTAATTTAGTTAAGTTATTAATTTTAAAACATATTTTAAAGGTGATTTTTAAATGTAGCGGTGGAAATCTCTATTAGTGACCATAACTACGCACTTCGCGTGCGTAGTTGATAAAGTTCTAAACTACGCTTTTGGGAAGCGTAGTTGGAGTTACAAAAAAATAAAAATATGAACTACTCATTTGGGGAGTGTAGTTAGAGTTTACTAAAAAAAATTTTAAAATTTTTTTGGGAACTCCAACTACTCTCCCTACAAGCGTAGTTGATATTTTTATTTTTTTGAAACTTCAACTACGCTCCCCAACATCGTAGTTGAGGACGCTAACAACTACGCACGTGAAGTGCATAGTAGGGGTGACAATTATAGATTTTCGCCGGTACTTCTATCAACCCCCATTTTAAATCATGTAGAGAAAATGAGTTAACTTAAATTAGACATGCAATGCTCCAATTGGTTAATCTTTCTTACTATTAAAATATAATAAGTTATTAGGGAGTAAGTGAGTCAAATTAAATGAAATATAGAAAATAAGTTGATTTAAACTATGTATCGCAGGAACAAATGCTAAGACGCAGTTGGATGTACAAAAAAAATTTGAATAATCGTGCTGAATTAAAAAGGAAATTTTATCTCGGAGTCAACGAATTTCTGGATTTTGCTTTGTCAAATGCTAGTGGAAGTAAAATTCAACGCCCGTGTTTCATATGTGCAAATGAAAAGTTTAAGGACATAAACATCGTAAGAGAACACTTATACAAAAAGGAATTCACACCTGATTATTATTATTATTGGAATTGTCATGGGGAATCTATAGATTATGATGAGTTAGGGATTAACTCGATGCCAAGTAGCTCTCATGCGAATCAAAATCTTTCGATGAGTTCGGGCTATGAGTATTTGAATCCGCAACAAAGAATGGTGCTTGATGTTGCTGGTCCACATTTTTTTCTTAATGAGGGAGAAGGTATGCAAAATCAAACTTCTCCAACTAATGTTCCATCACTTGACAACATGGTATATACCGAGGAAAATTTTAATGTTCAAGAAGATGATTCTGGAAGGTTTTGCGATGTGTGGAAAGCAGCAAATGAACCATTATGGACAAATTGTGAAAGTCAAACTCAGTTATTTGTTGTTTCCAGACTACTAAACATCAAGTTAAAGTATAACTTGCCTGAAGTTTGTTTTGATTCAATTGTTCAATTACTTGGAGAATGCTTGCCTCAACCCCATAAACTGCCTACAAGTTATTATGAAACCAAAAAACTTGTCAAAGAGTTAGGATTGCCTATGAAAACCTATGACATTTTCCCACAAGGTTGCATGTTGTATTGGAAGGATGATGTAGAGATTCGTGTAAGTTTTGCAATCATCCAAGGTACAAAAACAAAGGTGGGTCATCATTATCTGCTTATAAAAAATTAAGGTATTTACCATTGATTCCAAGGTTGCAAAGGTTGTTTTCTTCAAGAACTACAACACAAAATATGAGGTGGCATGCAGAGCATATTTCTGATGAGGGAACAATGTCTCATCCTTCTGATAGTGAAGCTTGGAAACATTTTGATCAAACATATCCTGATTTTGCAGCAGAGTCTCACAATATTCGTCTAGGTTAATGTGTAGATGGATTCACACCTTTTGGACAATCAGGAAAGAATTATTCATGTTGGCCTATCATCGTCACTCCTTACAACCTTTCACCAGCAATGTGTTTGACAACACCTCACATGTTCTTGTCAATGATTGTGCCAGGACCTAGCAATCTAAAGAAGTTGATAGATGTGTGTTTACAACCTATACTTGAGGAGTTCCATCTATTGTGGCATCACAGTGTACCTACTTATGATATTTCAAAAAGTGAGAGGTTTAATATGCGGGCTGCCTTATTGTGGATTGTAAATAATTTTCCAGCTTTTGGAATATTATCGGGATGGAGCATTGCTGGACTAATGGGATGCCCAACATGTATGGAAGATACTCAGACTTTTTGGTTAAAACACAATAGAAAGGCAACTTGGTTTGATGCTCATAGGAGGTTCTTGAACAAAAATCATCCTCTTAGAAAGAACAAGAATGCTTTTTACACAGGCCGGGTTAAAAAGTTAGGCCCTTCACGTCGTCTAACAGGTATACAAATATATTTGATGTTTGATATAGTTTTTTAGTTAATTTTTTTGTATTTTTATATCTGTTATTCTTTACAGTTTAATTCATTGCAACAGATATGAAATCAAGCAAAGGGTAAAATGGTTTTCAGTTCTTATGTTTATTTATTTTTCTGTTCTTTTGCCGCCCACCCGCTGGGAGTTTCATCTGGAATTGCCACCCACTGCGTTGGAGAGGAGGCCGCTAGGAGACTCACCTCTTCTCGCCGGCCACTGCGTTGGAGAGGAGGCCGTTGTATTGTTCTTTCATTTCTTTTCTTTTAGCTTGATGGAATGTGGTATTGTTATTGCTGATACTGGTTTTTAAAAATAATTTACAGATTGTTAACTGTTATTGCTAATACTAGTTTTCCCCATTTCTTCTATTTTTTTTTCTTTTCTTTGCTTTTAGCTTTGAGACTCAAATAATTTCTTAATGCCTTGATATGATATTCCTATATTGGGTTGAACTTAGCTGCTTTGTCGGTCCCAACTCGACAAATGAATTGAACCAATGCTATTTGGAATGGATATCGCTAATAATGTACTCTTTGCTTTTAGCTTGATGGAATGTGGTACTGTTATTGTTGATATTGGTTTTCAATAGGAACTTTTAAGTTACCAGAGACTCAGATAATTTACAAGATTGTTAACTGTTATTGCTGATACTAGTTATCCTCATTTCTTATCTTCTTTTTTTCTTTTTCTTTGTTTATAGCTTTGAGACTCAGATAATTTCTTAATGCCTTGATATGATATTCCTATATTGGGTTGAGCTTAGCTTCTTTTGTCGATCACAACTCTACAAATGGATTGAACCAATGCTATTTGGAATGGATATCGCTTATAATGTACTCCTTGTTGAATGTGTGGTTGTTGAATGAACCAACTGATTTTTCTCAAAGTTTGGGTTGAGCTTAGCTGCTTTTGTTCTTTTTTTCTTTTCTTTGTTTTATCGTTGAATGTGTGTCCAATAGTCCCTATTGAGAAGTAACGAACTGATTTTTTTTCTTTTTTTCTTAGATGGCACATTCAGTCGATCTAGAGAAGTAACCAAGAACTTTCTGGATTCACTCGATCCTTCACCCCCAAAAGCAGTGAACGCGCCCCTACTTATAAACGAACTTTCTCACAAAGCAATCAACCTTCTGATCCAAGAACAAGCAATCAACCTTTGACCCCAATAACCAGTAATCAATTTTCTAGTAATAGTCAAAGAATTTCTGTTAATGGCAGTCAACACGATTCTCATGGTGTAGAGTCTCCTGGTATATCTTCAAAAAACACTATACTTAATTCTCATCACCAGTCTTCACCAGTAGACCAAGCAGAACATGAACAACCTTCAAATTCAGACGATGATGAAGATTTGGACGGAGATGAGCACACCTTCAATCCAAGAGCTGGAATCAATAATCAAGCTAACCAATCTCATCTTAATAATCGCCAAAAGCTTGATGTTGTTGGAAAAACATAAGTATACTTCAACTTTGTATTTTTTTTTAATCAACTTCTTAGTTTATAGTTTGATTGTTTTTTTTTATGTTTTTTTTGTTAGATTCGAGCCTTTGTCATCTTTAAAAAAGTTGAGAGGAATCATTCACCGCCACCTTAAGGATCCCTGGATTAGTTACAGAAGAGTTCCAAAAGCGGTTAAAGTTCTATGGTTTCTTGAGTTTAAGGTAATATTGCAGCATAATATTTTCTACAATAATATTAGACATTAGTTTATCAATTATTTATATGTTTAATGGTGATTATATGATAACGTGTGTAGAAAGCCTATTGGTGGGATTCTTCAAAGGATGAAGTAGTTTATTCTATTTGGAAAATCAAGGCCAGTGAACACCTCAGAACTATATTCAGCAAATATCGAAATCAACCCCCCCCCCCGACACCCGGATTGGTTAAGTGATGAAGATTGGGATGCAATGTTAGCTATATGGACCAATGATGAAAATTTCAAAAGAATTTCTGAGATAAACAAGAACAATCGAGCCTCCGACAATCCCAATGGCTCAGCTTCTTACATTGGAGGATCTATATCCGTTTATGCACACGTCAAGAAATATGTGAGTATATACTATTGCATTTTTTTTTAAATAATCTGAACTTATACATTTCTTGTTCTCACTTAATTTCAGCGGATTAAACATGACAAGCAAGATTCGACAATGGAAGAGTTGATGCAAATTACGTATCAAAAAAAAGATGGACAATGGAGTGGTACACGTGCTAAAAAAACTGTGGTAATGTTTTATGCCTATGATAAATGATTTTCAGAATAAAAATTATGTTCAGTTCAATTTATGCATATCATAAACACTTCTCTATGAATTTGTTGATTTTTTGTAGGAGTGTTATGAATAATTAAAGGCTCAAGATGAAGGAAAAGAGATAGATCATATTAAGTTATGGATTGAGGCGGCTGGTGGTGTAAAGAGGGGATGCGTATTTGGCCTCGGATCAAACTTGAGCGATGTGCCTCCGGAGCTGTTAGAGAAGTAATCTTTTTCTCAATCACCATCTGAATTATATGGAAATGTATATTCCATCAATGAAGTGCAACAAAGTGTCTCTACTCTACAAATTGAAGTCCATGGATTGAAGAATCAACTTAAAACCATTACTGCTGTCATGGAGAGATTAGGGTCTCAATTTCAGTGTTATGCCAATCAAGCAGCTTATTCATCCTCCCAGTTTCAATATCCAGCAGCTTATCCACCTTTTCAAAATCAGCAGCTTTCACCTTTCCAAAATCAACAGCTTCCACCTTTCCAAAATCAGCATCAACATGTTGGACCATCTCACCAAAATCAGCAGCAGCATGTTGGACCATCTGGTGAGGCACCCACCACTTTTACAAATATGTTGAATTCAAATTTTTATGTTGGGATGCCTATGCCTACGCCTACACATCATCAGGTTGGTGAAATGCGAAGAAATGTTGATCATGACACTTCATCTTCTAAGTAGATCATGTGATAGTGATAATGTTTATAATAGTTAGGGTGGTGACATCTATTTTGTGAAGTTAGGTGGTGTCATTCCATTTTGTTAGGGTGGGGAGATTATCCCTATTTTTGCTAGTTGCGGTATTTATAACTATTAGGATGTCGAGATTATTTTACCCCTAGTTGCGGATATTTACAGTTTGCTTGTAATTAAAAATGTTTGACAATTGTGATAACTCAAAGTTATTTATGATGTTAACTCTCTAAGTTTTAATGGTATATTTTGAACTTGTTAATGGTTTGTTATTAAATATTATATAGTATTATATGTTATAATATAATAAAAAAAATGATTGAAATTATGGTTGTGTAAAATAAAATGGCAACTGAAGAACGTAGCTATATACATCCTCATATAAGAAAAAAAAAACATAACAGGTAACGTTGCTATAACTGTAGCTGACTATTATAATACATTTAAGTATAGCCACGGATAGACTGTTGCTATATCTGTTGTTGTAATAAATGTTAGTTGCAACTGTCATTCCGTTGCTAAGTCGTGACTAAAAACTACATTTATTACCCACTGCCTATCCGTTGCTATTTGCAACAGTTTAACTGTTGTAACCAACCGTGGCAGTTAGCAACGTCTGGTCCGTGGCTAAATTTAGTTACGGCACTTTTAGCCATGTTTACGTCATTCGTTGTAATATTTGTTGCTAATCTGAATTTCGTTGCTTAACCTGGCATTCCGTTAACAAATCGTTCCAATAGTGTGGCTAATATCATCACTATTGAGGTTTTATTTTGTACAAATCGTTCAAATAGCGTGGCTAATATCATCACTATTGAGGTTTTATTTTGTAGTGGTTGCTCAATGCCTTGCTAGTTTCAGGCCGCCATTTCCTTTATTTTCTTGGTAGTTTTCATATTTTCATTCGGAGTGTTTAACCTTGTTTAATTTAGTCTTGGATGATATTGCTTAATGAAGTGTTGGTTGCTTATTAAAAAAAAGCCATATGTGAAACTCTTTTAGGAATTTTCTTTGAGGTTAAGTTTCGATCTCATTATAGCTTTTATAACAATATGCTAGATTAGAGATTTAAGAGTTGTTTGAAATAGTATTTTATCATGCTTGTGCTGGTGGGTTATGAGTTGAGCTTGTGAACAATTGATGTACTTTCAAACTTTAAGCTTACAATAAGCGTGAGGGCTCAAATCAACCAATTTTGTAATAGAAGGAGTAGTTTACGATCGATGTGAGATGGTAAAATGCCTATACAAGATTGAATTAGGAGATTTCACACTTCTTCCAATATTGATCCTGGGTATGTGATTGGAGATGAAGCAACTATACAACTTGAAACAGGGAGGCGCTTCGATGAAGGTTCTTTGCTAAGATAAAGTTATAACAGTTTGTCCACCCGGTTGAGTTGGAATCCACAATCTTGGATATTGGGGCATGGGCGGCCCTTTGGGGGGGGGGGGGGGGGGGGGGGGGGTGTAGGGGGCAGCTGCCCCACCCTCTAAAAAAAATTTGGTAAAACAAAATCGTTTTAAAATGGGTTGTGGCTTCTCTCGTTTATAAAATTATTTTCTACGATTTATTATTTTTTTAAATATCACTATTCTTGTGTTATATTTAAATGCTTTTTTTAATCTTTCGCCGAAGTGAACGAAACTTCAAAAAAAGTTTCCGTTTTAGGCTCGGAGTGAAATAATTCACCAAAATGCACGAGATTTGTTGTTTGGAGTAGAAGCGCGGTCTTAGACCGCACTCTTATTTGTAAAACACGTTGTCGAGGACAGCGTTTTAATATCCGAAATAAAGATAATAAAAACACAAATAGAGGTGCGGTCCTAGACCGCGGCTATTTGAAAGAAAAAAACTGAAGAGGCGCGGTTATAGACGCGCCTATAGGGCAACTATTTTTAAAATATATATATATATATATATATATATATATATATATATATATATATATATATATATATATATATATATAAGTGTAATGTTTTTTAAATTTTTTTTGTATTTTTGTTTATTGTAAGTAGATGACATATTGACTTTGTTTTTATCGCTATTTTATTTTCATAGATATATGTATCGAAAATAAATTTTTGACCCCCCCTTTAAAGTCCTGCGGCCGCCACTGTATTGGGGCATGATAAGAAACAACATTTACATTTGAAACCAGTTGAACCCTAGTTTTAATCCTCGATACACGCACAACTCCGATAAATAAAGTTTTTCCAATATAAACCAAATATATAGAAAGATAGAGATAATAAATCCTAAAACCATGAAACAAAAGAATTGTGGAAATTGATGAAGTAAACAAACTAGCGAGAGAAAGGTGAGAAGCGGCGTTCTTCTATGTCGTTCGAGAAATCGAACCAAACACATGTGTATTTTTCTGGTGTTTATTTGTTTTATTTATTTTTACTTAAAAAATATAATAAACATTTTAATTTCTCTTTTTTAAAACCAATTTAGCTAACAAAATTTGTTTGAGATAATGAAAAAACTAAGAAAGGGCACGGAGGGGAATATATTAGAAGTTTGAGGGTATCAAGAGGAATTTTTAAACCTTATTAATATCAAAAGGAAAAGTCTAAACCATGAGGCTTGAGTGTACCGAAAGGAAAATTCCTTAACTTTATTATCTAGACACATTATGTGGGCAAACATATTAATATAAGGGTGAATTAACGGAAATCACCCGTTATAGTCTAAATTAAAGAAACTAACAACAAAAGGGTTGTAGAGGAAGAAATTTCGGATTGAAGATAAACCTAGTTCAAGAAAAACTTGAACAAGTGGGAAACCGATTTAGTGAGGAGCGAATAAATGTGAAAGAGGAACATAAGACAATAATATAGGTCATTATACCAAACAAAGAGACCAATATCTTTATAAATTTTTTTTTATATATTATGTTATTTTACTTTTACTAGTTTATCTAAAAAATACGAACGGTTCCTATTATTTTTGTTCTAAAGAACCGAACAAGAATAGATAGGACATAGTATGAAGAAGTGACTTCATCTCGAGGAGTCCACTCCAACCCTTGTGACTTTCGGTATAGTCGACCATCTTCGATCCCAAAACAGGATCGTAAGGTTCAAACTCCTATCTCTACACCTAGGATTCCTTTTAATAAACATGTTGAAGAAGATGCTTCAAGTGCCAAGAAAAAGGGCACATAATCAAAAGATGTCCGAGTACCATTACATATCCTATGCTTCCTTTCTTGAATGATTATGTGATAATAAGTTAAATTTTGACAAGGAAACATGTTTGTTACAAGAAGAGATGAGGAGACAAAACCTATTGGTAATATACTACATATTCTAAATCATCATAAACACCATCTAATAGGTGTTGTTGGGGAGGTTGTAAAGTGAGAGGTGGAGAAGAACATAGAAGGACAAGGAGGGAGACCGAGAGGTTGTAGAGGAGTAGAACGAGAAAAAGAGGTTAATGGTTGCAAAAGAGATAGGACGAGGTGGAGTTGCAAAGGGGAGGAAAAGGAGAGGTTATTTTAGTTTTTTTTTTGTGGAAAAGAAAGGCAACAGTTGTAGGGTGTTGCCAACTTGCTTGTGAGGGAGGAAAGGTAGGAGTAGCATGGCAGAAGGGGGTGTGAGGGAGGCGACAGAGGGCGAGGGGTCGGACGTAAAGTGGATATAGGTGTAGATGCCGGTTAGGCTAACTATAGGGGCTAGGTAGGAGCCGGGATACAAAGGGGTTAAAGAGACAAGGTGAGGAGCAGTTGGGGTTAGCTGGGCCGGAGTTGCAAGCTAAAGAGGAGGAGTCAAGTGATAGGCCACTGGGGGCTAGGGCTGCAACAACTAGTGATGTATAGGGGCTAAAGAGAGGTGAGTCGAGGTCACGGGAGGCTAAGGTTGTTAGGAGAAGGTGACCAAGGGGTCGGGCGGCACACCATCTGGCGCCAGGTGGTGAGGAGGATGCCGGGGAGGGCAACTAACGATGTCAGGTGGTGTGAGCTGGAGCCAAGAAGAAGGGTTGAAGACAAGGAACTCCGCCTATTGCTAGGCTTACCCATGGTGTTAGTTTGCGCTAGGTGGTGTCGAGGTTGTGTCGGGAGGGGAGTTAACGGCGCCAGATGGTGTCGATGACACCGAGAAGGAGAGTTGTTAGTGTTAGGTGGCACCGGGCGTTGTGGAGGAGGAGACCATGGTGTCAAGCGACACCAAATGGCATGGTGGAGGTGGAAGAAGGAGGAGGAGGAGGAGGAAAACAAAAGGAAAAGGAAAAAAAAAGAAGGAAAAAGAGAAGAAAATAAAATAAAACTCGATAAAAAAAACAACCGGAACTGGTGTTTCGGGACGGAGAATTTTCTGAACTTTTCCGTAAAAATAATTACGGAAAAATATATACTCGTAAAATATCTTTTACGATGAAAAATACTCTTGTAAAATATATATGATATTAAAATAATAATAAAAATACGGAAATAATATTTTTATAAAACACACCTTATTTTTTAGGGGCGTTTCATATATTATGTGTCGGATAATCAAATAATATTGGCAACTCATGCACAAAATTATTCCGTTACAAGCTAAAAAAATACAAAGAGATTGGTCTTCTATCTATACTACTAGCTTAGTTACGGTTTGAAGGATGTTAATACAACAAGGAATATGATGGTAAAATTGGATAGGAGATAATATAATTTAACTTCCAAAATAACAAATTAACTAACTAGATTTGCTACAATACTAAAAGCGATCATATAAGGAAGCTGAAAGGAGGCGTATAGATAGGCTTTTGGACGCCTACTCCCTCTTCAGATGGACTTGGATCTGAGCTTCCTTCATCTAGTAGGAAATAGGAGTGTATATGGAAGTCTGGACCAAGCTTCTTGAGTTAATTTAATGCATGGATCACCCGGATTATAAATAAATAATAGAAAGGGAATATTATAAATTCTAAATTCGGGAACAACATTCAGTTGCTTGTTCAAGAAGGTTCCAAATGTGCTCCTTATCTTCAATCCCATTTTTATTAAATCCGGTGTCAAGCTCTGTGTCCGGATCACATCAATTTCCATGATTTGCAGTGTCGTCTTTCAAGTTTGATACTTGTTTTGATGACGTTTTTGAGTTGTTTTGTTTATAAGGGAACGTGGATTTGTGATCAACTCTTGATGGTTCTTGTGCGAGTTGAAATATAAGGTGTCAATTCCTTCCTGTGCAATTCCTTCGACGACAGATTGCTTCTATGTTTCCTTGATACTTTTTTTTGCGTGCTTTTTTGTTTTATTTTGTTTGTGGCGCTTGATTTGTTTTTGTTTTTGTTATGGCGGTCCTTAATGACAATTAGTCCGTCTACATATTTTTTCAAACTGTCTTCATATTTTTTCGGTTTTTCATTACATTAGACAACATGTCGTCTACTGTATCAAGCTGCTGTCCATTTTTCTCAAAAAAAAAAAGTTGAAAATTAGCATCCATTCTTCTCAAAAAAATGTTGAAAATTAGCATCAAGTCGAGTTCATCTAGGATGCTTTGCCCATTTCCAGGCTGCCTGTATTTGACACCTTCAGACTCGATGTTTCTAAGAATCCAATCTCAAAAATCCAAAACAGCATTTACACTATTATCACAAAAAACAATAAAAGTCTCTGGGAACTTACATTACCTCTGTATAGGCAGATAAATAGAAACATATACATCTCATAAGAGGGAGGGAAAAAAAGGAATTCAAGAAACTACCCGAAAATTATGTTAGGTTAAAATGTGACACGATCACTCTTTCTAACCAAAAATAGGGCAAATAAATATGGTAAGAATGCCTTTTGTTAGGCATACCCACCTCAGCTGTCTTTCTTCATGTTTCCAGACTCGAACTCTCTACTCGGATTTCCTGAGCTTTCCCTATTCATCCTGCCCATCTCCATTTCCCGAGTCGTTTGGCCCTCACTGCTCGAACCAGACGGGTAGATGCCGTACTCGCTGGTGGTTCCGCCGTACTCACTGCTACCTTGCTCTTGGCTTGCAAATGCCGTCTGCCGGAATCTCTTCATGTCTTCCTTGTATTGACTGCTGTCATAATCTGAGCTTCCATATGAACCATAGACCGCGCTTTGTCCTGGCCTGATCCCTTCATTCAAGTCCGACAAGGATACATCACCTTCCAGAGCTCGGACAACCTATTCCCGGTTTAAGGAAACATAATCACAACAATTTAGCCATGTAACCTACCAGTTTTTCACTTTTCACCCTAACTAAGAAAACGTTTAGCCTAGTTTATCAGCTCAGAAACTAAAGAAACAAAAAATAACAGATACCTGGCTCAAGCGTGGTCGACGGCGTGCTGAATGACGCACACAAGCAGCAGCACAAGCGACCATTCGAGCCATTTCATTCTGGTTGTAGCTCTTTTGCAACCGTGGATCCGCGAGGGAATCAAAGTTGTCGTCTTCCAAAGCTCTGCTGAGCAAAGGTCTTGCCTAATATGACATCACACGGGTAATTATTTAGAGTAAAGCAAAATTAACATAACCATGAGAAACACCTCAGGCATGCAGATGGGGCAAACGTAGGAGCTAGATATATACCCAGTCAACTAAACTATCATCCATGTAGGTTTGTGTTGTGTCTACAGGCCGGCGTCCAGTGATCAGTTCAAGAAGCATGACCCCGAAGGAGAAAACATCTGATTTATCTGTGAGTTTACCACTTGAAGCATACTCTGGAGCCAAGTATCTGCAAATTGTTGCCAGTACACACTGTATTACCAAGATCATCAGAACATAGAGTCTCTTTACCAAAATAAAGACATTAATCTTACCCAAAAGTCCCCATCACTCTAGTAGATACGTGAGTGTCAACATCAGGAGAGAACTTAGCAAGTCCAAAATCCGCAACCTGCACCAACATATCCAAGCATGCAACAAGTACATGCCAGTCAAACCAATATATCTGATCCATACTTTAAGATTTACATACAAAAATCAAATAGAATGAACTGCCACAATGTATGCAGTATGGGCATAGATTGTATTTGAAAAAGTTTGCATTGAGCGACTCACTTTTGCCTCAAACCTGGAATCCAGAAGGATATTGGATGCCTTAATATCACGATGAATAATCTTAGGATGACCTACATTCATACATACAAGTACAAGTGATTTAGCTCAACTAATATGAAGAAGAGGCGTGAACTAGAGAAGGATATGTAGCAAGAGAGACACACAATCCTCATGCAAATATGCCAATCCTTTAGCAGAACCCAGAGCTATCTTCAGTCTTGTTGGCCAATCCATCGTCGGCCGACCCTTCCCTGTGTCAAGATATTGCATGGTCAGATGGAAAATCAAACTATGCTTAGCAGTTCAGAGAGCAGAAACTCAAAGAGACGAAATCAACTCAGCACCCTTACCAACAGGATGATAATAAATAAGACTCAAAGAGAGATTCATATCATTGAAAGAGATAAAATATAACTAACCATGAAGATGAAATTCCAAGGTATTGTTTGGAACAAACTCATAGACAAGCATTCTCTGTGACCCAGTCATGCAGTACCCAACCAGCGACACAAGATGTCTATGATGAACTCGACTTATAATCTCAACTTCTGCCTGGAATTCACGCTCTCCCTGTCCACTACCAGCTTTCAGTGCCTTAACAGCCACTTCCTTCCCATTTGGAAGAACACCTTTGTGCACATATCCAAAACCGCCTTGTCCTAAGATATTAGCATCTGAGAAGCCATCGGTTGCTACTGCGAGTTCCTCATAAGTAAATGTGTTCTTTGAAAAACCCAATGACATTCCTGGGGAAGGCGGTGGCAGTTGGCCCTCAGATCCTGAATAGTTTGAGCCAGAACCTCCACTGTTGTTCATAAAAGGTGGAGCAGGAGGCATAGGAGGACGGTTTGGTGGAGGCTTAGGCATCATATATTGATCAGGTGGAGTGGGATTACTCTGCTGCCAATGCTGTGCTGGGCCACCATAATAACCATCTAGCAGTAAACCATGAAGCAATTCAGAACTGATCAGCAAACTGCAAAAATGTTCACCTAATAATTTCGTACTGCAGCAACCATGAACACGATGGCTTTCCCATTTGTGGAGGTAAAATGATGTCCACATATTATTACAATTCAGATTCAAATATTTAGTTTATCCAGTGCACGAGCTCTTATAGCTACCTTATCAAATCTGCACTCATAACTGGTGCGGATGACACTAACCCTAAATTATAGACGAGTGCCCCGATGTAAACGTTAAACACATGTCAAACACCAAAATTTGAAAAAAGAAAAAAAAATCGCCAAGAATGATACTGAAATCAAAGACATGAAGAAGTAACAAATGGGGGCTAAATTTCGACTTAATAATCAAACAAATTGAAAGCAAATCAATTTCTAACAAGTTGAGACTAGTCAGAGGAATAATATAGAAAATAAGTCAAACTAAGCCCAACACAAAGTAGCAAAATTGAAGGAAAAGATCGAACCTTTAGCTCCAGGAGCAGGAACAGGAGGAAGCGGTGGCGGAGGACGAGTGACGTAGTACTGCTCCCCTCCATACTCGTTTCGCCGTCTCCTCCTCTTCTTCATGCAGCAAATACACAGCAAGCAGAACACCAACAGAATCACCGCGCCACCAATTGCAATTCCGACTACAACAGAGGTCGATACACTCGACGAAGACGAACTGGAATCAGGAGGAGGGGGTGAATGAGACGAAGAGGATCTCGGCGGCGGGGGAGACTTCGTGGAGGCAGAATTCGGAGGGGGAGGGGGTACCGGCGTGGGAGGAGGAGGAGATCCTGAAGGCGCAGGAGGGGTCGATGCTTGAGGCGGCGGCGGAGATCCTCCTGAAGGAGGAGGAGAGGTAGAAGCCGGCGGAGGAGGAGAGGGAGTTGAAGGTGGAGGAGCTGAGGGAGAGGGAGGGGATGGAGCAGGAGGAGGAGAAGTGGCAGGCGGCGGAGAGGTAGTGTTGGTCACCGGAGAAGTTGGAGAAGCCGACGGCGACGACATTCTCAGCAAACAGACAAACAACCCTCCGACTAAAGATATTTACGTAAACGCCACTCCGCCGGAGATATGTGTAGAGAGAGATGGATTTAATTATTAGAATATTTTTTTCCTGTGGATTGTGGTGGTATTACTGTCGACTTTTGAGTTTTTCTTTCTTTGTTCCGGGTGGACCCAAGATGAGAGGTAAGGGGGCCCCACACGCCTGGCCCCCTCATTCGAATATAATCTCCGTTCCATTTTCTAGATAAACCTACGCATACGACAGGATTTGACGCGAGTTAAATTCTCTAAATTGATGAGATTTAAGATTATAGAAACTAAATTTTTTTTTTTTGTAATTTTAATAAAGGAATGAAAGAGTTTAAGATGTTAAATTACGGAGATTATGAGAATTATATTATGAAAATTTATAACCTTATATAGCTTTAATTATGAGGATTATAAAGATTATTGAGGTGAAGTCTCATTTTTATTTTTTTTATCTATAAATAATAAATATTTAACACGTATTTTTTGTTAATTTTACCACATTCATATTTATGTTACAAATACTCATTTCACTTATTTTTATACTCATCGTCTTAAACAATTTCATCTCCTTAATCCTTCATCTAAATAATTTTTTTCATCCACGTAATCTTAATTTATCAAACTGGCCCGTGCTGTAAAGTAAGATTATGCATGAAAGTGAAAATTAAAAAAGTTGTAATGATTTGAATTAAGTAGATAAAATTATTTAAGCCGATAAATATGAAAATAAGTGGGATGAGTGTTTGGTAAAATGAATATGATCGCAAGTAAATTTCAAAAATTATGTATTGAATATCTTTAGATGAAAAAAGAAAGAGGAAAAAAATGAAATTGTAGCCTCAATAATCATTATAATTCTTATAATCGAAGTTTTATAGCATTACGCAATAAGATTAAGGGAACCAATCTACTTTTTTTAATGCTCATAATCTTCGTCCCTCTTAATTTGTTGACTAACCATACGTAGACGTTCTCGTGTATTCACACCTTATGAATTAAAAATTGGATCGATAAATACATTGTGTAGAATTTACTATGTCATAAATAACGGTCATAATAACTGCGTTTGTGCAAGTTTTGAGTCGTCACCTCCTCACAACACACGAATCCGGGAGGGGAAAAAAACGTACAAAAAAATAATAATAGAGCTAAAAGTGAGGATACCTCGAGGTGGACGTCCATTCAAAAACACAAGAAATTGACTGAAGATGTACGTTTTTACAGAGTTTTTTCGATTTTTGTTTTGGTTTGATTATCCATGAAATTTGTTTGTGAAATAAGTTATATTTGAGTAGTATATTTGAATTTAATTAGTGTAGGTTAGATTTGTTTGAATTGAATGTGTTTGGTGATTGAAAAAAAAAAAAAAAAAACAGAGTTTCTCCGTGCTCCTCCAATGGTGTCTCAAGGTTGAAGATGATGAAGTCTAATACGGACTAAGACTGTGTATCAGGTTTTAGTAAAGAAAATTCATTACTCAATATCATTATTATATTTAATGATCAAACTTGATTATCAAATAAGCTTTATTTATTATAATTAATTATTCATTAAAATTATTCAATATATTTACAAATAGAATTTTTGAATAGAATTATCAAATGTAGTTAATAGATATTATTATTAAATGTAATTATTATACAAAATGACTAATTAGAATTATTCAATATAATTACACATTTAATTATTATTAAAAACAATTAATAACTATTAAAAATTCAATAAATATTAACTAAAGTTAATAATCATTGTTATTATAATAACTAATAAATAATAATAGTTTAACTTGTAAATATACTTATAACAAAAATTATAATAAATATTGAAGATATTAATTAATTTAAATTAATTTCGTATAATAGATTAGAGGATATGTAAAGGCGAATATGACCTACTACCTCGGCCCTTTGAGGTGATCGAGCTGTTGGGGATCTTGCTCAAATATAGTACATGTTCCTGTTCAAATATCGGTTCAAGAATCTCGACCACTCGGATTGTCCTCTTCCAAGTCATCCCGGATTCCCGGATGTTGTATATCGTACAGAGTCCGATAACGAAGATGACGAGGTGTTATCGGTTGACCAAACTTGTGCGAGACATCCCATTGACGTGGAAGAACATGCTAACATGAACATGAAGGAGCTTGATGACGTACCTACTGATTTGCATGTTGATGTGCCTACCTCTTCGTCCCGTAGAGCACCCAATACTAGAGCCCCTTGTTGAAGATTTGCTCACTTGTTATTCAGTCGGACTAGAGACCTGTTCGGCGGAGCTTTTTCGGTAGATTTTCATCAATCTTGGCATATTTAGAAAACTATGTGGTGTTTGACAAGAGAGGTTTTCCATTAGTTTTAGCTTTTTTTGGAGTTTTTTAGGAGGTTTTTTGAAAAGCTACTACTAATAACTTTTTAGGTAGATTATTAAAAAATTTACAAATTTAACCCCACTTTTACATTTTTAATAATTTGTACATTTTTTTTTATCCTTTTATCCTTTTGGTTAAATTTACCATACAAAATATCCACAAATCTACTCTTGTCAAACATCAGTTATGTTATTTGTTAGATTTTCGGATTTTACGAAGCTGTTTAAAAATCTACTCAAAAATTTACCAAAAAAGCTAAATTTATTCAAAAAGCTAAAACTATCAAAAATCTCTCTTCATCGAACACACCCTACGATTATGAAATTGACAATAACTTATCCTTATTAATTTATTTGTTCATATTAAGTTTAATTTTCTTCAACCGGTTAATGAAATATTTTATTAATATCAGAAAAAATAAACAAATTATAGAGGTTATAAAGTTAATTGAAGAAAATTACAATCTAGAAACCGTCAAAAGGGCCGTGAGGACTGAGGATGTTGGGCATTTTTTGTATAGATATAGACCGACTTCTTATTCAAAGTTTGAAAAGGGGTGAGATAGTGAAACCAACCTAAACTTCGGCTTCTTCTTCACAATAGACTGCAATATTTTAGCTTCTATGTTCCCTACTTAGATACAAATCTACCCCCGCATGGTTGTAGGCTTTGTTATACTTTAATTTTATATTTTTTACGAGTTTGATCGATTAGAAACAACTTATTCTTTTAGCGTTATATTTAGGGATGTCACTCAAATTCATAACAACCAACAAAATTCACAAAGTGCCGGAGCTTATTTTGAGCGCTAACGGAGGACGCTGGTGCCCAGAATGAATATATATATATATATTCATTCTGGGCACCGGCACCATCAAAACAGTGGTTAACACTACGGTTCTTTATTTTTATAAAATTTTGTAATTAAGTGTATAAACAGTATTACTAAACTACGGGTTCTTCGTATTATAAAAATTTTCAAAACAAACCCGTAGTTTGATACTACGGGTTATTCATATTTTAAATTTTCTTAAACAAACCCGTAGTTTAATATTACAAGTTATTCATATTTTTAAAGTTTCAAACAAAGTCGTAGTTTAACACTACGGGTTATTCATTTAAAATCGTAGTTTTAAACTAACGGTATGCTCCGACCGTCAATGCCAAATTTTTTTTTTAGAAAAAAAAAATCTGACAATCACGTCATCAATTTAGCCGAATTTGAGACCGTATTAGAAATGATTTAGTAGGTGATATTTTGTATACGGATTACTAATAATTATAATTTGGATTATTTTTAATAAATGGGTAATAATTTATAAAATTTTATTACTTTCAATTATAAACTATAATACTTAATCAAGCTATTAAAACTAATTATGATATTAATATTAATAATAAAAAATTATCTTGTCAATACTTCAATTTTAAATCATTTAATGTAATTTTAATTAGTATAGGGTGGTTAATTGTAAACGTTTGAAAATCAAGGGTGATTTTATGCTAATTTTTTTATACAGGGTGATTTCTTGCAAAAGAGTCATTATTAAGGGTGATTATTGTATAGTTTCCTCTAATCTTTATATATTCATATGGCCTAGTTGGCGTCTCTATGCCGTCTTTGGCCATCTCATGCTCGCCTACATCCCGTTTAGAGCTACGACTTTCGCAATTTAATTCATGGGGATCGCAAACGGGATGCTAGATGGGTTCCCTGCCCGTCTCATGCCCGTCTTCAAGCTGTCTAGTGGTCATCTTTATGTCGCCCCACCCTCGTTGTATTCCCGAGATAAAATCTTACGATCTTATCTTCCGTTAGGATAAAATATATCTTCTTGAATCCGATTTGCATCCTATGAAGCTGGATCAAGAGAACATCCACAAGGAGAATGACACCATCAAATCGAATTGGAAAAAGTGGTATCAGGATATGGACGAGTAGACCTCACCTAGCACAAGCACATTGCATCTTGGAAGATTTCTTGAAGTCTAATCTTTTTATTTTGCATTGGGGACAATGCAAGGTTTAAGTATGGGGTATCAAAATGCTTACATTCATTTGTATATATGTGTTGCATGTTTTTCATTTTTCAAATTTTCAATTTTAGTTTACTTTTCATTTTGTGTTAGTAATATCTTTTATAAAATCTAAAAATATTGGAAAAAGTTTTAAAATCCAAAAATATTGAAAAAAAATAAAAAAAAAATTGTATGCTTCTTGAAATGTTAAAATGACCTTAATGATGAGATTATGTTCTAATCCTGTCAATGCTTATTGACTTTTGATTGTAAACTGTGTGAATTAAGCATATTAGAAGCATGTTAAATAGTCATCCAGGAAATGTATATGAAAAATTATTTTAGTTATGTACTTATATTTTCTATTGGTTGATGTATGACTTAGTGAATCATATGCTATGAAATTTGAGATAAAGTAAATTTGCTTAGGTTCATGATAATGTGTATTGTTATGAACTCTTAATTGCTCGGCCTTGGGAAGCTTACATTAGTTGACACTCGTTTGAGTGAAAAATACTAACCCGCAAGGCAAAAGGCAAATTAATGGGAAAAAAGTAAAGAAAAAGCCATAGAATAGCACATCAAAGTTTCAAAAATGTCATACTTGATTGCACTTAAGCATGTGAGCCTTGAGTTATGTTTTAAACATTTGGATGAACTATACAAGTCATATGCAAGCATCATTAAAGGCTTCTAGTAGCAAACATAAGTTGTCATTACTTAGGATTCTAGACGATATATTTTGTGTGTGAAGATTTAGCATATATTCTTACTTGTTTATTTTTCATGTTCATTATTTTCAACTATGTCATAATGCATTGCCATGACTAAAATATTTTTAATAGTACTCTATCATTTGAAGTATACTCCAAAAAAACTTTATTTTATTCTTTCTTGTTTATATTCTTTCTTTTTTTTCAAACCTTTGCATTTGATTCTTACTTGGGAACAAGTAAGAGCTAAATATGGGGTATTTTGATAGCATATTTGTATGCTATCTTTATTGATGTAGCTTTGTGTGTTTTCCTTAGTTTTGCAAAAAGCATCCACGTCTTTGTTTATGCTTACAAGTACCGAAAAATGTCTATCTCCTTGTGCTTTGTGTTTTTAGGTGTTTTAGGTCTACATCGGAACACAAAAGATAAATTTATGCCATCCAAGGAGTATTCGTCACATCCTCAAGAAATTCAAGGAAGAAGGAAGCAAGAAAGGAAAGGAACAAGATAAGCATAAAGCCCTAGAAGAGGAGCCTCGAGTTTACAAAAACTCGAGTTAAGAAGACTTGGAAACCCCAGCTAGGAACATTTCATGTTGCAAAAGTCCACTTAGGTCGAGTTCACTCAGAAAACTCGAGCAAAGAAGCACAAAAACTCGACCTAAGTTGAAGGGAATTAAACTCGAGCGATATACACTTTGTAGGAAAAAATTACACTTATCTTGGGTGAAAGAGGCAACTCGATCTAAGAAGCACAAAAAATCGACCAAAGAAACACCAAAACTCGAGTTATGTGTAAATATCTTAAGGTAGTGGAAAAACTCGAGGTAGAAGCTCTTCAACCCGACATAAGGTTACACAAAACTCAGCCCAAGCTACCCGGCGTGAACCACTTTTGCGCGGGGGGGGGGGGGGGGGGG
>BSUD01000005.1:117700307-117790591 GCA_033239045.1 Fagopyrum esculentum
GGGGGGGGGCACAAATTTTATCCTATAAATAGAGGGCATTGCTGCTTGTATTTGGTATATCATCCAAGGCACAAAACTTTTCTCTAAAGTTCTCTCTTTGTAAGCAAGATTGACCGATTGACAAGCAAACATTGAAGTGTTCTTGAAGTTCTTCACAAATCTCTTCTCTAGATTCATTTTCAATCTTGTTTTGACCATAACTTTGAATTAGTAAGTCCGTTTTAGTCCATTTCTCTTTCCACATTGCTAGGATTTGGGGTGAAAACTCCAATCATGTTAGAATTATCTTTATCTATGTTGCGTTAATAAAAATATGGAGAATCAAATGATGATTAATAGAATATAGGAGTTTCTGATTTTATTTGAATTTTTATCTATGCCTGATCTTATTTTGAATGTCGGATGCTAGATTAGTCATAATCTAGATTGTTCCCTTAGCACATTATAAATTTTCAAGCATGAATGAGTGTTTTGATGAATTGATCATCTTAGATGAGACCGGTATATAGTTATAAGATGATTATGCAATGTTTGATGCCTATAATGCTTGAATGATACTAGCTAGGGCCGTGAGGATGGCTAAGCACATTTGTCTTGTGAATATTGAACTATGGCTATGTTGAATTATGTAAGAAAATATCAAACACCATGTGATGCTTGCATAGTTCAATATAGTTATAAGTTGTAGAGAAGCTTATCAACTGATCAGTAAATAGCAAATACCATGTAATATTCATTAGTTGAAACAAATCAAATGCCTTGACAAAGCATACATATATCATGCTACATTAGTATTTGTGACATAAACTCTCCTATTTTATCGAGCACAACATGATTAAGTATGTACCTATATGGTTTGGAGGAATATCCCCAATTCCTAGTGTTTTCTCCATTTGATATTTACCAGTTGATTCATGTTAATTGTTGCCAAAAACCCCAAGCATCTTGATCACTTGGTCACCCATTTTCCCTTTCATTTTACACACTCTTGCTTTACTAGTCGGATTTGAGACAAAGTTGGGATATAGATAGTCTTTTGAGATTTTGACCTTGATGTTACATCATATATACTTACATTGACACGGCCGTATACTTGCGGTAATATGTGATTCGTGTGTGTCACGACACGCCACATCATATGGCTTCTTTGTTACTTTACGTTGATGACATAGTTCTGACGGCTTCATCCAAAGACTTGTTGCAGCGATTACTGTTGACCTTGAGCTCTAAGTTTTCTATGTTTGACCTTGGTCCTCTTAGTTTTGTTTTTGGAATTCAGGTTGGACATGACACAATGATGTTTCTGAGCCAGTCTAAGTATGCACGAGAGATTATTCGTAGAGCTCATATGGCTTCATGTAAGCCAACATCTACACATGTTGAGACCAGTCAAAACTGGAGGCTTCCGCCGGCCCTCTTATTTCTCATTCCGTCCTATACCATTGTCTGACCGGCACTATTTAGTACCTCACCTTCAACAGGCCCGACATATCTTATGTTGTTCAATAATTTTGCTTGTTCATGCATGATATATTTAGGGCACACTGGATCTTGGCTTGAACAAAATACAATAATGTAGATACACAACCAAATTGAAACATACCTAAAACATCACTCCTTTTCATGCACAAATGTTGGCTGTGTTATTATCATATCTATATTTTCGAATCCAATATCAAATAACAGGTCAAGCCTCTCGTCCTCACCCTTGATGCTCCACCAATCAACATCGCCATTCTCTACTAGATCTTGGACAGTTCGGATGTCTTATTTTATAAGGCTCTCCATAATAACCTTAATGTTAGCATAACCGGAAAATGGACCCCCCCTTACTAGACTTTGACACCCACCTTAAACACAACGGTGTCGCGGTTTCATCAGTCATACTTGCAAATTCACTTGCAATATTTGGGATTGAATGAAAGACAACTATCTGTAATTGTTTAATAAGTTACGTTAATTCACTTGCAATATTTGGGTCAACTGTATAATGAAATAAATTTATATGGGACTCATGTGTGAGCAAGGATATCATACACGTATACATAATGTACACAATAAATATAGACATAATTCTATACACAAACTGAATGAAAGATATCATACACACATACAGAATGAAAGACAAGAGTCTGATACACAAATTATATACACAATATATATAGACACATTTGTATGAACAAACTAGATGAAAGATATCATACACACATGCAGAATGAAAGGCAAGTATCTAGTACACAAATTATATGCACAGTACAAAATGTACATAAATAATTTTACACAAATTATATACACAATAATATATACAAAATTTAAAATACACAATAATATATCATATACACATGCACAAGGATATCATACACACATATAGAATGTACATTAAATATATACACAATCATATACACAAACTGAATGATAGATATCATACACACATGTAGAATGAAAGCCAAGTATTTCGTACACAACTTATATACACAATAAATATAGACAAAATTTAAAATGCACAGTAATATATGATATGCACATGCACAGGGATATCATACACACATATAGAATGTACACAAGGATGGTTTACACAAACTGTGAAAGATATCATACACATAATCTAAATTGAAAATTAAATAAATATTAATACCCAATGCTAGAGGAAATCCACCTATGTTGTATCCACCGCCCAGTCTTTTCTTCCCAGTCTCACAAGACTGTAAAAACTTTTTAGTCTTAATAAACGCAAGACCACCCCGCGGAAATCCGTTGAATAATTCCAGATTATTTACAAGGTTAATGGTGTGTTGTGAAATCATTGTCTTCTTTTCTTTAGACACCAATACACCTTCAACGAACAAAGTTAGAGTCATCTTGTACTTGTATTGGGAATCCTTAG
The DNA here is from genome assembly GCA_033239045.1 of Fagopyrum esculentum. Classification (NCBI taxonomy): domain Eukaryota; kingdom Viridiplantae; phylum Streptophyta; class Magnoliopsida; order Caryophyllales; family Polygonaceae; genus Fagopyrum; species Fagopyrum esculentum. The sequence continues at coordinate 117,703,192 of BSUD01000005.1, forward strand.
GCTCTTGCTTAAATAGTTGCTCCAACTGAGCATTTGTGCATCTCTCTACTCTAACAACAAATCTCATGTTCACATCCGGTATTTCTTCACCAACTGAAGATGACTCATCAACACTATTCAAACTAGTGATTTCAGCGAATCTAGTTAAACCAAACCTCAACATTGCGTTGTTGATGCCAAACCACATTGAATGGTGTCTTCTTGTTCGAACCTCCCTCATCGACATGAAATGTATCAATTGGTTCAACATCTTGAACTTGATACTCGTCTCAAATATGGACCGAAATATTCCATTTCTAAGCTTTAGTTTCTCTTAGACATACAGTTCCTCTAGAATAAAAGGAATCATAGGCAACCGACTTAAGCTGTTTATACGGGCCATCTCAGAACTCTCAATCTCATACCATTTATAAGTGAACTGTAAAAAAAAAAAAATACTCATATGTTTGTTAATGCACAAATTCTGGAAACATAATCTACACTTGTTTGTATACACAAGCTAATTCATTCAACACTACAAACAAGTATAGGTCCAATACACAAGCTGTCTACATTTTGTATTTCTTTAAGGCACACAAATTGATATAATTTGTCATAAAAATGGGCTTGAATCGATTGCAAAAATTAGTCCAACCTAATAGCAAAACGCAAAACACAACATCTTACCCACATGCAAATGGAAAATCAAAATACTTTGATAAATAATACAAATCCAAAGATATATTGATAGTTTAAATAAACCTAACCCTGCATAATGAACATGCAAAAACCGAAAACATGGTTCTCAAAATTGAGGATATTTGGATGATTAAAGGCAACTAAATTAAAAAAAAACAAAAACCATTCAGTGAAAATAAAACTCCAAATCAAGGAATGTACCTTTACTTAGTATTCGAGCGAAATCGGGCCACAAAGAAGGGAGCTTGAATCGCAAGAGGAATGACTGGGCAATGACTACGGTGAGAAGTATACGGTACGCCGTTCTAAAAATCGATAGAAGAATATTTGGGCAGGACGACGGAAGACAACGAAGATGAATCGGAGTTGGATTTTTTGACGATTGACGATGGAATAAGAAGAGTTGAATCGGGGTTGAATATCGTCTTTGACAGAAATTGAGAGTTAGGTATCGTGGAAGCGTTAATAAATACCGTGAAATCAGTCAATATTCGGTTACCGTATCAACAATACCATTTCTTTTTTGAAACAATTTGGTTTACTAGGCTTTTTCTAGTTTTGTGTTTAGTAAATGTATCACTTGAGAGAAGAGTGTGTAGAGTTTGAGAATAAATACAAAAGGTTGGGGTGTATTTACTTAATTGAAACATTAAAAAACGCTCTCTTTCACCCCTCTAGGCTATCTCTAACAGTGTGAAGGAAAAACGCTCTCTTTCACCCCTGCCCACCCCTGCCTTCCCTTGCCGGAGGTCGGCCGTTTGTTCGGCCTCCACCCCTGCACAACGCCCAACTGTGCCCCCACCCCACTCCCCACCATGGGAGGCCCAAAGAAAACTAGGAAGCAGTCTGTAAAGCTCTCAGAACTGAACCCCAACCATCGCCTCCCCCCCAATGCAAACAGCACATCTAACCCACCAAGTCCCATCGACTTCGTCCCGGAGGAGATCATTCGATCGAATAATGTCCGACTCTCACGAACCTTGAACCCCAAACACTCTGAACGCCCAACCATGTCGCCGGATGCTCTCTCCTCGACCGAACTCTTTCCTCCCCTATCCCCACCGAAGGAACCCTCAGAGATACCCCCAGTAACCACCACGCCCCTTCCACATCCCTCTGACATCACCACTACTGCTGCCCCCCTGAGTTCCCCAATCCCAAGCCCAACCCCTTCCAACATTCCCCTCGAGCCGACTCGCCTTCCCGACACCCCCCCTGAGCCGGTTCACTTCCCCATTGAAAATACCACTAATAAATGTGTCTCGGGACCTACCACCAATAACTACCCCATACCACACGTTTCAACTAGCCCCCTTTCAACTTCCTCCCCGCATGCCAAACCTTTGTCCCCTCCTCTCTCCCCTTTGCATGGCCCCGTCCCTTCACCTCCTCTACCATGCACGGATGAGACTAACCCCCAGGCATCCTACAAAGAAATACTCTCCAATGCACCATCCTGGAACCACGTTCCCCTCAACTTCTCTCCTGGCCTGGATGATGGCATCATCCCCTTCACGACTGAAGACATTTCCGATTCCCTTGCTAAATGGAACCGATCCCTGATTGGCTTTCCCTTGGGCAGTCCCTTGGCATACCAACGCATGAAGACCTTCGCTGCACACTCATGGAACAATATCTCAATGCCTACCATCCTGAAGAATGAAAAAGGGATATTTGTCTTCCAATTCGCTTCCGAAAACGACCTAAATGTTGTACTCCACAACAGTCCTTGGTTCATCAACGGTTCAACCTCGCTGCTGCTCAAGCGCTGGTACCACGGCATGCAGCTTGACTACTCTTGTCTATCTACTGTCCCGATCTGGGTCACACTATTCGACCTTGATTACCGCTTTTGGTCTCCCCACATGCTTGCAAAGATTGGTTCGGCTATCGGAGTCCCCATTCTCACTGATTCCTGCTCCGCAAACCACGAAAGGCTTGGATTTGCTCGAATCCTTGTTGAGCTCTCTGCGTCGAAACCCATTAAGCGAGAGATCACCTTTGTTGGCCCGAATGGAGAGTCCATCTCACAAAAGATTACCTACGAATGGATCCCCGAACACTGCCCTACCTGCCTCCTGTTCGGACATTGCTGCAAAGTCACAAACATCGCCCGGACCCGACCAGTCAAACCTCGTAACCTTCCCCCCTCAACCAAACCCCCTCTCCTCCCAACCCCTGACCAGGGGCTCCTCCTGGATAAACACCGGCCGGACCCGACCAGCCCAAACCGGAAAACCCCCGCTACCACTACAACTCCAACCGATACAGCCCTAAAACCTCCCTCTACTCAAACCCTAACCCTAAACGACACCCCCTCTCCCCCCTCATCACTCCCCACTGAAACCCCACATCAAACCCTAACTCTAAATGACACCCCCCACCACTCTCCACTGAAACCCCACATCAAACCCTAAAGGCAACGCCTCCTGCCAATAACTCCCCGGCCTTACCCCCTGAGTCCAATTCAGGCACTCCATCTTCCTCCACCCTCCCTCCCACTCCCTCCCTAACCCTAACTGGAACAAATCAACACTCATCTACCCTCCCGGCAAGCCTCAAGGACGCTTGTTCCGATCAAGTGACTCATCCATGAATTTAAACATTTGCGCCTGGAACATTAGAGGCTTAAACCACCCTAATAAACAAAGAGCCATCCGCGACCTAGTAAGGCGCCACCACCTCGATATCATCGCTATCCTCGAAACGAGAATGAGTAACCCAAAGATGACTAAGATGTCTTCCCTCATTCCGAACTGGAACAATTACTCAAACCTTCCCCCTCTTCAAAAATGCAGAATCTGGATATGGTGGGATCCAAAAGTTGTCTCCCTCACCCCTATCTTCTCCAATGATCAACTCATACACTGCAATCTCACCTCTCCTCACCTCCAAAAAAATCTCTCTTGCACCTTCATTTATGCCCATAACCTTCCGACCGATCGAGACCCCCTCTGGAACAACATTGCTACAATCAGGCTTCTCAACGCTGATGAACCTTGGGCACTGCTGGGCGATTTTAACACAATTCTCAACCAGGAGGAAAAAATCACGAATGGAACCCCTCACTCTCCTACTCCAACACCTGAACTCGCGAACTGCCTCTCCTTAAATGCTCTCTCCGATCACTCCTTCTCGGGCTGCAAAATGACCTGGAATAACAAACAAATCCGGAATAGAATATGGTGCAAGTTGGACAGGATCCTCATCAACCCCTCCTGGGCAACTCAATTTCCCAACTCCTCCGCCCTTTTTGATAACCCCTCTATCTCTGACCATTCCCCCAGCATACTATCTCTTCACCCAACCAGAAATCATCCCAAGCGCCAATTCCGGTTTAATAATTGTTGGGCATCCCATGAATCTTTCATGTCCTCGATATCCTCAGCCTGGACCTCAGCCGTCTCCCCAAACCATCACTGCAGGAATTCAATGGAACTGCTTGCCTTGAAGCTCAAATGCTCTAAAACCCAACTCAAAAAATTCGCCAGTCAAAAAGTCGAAGATCTCTTCTCCTCTGTCGAACACCACAAGACCACACTGGCTTCCATTCAATCGGACCTCCAACTCGACCCTTTGGACCCAGCCCTCCTTAATGCCGAAAGAACCACCACTGCTACCCTTAATGTAAGCCTGGACTGCCTGCGGTCTACCCTTGCGCAACTCCACAAAGCTTCTTGGATTAAATACGGCGATCAGTGCAGTTCCTACTTCTTCAAATGTATAACCGCCAGAAGAGCCTCAAATCAAATCAAAATCCTCCATGATCCCAACAACATCTCAACGGGCCCCACTTATGATGCTGATGAGATTGCAAAAATTCTAGTTACGCATTTCTCTGACCTTCTTAACCCAACTGCTCGCCACAACCCCTCAAACCTATTTCCTGACTGCGATCTCCCTACTTTACCCACTGATTTCCTCAATACCTTCAACTGCGAGGTCTCAAACGAGGACATTAAGAGAGCCCTCTTTAGCATCGGCAATCAAAAGGCCCCTGGCCCTGATGGGTTCAATGCTTTCTTCTTCAAGTCTTCTTGGTCTATTACGGGCCCTGATTTCTCAAATGCCATTCGGGACTTCTTTCAGTCAGGAAGTCTCACAAAACAAATCAACCATACGTCCCTCTCCTTGGTTCCAAAAAAGGCCAACCCCGTTCTTCCCGCAGACTACCGACCCATATCATGCTGTAACACAACCTACAAGGTCATTGCTAAGCTCCTTGCTGAGAAACTGAATGCTGCTCTCCCCTTCATCATCAGTAGATCCCAAGGTGCTTTTGTAAAAGGTCGATCCATCAAGCACAATGTGCTCATCTGTCAAGAACTGTTCAAAAAATATAATCAACGCCGAATCTCTCCCAGATGCGCCCTTAAGGTCGATATTTCAAAAGCGTTTGATACCATAAACCACAGATTCATCCTTCACTGCCTGGAAAGGATGGGCTTTCCGGGAAATTTCATTTCTCTGATCGCGTCCTGCATCTGTTCCCCTTCCTACTCGGTTAACATCAATGGTTCCCTCCATGGGTTTTTTAAAGGCACCAGGGGCCTCCGACAGGGATGCCCACTATCTCCACCACTTTTTGTCATCGCCATGGAAGTGCTATCCTCTATGCTCACCACAAATACATCCAACCCTGACTTCAATGCCCACCCCAAATGCTCCTCGCCTAAACTCACACACCTTTGTTTTGCTGACGATTTGTTACTTTTTTGCAAGGCTGATATCATTTCTGTTAACATCCTTAAGAGTACCTTGGATCATTTTGGCAGATATTCTGGACTTCTCCTCAACGCATCAAAATCTGCCCTCCTCCTTGGGGGTGTCTCGTCGGCTGCTTCTGAGCACCTATCTGGTTCTTCAGGTCTGCCGATTGGATCCCTCTCCTTCACCTACCTGGGCATCCCGATGGGCAGCAAGCGCCTAAACATCCGTGAATTCTCTCCTCTCATCTCAAGGATCACTAGCAAAATCAACTCTTGGTATGCCAAATGTCTCTCCTACGCCGGCAGAAAGCAGATCATTGCTTCAATTCTCATGTCAATTCACCTCTACTGGAGCTCCGTTCTACCTATCCCCATGTTCATCATCCTCAAGATTCAAGGACTGCTTCGCTCCTTCCTTTGGTCCGGTAAATCATCCTCTAGCCGATCCCTGGTGGCCTGGAACACCATTTGCAACTCCTACGCGAATGGGGGTCTTGGTTTCAAAGAGATCCTTTCCTGGAATAAAGCCTGTATCTCAAAACAAATCCATGACCTTGCCTCACTCAACCCTACTGCAAACCTCTGGACTGAATGGACCCACAACAATATCCTAAAAGGCACTTCAATATGGCTCTACCCTCCCTCCTACAAACACAGCTTCGTCTGGTGTTCGATGATCAAGATCAGAGACGAAATCCTGAATACCATGCCCGGACCCCAATTCGTTCAACTCACATGCGCTAACGGGCGATTCAAAACCTCAACCGCCTACAACATTGTTTGGAAAGCCTCTCCGCCTACCCCTCCTTACGATCTGCACCGCATCTGGAAGGGACTAAATGTCCCCAAATGCAGTTTCATAACTTGGATTGCTAGCCACAACCGACTACCCACCCTCTCAAAGCTCCTCCTGTGGAACATCATTCAAGATGACACTTGCAAGCTCTGTAACTCTCAAAAAGAAGACCAGGACCACCTCCTTCATAACTGCAGGTTCTCCACTCTTGTCCTTGACCTCATCTCCAGATGGACCCGAACACCTTCCCCCTACCCTTACTCTCAAAACATTTGGGCATGGCTCCGCTCCCTCAAGCCTAAGAAACATGACCTCATAACACACATCCGTATCTCCTCCATTACTAGCTTTATCTACTTTGTTTGGAAAGCTAGGAATGATCTCATCTACAACAACTCCCCCACTCACCCCTCCATATGTGCGATATCTGCCATAAGTGCCACAAAAACCTTTGCTTCTTGTAACTGGAAGGATCGCTCCGACAACTCCAAAATGTGGAGCAATATCCTTGGTATCCAACTTATGTAACCTACTAAAACTCTTTGATCTTTCACTGGTCTAGTTGACCCCCCTGTAAATAATTCTGTTACTAATACAAAAGTTTCAAAAAAAAAAAAAAGAAACATTAAAAAACCTAGTTACTATTCTAGTTTTTCAAAAAGGCCTAGTTACCAAAATTGCCCTTCTTTTTTTAGGCTGTTTTTATCCCTAACTTTATATATACCCTTAAATTATTTCAATTCTTACAACCAATAACCAACGTTTTTATCTTTAATTTTAATTACGAAAATTAAGGGGCCTAGTTTGTAGCTACGATACAAAAAATAATTTTAGACGCCAAAAACTATTTTCTATGGCATGAAGGTCGGCAACCCCCAAGGATCGAATATGGTGAATTAAATGTGAATCTTGTATGTATAAGGACTTATAATTTTAGTGTAAGTTCATCATAAAATCAATCGGTAATAGGAATAGTATTTCATCGACAGTATGCATTACTTTGATATTTATGTTCAGTACCTAGGGTTGTTCTTCGGTCTAAAGTTAACCTAAACCAACCCGGAACCTAAAACTTTGAATTTGAATTGCACCGAAGACTAAACCTAAAACTTAGTTAGGGTCCATCTAAATGGGTTTGGGTTTGGTACTCTTAACCCTATTAGACCTAACTACATTGTTTTTCTCTTCAAAATATAATTGATCGTATAATATAAATATAAAACTCCGAGTCTAAAATACACGTAATTAATAAAAAAAATCATAAATAAAAGGTTTTAAATAACTTTAACACAAACCAACCACAATTCTAACCGATCCTAATGCATTAGGATCGGTTTATATTCGACTCGTTTAGAAAATAAATAAACTCGAGCCGAGGTTTTGACAAGCCGAACGCGAGCCAAACGCGAACATCCTTCCTAATTATTTTAATAAAGAGAAGTGATTAATAATGTAAGATTATATACTAACATGAAACATAATTCGATCATGTTAGAGAATCCTTAGATAAAATAAACAAATTTTAGCTGTAAATTCACCGAATCTTTACGAGTATTGGACAAGTGATTCATATTGACAATTATGTCAACCATTGTTTTTAAATCTCCAGAACTTGATCAAATTTGTAGGCATCGAGTAAGAACAAGTTTACACTACAGAGATTAGAACAACATGCATATTGCATGCATAGTTAAGTTCATCACCTTAATTTCTTAATGGATTTTGGGAGAAAAAGTTTGGGGAAAAACAGCGTGTGCAAGAAATGCATGGCCTCAATGTGGAGGAAGTGTTAGCAAATGGGTTTAGTCATGAAAGGGATCTTTGATATGATGAGGCTGAAACTTGTAAGGGTTTAAGCTCGATCGATCACGAGCTTTTTAAATTTTGTCGGTTATTTGGCCTTTGAAAACCAGCCAACTAGTCTAATCACCCTTCTCTTGTATTCATCCAATATATTATTCATATGTAATTCCTTGTTACCGAGGTTTTAAGGCCTAAAAACTAGATTGACCTATTGCATTTGTCCCATCTATTGTCGGATGCTCCATCTCATCTTTAACTTTTTCTTACATTTTCCTACCTAATTTCCCATTTGGCTATAGATTAATAATCTAAGATTTGATGATGATGATAAACGCACTCAATATTTATTGGAATGTGGTATGTTTTAGTGACTTATTAATGGATGCACACTAAGTTAACCTAGACACAAGCGGTTCATTCCTAAAATTAATTGGTAATAAGAGGAGTAGGCTTAATACTTATATTTTAGGTTTACATACTGTCATATTGTCGATGTGAGACATTTTCACACATCTTAACAGTTTACATACAAAAGAATTATGAAATAGCGAATTGAGAAATCTAAGAGCTCTCGAGGTTACTAACGTCGGCCATATATAAGCTAAAATTATGTACACAAGGATGACATATACACATACATAATGATGTACACAAGGATATCATACACACATACAAAATGTACACAAGAACATAGTATACACATACATAATGATATACACAAAATTGATGCACAAAATGTATATAAATTGATACATAATCTGGGGATCAATACCGCCTAGTGTTGGGTCAACCCCATAATGTAATACATTTAGATGACAAAAATGTGTGAGCAAACTAATACATAATCAATAGACACAATAATTATTGAGAAAATTATGAAAACATAATACACATTTTGTTTGCATAAACAATTTGATAGAATTCTAGAAACAAGTTATTAATTACACAAACGGTAAAATTACTTACTCAACAATAAGAATGGATATCATATTATTCTGTACATATGTTGTTCATGCTACACATATTATGTATCAAACTTTCTATACATATTTTGTGTGTCCTAATTTTTGTAAATATAAGTATCAGTAACATAACACACACACACATATATATTACTTGGTATTTTAATTGTGCACATATTAATGTCCAAATTATATCATAAATATATTTACAGAATATAATGTAGCCGATAAATAGCGTGAACATATGTTAAAATGGTACACATATTACCTGAGATGTGCCGGCACCGGTTTCATCTTGTACGGGTGTCTTTTCCGGCTTCACTCCCATGAATTTTCTTCTTTCCATCTCTAATTGTTATCAAAGAATGAAATGTATCACGTACAAATAACCTATCACAACATCAAAACATGAATACAATAGTTACCCAACACATTTTTGTAGGATACACAAATTGTTTCAAATAACTTATCACACCATCAAAACATGAACACAATAGTTATCCAACACAATGTTTGTAAGATACACAAATTGTAGAAGGTAAAAGTCTTGAAATGTATCTGGAAACATATTGCACATTTTTGTAGGATACACAAAATGTTTCAAGTAGCTATATAACACAATAGTTATCCAACAAAATTTTCAAACATCTACATAACATAGTAGTCAGCATATGTACACAGAAGATCAAAACACCTTATCTAGAAATATCTAGAAATATATCATATATGTAAGTTAACTTAAACCTTTCAAAATGATACATATTAAGTTATACATAACTTTATTTTAAATGTTGACACAACACATTAATCAACTTAACTTTTGGATACACAATTTGATTCAATTTGTGTGCATTCATTAGCAGATTTTAAAAAACAATTTCAGATCAGAAAAATCCAGGCAACATAATCTACATTTGTTTGGATACACAAGCTAATTCATTCCACACTACAAACAAGTCTAAGTCCTGTACACAAGTTGTCTACATTTTGAATTTCTTTTAGGTACACAAATTGATAATTTGTCATAAAAATGGGCTTGAATCGATTACAAAAATTAGTCAAACCTAATAGAAAAATACGAAACACAACATCTTACCCACATACAAATGGGAAATCCAAATACTTCAATATATAATACAAATCCAAAGATATATTGATAGTTTAAATAAATCTCAGTCCTACATGTAACAACCAAAATTTCTATACCGGAAACTGACCCCTCATGAATTCCTTTGGAGCCATGGAGGGTGGTGTCGGTAAGCAATCATCACCGCCGCGGCTTCATAGGCCACGGTCGCGGAGACCTAGTGTTGTCGCGGTCGCGGCGAGGTCGAATTGCGGGTGTGGACCGATATGTTTGTAACCATCTTTTTTTCTTTCCTCCCTTATTCGGATCCAATCTTTAGTGGATCAAAACTACTTTCCTAACCTAACAGCCGTTGCCTTTGCATCTTCCGAGTTCACATTCAAACCCTCTCTTCCTCTTCTCCTTTCATCTCCTTCATCGATCTTTCATGCATTCTCCTTCCAACAAGAAGCCCTAGGATTCCAACCTCCCTCTAGCGACGGTATTTCAGAGAACCTTCTTGTGAGTTACTAGACGTGGTAAACTTTCTTCTTCTTCTTCTTCTTCTTCTTCTTCTTCTTCTTCTTCTTACCTTGAAATCAAGATCTAGTCTTGATTTGTTCTTCCATTGGTATTGGGTATTGATGATTGAATCCAGGTTGTAGTGTGGTGATTAGTTGTTGTGGAGAAACATCAGGAGTTGGACAAAGTAGGTCAAGAGATACTAGAAACCATCGTTGTGCATCGAAGAACAACTCAAATGAGTTTTTGGAGTCCTCCCACAACCGCACCTGAATCCTACCGCGGTCGCATCTCCCCTGTGTCACCGCATCCGCGGCCTTGAGCCCCGCAGTCGCGGCGTCTTGATGTCTTGTCACCGCGGTCTCGACCTTCCTCTCCTGCGGTCGCATCTTACCTCCAGTGAGTACCAACTTTTGGTACATTGATCCTTTCCTTTTGTCTTAGTTTATTTTAGAGTAGTATTATGCTAAGTTGGAACCTAGCATAACTATAGGGAATGCCAGTTAGTGGTTTGTGAGTTCATTTGTGTTTGAACGCCTTAGGTGGTTTGAGCAAACCTTGGGATAACGTAGAGCTTGGTGTGTTGTTTGGAGATCTTGTAGAGATCATTGAGACTAGAAGCAAGAACCTTCTAGCATGTTGTTATATAATCTTGTAGAGATCATTGAGACTAGAAGTAAGAACCTTCTAGCACGTTGTTATATGATCTTGTAGAGATCATTGAGACTAGAAGTTGAGGACTTCTAGCATGACGGATAGTTGTTAATTTGTGTGACTTGTTTTTCAGGCGTAGAGCACTTTCATGCGGGAAGCTGAGCGTGGTTTATAGTTAGGATTACCTTAAAATTGTTAAGTCCCTAGGGCTTACTTAGCCGAATTTTGTGTGTTAGTTTAACTGTAATAGTGGTGTGTGTTGTATGTTAAAAATGATAACATGCTAGGACGACCTTTATCGTTGATTGACCCAAGTATATTATAATGGGGCAGTGACAACTTGTCCAGTTCTATAGGAGACTGAGAGGTTATATGCGACTAGTCTAGAGAGGTACACGGTGAGATGCATCGGATCTAGTCTTGTTGGTATAAGGCGAGTTTCAGGAGACTCTCGTGTCACAAAAGAAGTTGAATTAGTAAAGTGAATAACATAATGAAAGATAATAACCAGCTTGATTGTGAGCATGCTATGTGTTTAGTATTACCTTATGTGTGTTTGTGTTGTTACCGTTTTTTTAATACATAGACTATTAGCTAAGGGGTATATCCGATGTTGTAGATGCCTTTTAGGTTAGGGACGCTGTCGAGTGGTCGGTCGAGTTCCTATACATTAGGATGAGATATGGGTTTTCCTTTCTGGTTGCATTGACACTATAGTTGTAGAACTTGGTTGAGGGTTTACATTTGTTTTTGAGTTATGACATATTGGATATTTTGTCTATTTCGGTTTTATATTTATTTGTGCCTTGTTGTAAGATCTAGTAAAGTTGTTGTCAAATTAAGGTCGAGATCCATTGTGAGGTCCTAACCAGTAGCTCTCCAAGTTTTGAGAATTTGGGGTGTTACAACATGGTATCAAAGCTCTAGGTTGACAACAATGACACTCGCAATCTTCTAAGAGATTAAATAGATAGATAAGCAGAACCCGAAAGAGGTCTGTGGTTTCAAATGAATTTCGTTTCAAATCATGTGTGTAGTCGGTATGGGATAGAGTGTACGAGGGACCACCACTACTTCCACGGATCTTGTACAGATTGCATAATTTAGTTGGCTTTATGTTATGTATAGTTATTATACGCGTATAGAGGACACATACTATAACAACACCCTCTATGGGTCGAGGTCTAGGTCTAGGTCATTCACCTCGTTCTCCTGCTAGACAGGGTAGAAGTGATTGGACTCCTGCAGTCCAATGACTAGGACGAGGAGGTAGACCTCTAGTAGCGAGATGTCGGGGTCGAATCCCATTTCTATGCCATTAATGGATGAGGATAGTGTTGAGGAGGTTGTTAAGAGTGTAGTTCCCGGGACCGGGAATGGGACGACGACTAGATTAGAGGCCCAAATAGCGGAGTAGGCTGAGATAAGTCGTGTCTCGATGGGAGCGACAGAGTTTGAGAAGTACACATTAAGTGGCTAATACGGGTAGGAAGGGAGGACGTTTTCCAAATCCTCCGGCGTATAGGGAATTTACTGAGGCATCGCCGAGGGTAGCTCTCTGTACTAGAGAGGGTATAGGAGGTCATCAAGGCTAGAGATGAGCCAAGGGCACCAGCTAGAATATGTAGAAACAATGTTAGAGTCAACCTGTCATCTAGAGGATCAACAAGTTGAGCTAACGCAGGCTCGGGTTAGAAGAGCGGCTCAATATAGTGGGTCGGAGAAGCGGCAGAGGTAGGACATGCTATTACTGGGGCAAGAGCTTCAGGTTATAGACGAGGTCAGACGCAAGAACGATCGTGTGATTTCCCTATAGTGTGGACCCTAAATAGTAGACGATAGTGTTACAATGGTGGTAGTTACGAGCACACCCGACCGAGCGACAAGAAGCTGTGGGTGATATGCTTCACCTACGGTAAGCCGGAACATAGAGCTATATTATGCCGTCAGGGTAGAGCTTCATCACATCGAGGATATTCTTCCTTAGTAGTTAAGGAAGATAGACAAGAATCACCCCAATATTTGGACTCAAGGACAACAACAACCGTATCAAGTCCTAGAGAAACCTTCTCCATAATGTTCCATACAAATACGGGTAGTAGCAGAGGACATGACGGTAAGATTACGAATACTCAGGGAGCTCATGCACGAGTGTGTGAGTTGGAGAGCTCTGATGAGTCAGCCATACCTGCAACTACATTTATGATAAGGATTACATATCTACTTGTTAAGATATTGCTTATAACGAAGTTATGCCCTCTTTATTCCAATAACACGTGTGGAAAGATTGTCCTTAGGATAAAGTAGATGAAGGGCTTTCCATAGTAAGGTTACCCGATGTGGGTAAGGTTAGAAGTTAGAAAGAGTTGCAGGATTGTCCCAATCATTGGGAAATCTTGATTGGTTAGTGGACTACTTAGTCAGGTACTTATTACACGAGAAAGTCATATTGGGAATGGATTGGATGACTAGGCACAGAACAATATCAGATAGAGATGGATGGCTTACCTCGAGGCTTTGGCAGCAAGTGTACGCTACCTTAGGTACGAGTCCTCATTTCATGACAACTTATCTTCCTCAAACGGAAGGTCAGTCGGAGAGGAATATTCAAACCTTGGATGATATGTTGACAGCTTGCGGGGTGGACTAGGGATAGGTGTGACCAGATCACCTCCCTTTTGTTGAGTTTTTGTATAATAACAGCTGGCATGCGTAAATCGGGATAACCCCGTATGAAGCGTTACATGGGCGAAGATGTCGTACACCTCTATGATGGGATGAGCCGAGTATAGCTAGCGAAGTAGCTCTTGAGTAGATACAAGACGACATCGCTCGAGTAGCGATGATCCGAGATCAGATACTGGCAGCGTAGAGTCGCTAGAAGTCTTATGTTGATAAGAGGTGCTGACTTCTAGAGTTTAGAGTGGGAGCCGAGGTTTGGTTGACAGTATCACCGGCGCGGGACGTCAGACGTTCCGGCATTTAGGGAAAGTTGAGTCCCCGATATGTCCGGCTTTTCGAGACGCTTGAGCGAGTTAGAGATGTAGCATACAAACTCACACTACCGACGAGACTAGAGGGTGTTTAACCGGTCTTTCATGTGTCTTAACTACGGGAGTACATACCAGACACAAGACACAAGACACAAGAAACGTTTGTAGAGTATCCGGTAATTGTCTTAGAGCAGAGTATGAGATGCTTGCGAACGAAGGATATACCGATGACAAGAATTCGGTGGTCTAGACGGGGAGCCGATGAGGCTACTTGGGAGACGGGGGATAATATTAGGAAGAACTATCCAGAGTTCTATGTTGAGCTAGCAGCTTCTGTAGGACCGACGGGTGATTCCCGGTTCAGTTTTTGTTGAGTTATGTGCATGTATTATGTTTTATGTTGTTTGTTTGTCCCTTGAGGGAATGTGATGTGTGATCTTGTGAGATCTTGATGTGCTAGTACGAGTAGAACACTCAACCTAAAGAAATCATGTTAACTCATAAAGGTAAAGGATTGGCACACTCGAACGTTAATAGAGGGTGTTGAGTCCTCTATTACCGAGAACTCATCATCGTTGGCAACCAAGAACGGGAATCACCGGGTAAGTCTCTTCCCACACTCGGATATAGGTTAGGAAGGGTCAACAAGGCTAGGGCTTAAGCAATCTTTAACTTTAGTTTAAGGATAAAGCATCAAAAAAATGAGAGAAGAAAAATCGGTTTATTCTTCCCTGAAAAATCGGTCAATTTTCCTTAAGAATAGCCCGGTTTTTGGTTCTGCAAAGGCAAAACTCAACTCTCATGATCCAACCTCAACGTGAGGTTCTTCCTATCATCATCTTAACCACAATCTTCAACCAATCACCCTAAAATCGCAAGGGTTTTAGCCAACATCACACATAATTAAAATCAAGATAAAGATTAAATCAAGAATATCAAGAAAACGAAAAATCTTGAATAAAATGAAACAAATCCTTAACAAAGGTTCACAATCTCTGAAAACTAAGTAAAAGCAAAGACAAACTCCAAACTTGTGTTCACAATGACAAAGAATCAAAAACTAAAAAAACCTTTCAAGAACTTCAATATTTCTTCGATCTTCAATGCTGAATCTTCCAAAGTGTTATTCCTTCTCCTTCCTAGGGTTTCTTCAATGCCTCAACTTGTATTGGATCTAAGGGTGGTAGGAGGTGTCAATTCCTATCCAATCGTCGATGTACTCGTTGTTGGGTGTCTGTTTCAATGTTAAAGGCTATAAGATATTTATAGGGATAAATATAGGGTTTTAGATAAGCATGAGCCTTGCTTAAAGATAAATAATCTTAAAGATGAACTGCATCTTAAAGATAAACCTTAAAATTTTGGACCCAAAAAAATGTTGAGCCCGCTGGTATCAGAGTCCACTCTGGCGCGTATCAGAGCTCACTCCGTAGTATCAAAGTTCGCTGTGCGCAACATCAGAATCCACTCCAGCGCGGTATCAAATTCCACTCCGACGTATTCCTAGCTTCCTTTATGATCCTGTATGATATAATCCATAAATGTGCCATTTTGCTCCATAATTCCACCAATTTACCTACAAATGCAACAATAATCCTATAGATATCTTCTCTAGCAAAGTATGCAATTATGAGCTTAAATGTCATGGATTAATGTCTATGCATACAAAATAAAGAAAAAATCTATATAAATGCATGCCTAAATATAGGTCATAATTCATATCATCAAAATACCCCATACTTGCCTCTTGCTTGTTCCCAATCAAGGTTTAAACTTAAGATACAAGATGATATGGATTATGAATATACAAAAACAAAGAAAAACCACAATATTTTTGGATGTTCTTCTATTCATAAATCACCCTCAAAGGATTATTTCATAGATAATGAAAATCATCATATGATCAAAACGAAATACATCATGGGAAGGATAATCACACTTTGTAAGAAAATCACAACATGCATCATAACTTGCAATATATCAAAATCAATCATGATAAATTCAATATAAATCACGAAGTCAAAATACATGTGCAATAAGGTCTTAAAGACTTTCAAAAACAAAGATCAAGAAACGTGTTATGGGTGGGATGCATATAAGATACGTGGTGCAAAAAATCCGGGAAAAAGAAACAACTTCACAACATCAACAACAAGACATCCACCAAAAATAAGCCTTCTCATACATTTTTTTATTTTCACTGGAGAACATGACATTGGTGCACAGTAGCCGAAACCTTGGAGGTTAACAAGCCTAATTTTTACAAGGTGCCTCAAACCTGATGCACATACCAAGACTCGTTAGGACTATTGATAAATCTGACTTTGGCAAGACACAAAAACCCGGCTATGTGAATGGTGCCGAATTACTCATCATCAAGATCGATGCCCCTACACCTATTTTCTATATAACACACTTCCCTTTTGTTTTCAACTTCAACTTCACATCACTTTTCACTAACATACTTCCTAATTCCCGGATATGTAAAAAGGGAGACAATAATACATTGTAAGAGGTGCTAAGCATGATCAAGATGAAGAAAGAAAAGAAAATTCTTATTGACTTAATCATATAAAAAAGACGTGTAAGAACTTATCACGCGGTTTCAACCTTCAACACTCAACATGATTTAGAATGAAAGCAAATTACAATTCAAGTATGAAATTCTAACAAAGTATTCAAATCCCACATATGTCATAAATCAATTCAACCATACAAAAATCATAGCTATTCCACAAAACAATATCATCACAGAGATCATACCCATCCTAGAAGCACAATGTTTTTTATTTAAGTTTTCAAAAAATTTCAAAAATAAAATGCAAGACATAGAACATGCAAAAGTTATTACAAATACCTCCATCCCATACTTAAACCTCATATTGTTCCCAATGTGAAGAAAAGAAAAGGTGGAAAAAGATACTCACAATGTAAGATGGAGAATTAGGCAAGGCAAATCATTCCTCGGGCGGTGGTGGCAGCAATCTATAGAAGCTCGGATAGGAACTCTCAAAACTCTAATCGGCGTCGGAAAATGTTGTTGAACGAAGAAAGGTAACGTGCATCGGCCATCTCCAAAGCAAAATCGGCCGTATATATTTCCGAAAAAAATCGACCGATTTTTTTTTGGGTTGATTTTTTTGTTGGCCCAATTACTTTTTCATTTTTTGTCCACCTACACTAAACATCGACCGATTTTTTCAGGGGGTCGACTTTTAGGTCGATTTTGCTCTCGACATAGGAAAAATCGGGTGAATAAAATAAATTAATTCCTAGAAATCGACCGATTTTTCTGTGTGTTGGTCGATTTTTCTCCTATCTTTTATTCTTCATTACTCCCTATCAAAATTCTCGGTCCTATTTCCCTCATCCCATCATTGATCCTTCTTTGAGAAATAACCAAGTTTCTGTCATCAAAGACACAAGAAAAACCTAGAGCGTACCAACGAAAAAAACAAAAAACTAATCTAATCTAACTAAGAATAAGGGAAAAAAAAACATAGAAATAACTTGGGTTGTCTCCCAAGAAGCGCTTGGTTTAAGGTCGCTAGCTGGACCTATGTTCATGGTGATTCTTTGATGTACCTCAAACACCTTGAACCCATAATATTGCTCATCCCCGGTCTCCTTTAAGACAAGATCGAGCAAATAATTTTTCCAAAAATTTCCAGCTCCTAATTTCACCGGTAAATGGTAAGACCTCCCATGAGAAAGTTTAGTTCTCTCAAGAGTCTTACTAGCCTTCATGTACTTCCATGAGACATAATCTAGCTTTGCCTCCCATCCTTTCCTGGATTGAGAAATCAGCTTTTCGAGAATCCTCTTATCTCCCCCGTTTCAACTTGTAATATCCGAAATTTTTATTCCGTTTAATCCCGTAGGAAACCGGGATTCGATACGTTGATCTTTCTCATGCTACCTAGTCGTACATACTATTTCAATCTTCTATCATTTATGTAAACTCACATCGCATAAAATGATAGAATTTTAGAACAAACTCTAATCTAGCAAACCCTAAGTTAGATCTTGACATGTCCTTGACAACGTTTTGACGAGACCATGACAACGTTCTGACGAGACCAAGACGAGATTTGACGAGATCAAGACGAGACCATGACAACATTTGGCAAGGCCATGACAAACTTTCAGCCCACTTCTTTTTACTTTGTTTCAGCCCACCTTTCCTTGATTTTTTTTCAGCCCATCAGCAGCTGCTTGTACGTGGCCCAACTACCCTTGCTTATGCACTGGCCCCGGGACGTGGTGAGAGCATGGGAAGTGCTAGAATCAGCCGGTTCTCTCTCCTATCTCCATGTAACGACTGCTGAAGATCTTCTTCTGTAACAACCGGTTTTTACGCAACAATTACTCCTTTCCTTCTACAGCAGCACTGGATCTGCATACAATTGCTTGCCTTCCTTTCTGTCTTCTGTTATGCTCGGAACCGTCCCTCTCCAACGTCCTATCGCTGTTGTAGTTGTCCCCTTCGAGCGCCCTCTTCAACGCAACAACAACCAGCAACCAAGGGAGGGAGAGTCACGCTATCCAGCGTCTTCAGCGCAACACCGGTCTTCAGCAGCGGCCTTCAACGCAGTAGTGGGCTTCAACATCGATCTTCAGTGGAAAGGTCTTCAGCGCAGAAATGAGACTCTTCTGCACACGTTCAGATTGCCTCCGGGATTTGGTTCTGCACACAACCTTTCCCCATAGGCGAGTCACGATATTAATGCCACTCTTACTCCCTTCCCTCCCTCGTGATTCCTCTTTCTGATCAGTCACACAGTGGCGCAAGAGTTGATTTTCATTCCTGCTGTGTTGATAGCATCGTACACCATCCCGTACCCCTACCAGGCCAGCGAGTACTAGCAAATCGAGAGGTCTTCTCCATCGTTCCAGGATCTACTCCTAAGCTGCAACCAAGAACCTTAGTTAAGGTAAATAGATCTCCTCTTCCTCCCTTGTGTACATAGCTTCTGTAAGTAGGAAAATGTTTAAACAAACTCTTGCCTTGCGTTTTGATTCAACAAGTGTAGGTAGAGTATAGCTGCTGAGTTGTGTTGTCAGAAATGGTAGAAACAAGGACCTGCTGTAAATAGATTTTGTTTCTTCAGTTTAAGAAGTTGGAAACTGTCAATCTTGTAGATCAATGTTAAGGAGTTAGATTGAAGATCCACTATCATCATTCACACTCATAAATTATGTGAGGTCCTAACCAGTAGCTCCCCGCGTTTTGAAACTTGGGGTGTTACACAACTCGAGGATAGTGTAGGGTCTTTGTCATGTGAGGGACCCATACTTGAACAAAAGACACTTCATTGCCTTATCGGTGAAGTACTTGCTAACTTCTCTCCTTATAATCCAAGGAGCATCTTCTTTTAGCAAATTTAAGAGGGGTTTCATTTTGAATTTAGGAGGTTCCTTCGGAAAAGACCTCCAACTCTTCGGTGCATCCCTGGAGAAATTAAAAATTTCAATGGGAATTTGAAAGGGAGTAAGAGAAAGTACCTTGTAAAGTCCTTCAAAACATGGGATGAGATTTATGCTAGGATGACAATCCACACATGAAATCTCTCCCAACTTGGTTGAGTTTTATTCAATCTTGACCACAATTTCAATGATTTGGCCAAGGTTCTCTACGTCTTCTTCTTTTTCCAACTCAATTGATCTTTCTTCAATCTCGACCGCAGTATCAACAATTGGGTCGAGGTGTTCCTCATCTTTCTCTTCTTTTTCAATAACTTCTGGAGGAACTCCGGTTCGATAGCAGGAACGCTCAAGACTTGGAATTCTTTCTTGCTGAACACTTGATTTTCCAAGGCCTTTCGAGCCTTAGAAATAGCATTGATGTCGTCTTTCAGCTTGTTCATATCTTTTAACACTTTTTCCAACATCATCTGTATCCGATCCTTGGGAGGTTGTTTTGGAGGTTGCACTTGAGGCACATAAGAGACATATGCTTGCTCATAAAACGTATGAGGGGGATTAAGCTCATCTCAATATGCAAGCTCTTCCTCAATGGCTTCCTCTCTTTCCCTTTCATCACTAAACCAATAGAAGGCAAACTTCTCCTCCAAATATTCATAATTGTTTGCCCTAGCATTTTGTCTTGCTCTCCAAGCTGGATCAAATCCTGGTACATAGCTCCTTGCAGCCATTGGAAATCCTGAAAAGTCAAAAGCTCATAGGAAAAAGACTAAAAGCGAAAGCAAAATCTAACCGGACAACCAAATTACCAACTTGGTCTAGACGAAGTCCCCGGAAATGGCGCCAAAAACTTGTTCGCTCGAAAGTATGTGTTCAAATAAGCTTTAAAAATTATACTGAGAATAAAATCAAAAGAAAACCCATAGTGTACGGATCGCTCGCAGTATAAGCAAGTATTCTAAGGTCGATAACTAGGACTTGGTGAAATCAAATCGATAAAAGAAATCTAGAAAAGACAATAATGCAAATATAGATAACAAAAGCAAATATATATGTAATAATTAGGAAAGCGTAGTAACTAGAGATCAAAGTATCCGATTGTGGTTTTCGATTCAAGACTTCTAAAGATATATGGACAAAGTTGAGATTGTAAGGAAATATGTTCTAAAACGGGATAGATTACAGTGAGGTTTCACTATCCACTTATCCCAACCCAAAGGCTCTAAATAAAGGATGTTGTGTCTCTATAAGATAGAGATCTAAGGGAGGGATTATACTTTCAAACCAATCACTCAACCTAAAGAAATCAGGTTAACTCACAAAGGTAAAGGATTGGCACACTCGAACCTTAATAGAGGGTGTTGAGTCCTCTGTTACCTAGAACTCATCATCGTTGGCAACCAAGAACAGGAATCACCGGGTAAGTCTCTTCTCATGCTCGGATATAGGTTAGGAAGGTTCAAGAAGGCTAGGGCTTAAGCAATCTTTAACTTTGGTTTAAGGATAAAGAATCAAAGTAACGACAGAAGAAAAATCGATTTGTTCTTCCTTGAAAAATCGGTCGGTTTTCCTCAAGAACAGCCCATTTTTCATTCTGCAAAGGCAAAACTCAACTCTATGATCCAACCTCAACGTGAGGTTCATCATATCATCATCTTAACCACAATCTTCAACCAATCACCCTAGAATCGCAAGGACTTTAGCCAATAACACACATAATTAAAAAAAGATAATGATTAAATCAAGAATATCAAGAAAACGACGAATCTTGAATAAAACAAAACAAATCTTTGACAAAGGTTTACAATCTCTGAAAACTAAGTAAAGCAAAGACAAACTCCAAACTTGTGTTCATAATGACAAAAGAATCAAAAACTAGAAAAACCTCTCAAGAACTTCAATCTTTCTTCGATCTTTAATGCTATAACTTCCAAAGCGTTATTCCTTCTCATTCCTAGGGTTTCTTCAATGCCTCATCTTGTACTTTGGATCTAAGGGTGGTAGGAGGTGTCAATTCCTATCCTGCCGTCGATGTCCTTGTCGTTGAGGGTCTGTTTCAATATTGAAGGGTATATGATATTAATAGAGATAAATCTAGGGTTTTAGATAAGCATGAAACTTGCTTGAAGATAAATAATCTTAAAGATAAATAATCGTAAAGATAAATAATGTTAAAGATAAACCCTATCTTAAAGATAAACGGCCGCTTAAAGATAAACCCTAATTTTTTGGGCCGAAAAGGAATGTTGAGCCCGCTGGTATCAGAGCACACTCCGGAACGTATCAGAGCCCACTCCGTAGTATCAGAGTTCGCTCTGCACAGTATCAAAATCCACACCATCGCGGTATCAGAATCCACTCCAGAGTTCACCCAGCGAGTTCCTAGCTTCCTTTTATTCTCCTTTATGATCCTTTAAGATATAATCTTTAAATGTGCCATTTTGCTCCATAATTCACTATATCACCTACAAATGCAACAATAATAAGTGTAGACATCTTTTCTAGCAAAGTATGCAATTATGAAATTAAATGTCATGGATTCATGTCTATGCATGCAAAATAAAGGGAAAATCTATATAAATTCATGCCTAGCTCATAATTCATGTTATCATCTTGTCACCGCGGTCGCGATCTTCCTTTCCCGCGTTCGCGTCTTACCTTTAGTGAGTACCAACCTTTGGTACATTGTTCCAATTAGTGGTTTGTGAGTTCATTTGTGTTTGAACACCTTAGGCGGTTTGAGGAGTCCTTGGGAAAACGTAGAGCTTGGTGTGTTGTTTGGAAATCTTGTAGAGATCATGGAGACTAGAAGTAAGAACCTTCTAGCATGTTGTCATATGATCTTGTAGAGATCATTGAGACTAGAAGTAAGAACCTTCTAACATGTTGTTATATGATCTTATAGAGATCATTGAGACTAGAAGTTGATGACTTCTAGCATGACGGATTGTTGATCTGTGTACCTTGTTTGTTCAGGCGTAGAGTACTTTCATGCGGGAAGTTGAGCGTGGTTTATAGTTGGGATTATCTTGAGACATGTAAGTCCTTTGAGCTTAGTTAGTTGACTTCTGTGTGTTAGTTTAACTGTAATAGTGGTGTGTGTTGTATAATAAAATTATAACATGCTAGGGCGACCTTTATCATTGATTGACCAAGTGTATCATAACCGGGTGGTGACAACTTGTCCAGTTCTATAGGAGATTGGGTGTTTCTCTGCAATTAGTTCAAACAGGTACACGGTGAGATGCATCGGATCCAGTCCTATTGGTATAAGGGGACATAGGGGAGTTTTGGGAGACTCTCGTATCATAAAAGAAATTGAATTAGTAAAGTGAATAGCATAATGAAAGATAATAACTGGCTTGATTGTGAGCATGCTATGTGTTTAGCATTACCTTATGTGTGTTTGTGATGTTACCGTTTTCCTGATATATAGACTGTAAGATAATGGTTTTATCCGACAATATAGATGCCTTGCACGTTAGGGACGTTGTCGAGTGATCCGGTCGGAGAGGTCAGCTAGGTTTCACATACATTAGGATGGGATATGATTTTTCCTTTCTTGTTGCGTTGACACTATAGTTGTAGAACTCGGTTGAGGGTTTACATTTGTTTTTGAGTTACAACATATTGGATATTTTGTCTATTTTGGTTTTATATTTGTTTGTGCCTTGTTGTAAGATCTAGGAAAGTTGTTGTCAAACTAAGGTCAAGACTCATTGTGAGGTCCTAACCAATTGCTCTCCAGGTTTTGAGAATTTAGGGTATTACACTACATAATGAACATGCAAAAACCGAAAACTTGAGTTCTTAAAATTGAGGAGATTTGGATGATTAAAGGGAACAAAAATCAAGAAAACAACAACCATTCATTGAAAATAAAACTCCAAATCGAGAAATTTACCTTTACTTAGTATTCGAGAGAAATCGGGATGCAAAGAAGGGAGCTTGAATCGTAGTTGAATCGCACGAGGAATGACTGGGCAACGACTATGGTGAGAAGTATAAAGTACGGTGCTTTAAAAATCGATAGAAGACTATTTGGGCAATGACGACGGAAGACCAAGCT
This sequence comes from Fagopyrum esculentum, assembly GCA_033239045.1. Classification (NCBI taxonomy): domain Eukaryota; kingdom Viridiplantae; phylum Streptophyta; class Magnoliopsida; order Caryophyllales; family Polygonaceae; genus Fagopyrum; species Fagopyrum esculentum. The sequence goes on from BSUD01000005.1 coordinate 117,726,868, forward strand.
GATGAATCGGAATTGGAGTTCTTGGCGATTGACGAGGGGAGAAGAAGAGTTGAATCGGGATTGAATATCGTCATTGAGAGAAATCGGGAGTTAGGTATCATGGATGAGTAATATAAGACGAAGAGGCGTTAACAAATCCCATTAAATTAGTTTATATTCGATTACTATATCCACAATACCGTTTCTTTTTTTAGGTAGTTTTTATCCCTAATTTTACATATATACCATAAATTGTTTTAATTTTTACACCCAATAACCAACGTTTTTATCTGTAATTTTAATTATAAAAATTAAGGGGTCTAATTTGTATCTGTTGACTTAAGTATGAAGTAAATATTAGTTACAGAAAAGGAAACTATAAATTTAAGGGAAAAACTAAATATATTTACATAATTAGGAGTTATCTAATTATGGGTTATTTCCTAAAATTTATTAGGATCGTTTTTCTTTTCTTCCCTATATAAGGAGATTATGGTTTATGGCATTATAAGATTTGTGTGAGAGAAAAAAAAGAGCTTAAGTTTTGTGTAAGTTTCTTAAGCGATAAAGGAGAGTTATTCCTTTTGATTATTTGTCTCTTCTGAACAAGAATTGGTATCACAACCTTACAAAATTGTAAGGAAGGTATTGAAGGGCAACGATGGCAAAGGATGGAGACGAGAAAGGCGGTGCGACATCCGATGGAGCAGACCCATCGCCGCTGAAGATAAAGGAAGGAGGAGGATCTTCCTCGATTAAGTGTCCAATGCTTAACTCAATCAATTATACTGTGTGGGCGATAAAGATGAGAATTTGCCTCAAAGTTCACAAAGCATGGGAGATCATCGAGCCAGGGAAAGAAGATGAAGACAAATACGATATGGCGACGACGTTACTGTTTCAATCAATCTCCGGAAGTCTCGTCTTGCAAGTTGGAGAACTAAGTACGGAGAAAGAAATTTGGGAAGCCATTAAAACCAGGTATGTAGGAGTTGAAAGAGTTAAAGATGCAAGATTGAAAACACTAATGGTGGAATTCGATCGATTAAAGATGAAAGACTCCGACAAAATTGATGATTTTGCCGGCAAGTTATCAGAGATTAAATCAAAATCCGCCGCGTTAGGAGCTGTGATTGAGGAATCGAAAATCGTTAAGAAATTTCTGAAGAGTCTTCCTCGGAAGAAATACATACAGATCGTAGCTTCTGTTGAACAAATATTGGATCTTAAAAAAACAAATTTTGAAGATATTATCGGACAATTAAAAGCTTACGAAGAACGCATCGCAGAGGAAGAAGAAGAACAAGAAGAACAGAGCAAGCTTATGTATGCACTACAAAAAAAAAAACTTTTGCGACGGATTTTTGCGACGGGGAAAAGGCTTTTTGCGATGAATTTGTATCCGAGTAAATTCCGTCATAATGAAGCTCTTTCCTTTTTTGTCATCGTCATCTTTCCTTCTAGGAGGTCTGTTTTTCTTGCTCTCCACATCTTTCAGATATTGAGAGTAGAAATTCATGCACTCTTCCATCAAATACCCTTTTGCTATTGATGCTTCTGGACATGCATTTTGTCTTACATAGTTCTTCAAAGTAAGCAAAAACCTTTCTATAGGGTACATCCAACGGAACTGAACTGCCCCACCAATTAAAGCTTCTTCAGCTAGATGGATCGGTAAATGCTCCATCACGTCAAAAAACGATGGTGGAAATATTTTTTCAAGATCACAAAGAGTTAAAATAATGTTGGCTTTTGCCTTCTCCAAATCTGCAGCACTATTGGTTTTCGAGCACAACACTTTGAAGAACTTTCCTAAATCAATTAGCCCCGAAACAACCTTCTTTGGCAAGGAACTCCGTACACATAAAGGAATCAGTTGTTGTAGAAGGATATGATAGTCATGGCTTTTTAGCCCTCCAATGGAACGATCTTTCAAATTAACCCTTCTTGCAATACTAGAACAAGAACCATCTGGCATTCTTGACTTGGACAAGCTCAACAGAAACTTATCTTTCCCATCATTGTCCATCTCATATTCAGCTCTCTCAAAAAACTCGACACCAGACTCTCTCACCTTCACATGGTATTGCTTTCTGATTCCCAAATCTTCAAGGTCACGTCGAGAGGCTAGATTATCCTTACTTTTTCCTTTGACTCCCAATATTGTAGAGATTACATTTTCAGCCACATTTTTCTCAACGTGCATCGCATCTATACTATATGGCAATAAGTTATCAACCCAATATGGGAGCTCATATAATATGCTTTTTTTCTTCCAATTGTGCTTCTTCTTTTTTGATGGATCCTTTTCCGATTTCTCAGGCCCCATGTTATGTCTTAAAATCATGTCTTCCTTTTTATACTGAGTAAGCACTCGGTTGGACTGAAGTTGTAACAGATGTTGAGCTCCGGTCATCCTAGGGGGAGGTTCATCAAAATCTCGTCCAGTGTAGAATGACTTTGCATCTCTCCGGTATGGGTGATTAAGGGGCGTGAACCTCCTACTCTTCCCATAAGACCACTTGCGCCCATTCTTCAACCACTTTGACCCTGGACTTGTGTTGCATTTCGGACATCCATATTCACCTTTAGTACTCCACCCGGATATATTAGCATATGCAGGAAAGTCATTAATGCTCCAAAGCAGTGCAGCCCGCATTTGAAACATCTGGTTGGTTGAAGCATCATATGTTTCTACACCCACTTCCCACGACTCATTTAATTCTTCAATTAGTGGCTCCAAATACACATCTATCTTACACCGGGCCCTTTTGGTTCATCAATAAGCACAGAAAGATATATATATATGGTTGCTTCAACATAAGCATCGGCGGCAAGTTATATGGAATTATCACAACAGGCCAAGTACTATGCTTTAAATTTTGATTCCGAAATGGATTAAAACCATCAGAGGCAATTCCTAGTCGTACGTTCCGAATATCAGCTGCAAAACTTGCATGTTTAGTGTCAAGATGCTTCCAAGCAGGAGAGTCTGCCGGATGCCTAAACACACCATCATCTACACGCTTCTCACCATGCCATTTCATGAGGTTTGCTGAATGAGCCGTTGCAAAAAGCCTTTGCAATCTTGGTATCAACGGGAAGTATCTAGCTTGTTTTGCAGCTCTTCGAGTTCTAGATTCATCAGAAGTTCCACTCACTTTTCTCCATCGAGATGCTTTACATATCAAACACTCATCAAGACCTTCGTTTTCATTTCTAAATAGCATGCAATCATTAGGACACGCATCCACCGTTTTAAATGTGAATCCCAAATCTTCCACTAACTTCTCAGCTTGATAGTAAGTTTTAGGAAGATTGACACCTTCTGGCATGACCTCGCTAAATATATCCAATAGCTCTTTGAAAGAGGTATCTGTCCAACCATGTAAGCTTTTCGCTTGAAGAAGGCGAACAGCAAATGACAGAGCAGTGTGTTTCTTGGAACCAGGATACAAAGGTAAGTTTGCATTTTGCATCAGCTTCAAAAACTCCCTTATAGACTTGGTTGGGCCTGCTGTAGCATTCTCACTTTCAGTAATATCATGATCACCTTCTGATATAGGCACATTAGTTGTTCCTATAGCATCTTCAACCAACATAGTCATCTCTACATCCATATAATTCTCTAAATCTGGTAGCACTTCATCCATTTCAGCAGGTTCCTCAAACCCGGTAAAGGGTTCACCATGTTTCGTCCAAATCTTATAACGTACCCAAAATCCATTGAGACGAAGATGTTGTCTCACAGTTGATCTTCCTAGAAGAATCCTGTTTCTGCATTTTCTACAGGGACAATATATGGTAGAACTAACATCCTTGTTTGCATACGCGAAGTCTAAAAATTCATCTATCTTGGCAAAATATGAGACCGAACATCTAGTTCCACAATCAATCCACGACTTGTCTAAAGGCATTGTAATACTGATTAAACCTACATATATTGACAAACATATATAAACTTGGCATGTTATATCATAAGATTGGAACAATGCGATAGCGAAAACCCTAAAGGAGATGGCTCAAAGTAGCCATAGTAAAAAGCAAAAGATAATGTTATAACTGTTGATAACGGCGATAGCAGATACAGCGTATGAAGGTACAATGTAGGAAAACAATATACTTTTCAAACACCTTGAATTTGAAGTTAATCACAAACAATATATATAACTGAGTAAAAATAACATTAATCCTATAATGGTTACGTCTCCGAAATGAAAACGAATATTGTCTATATATTATTCTTGTTCACGATATGGAATCATATTGGGATTTAAAAATAGTAGAGTAGAATTTGATTAATTTTAAAATATAAAAAGGAAAAAGTAAAAATATTTTCCATTGAAAATGAGAAATCGAACCCCTTATAGATTAATTTTATAAATAAACAATGACATATAAGTGAACTATATTCGTTTCTATTTCGTTTTCGTTTTCGTTTCCGAGATTAAAACCAACCATTATAGCATGTCACTTCTGAAGTGGACACTGGATTAGTGCCTACCTAAAATCTCCTAAATATAAGTATTGAATATATGTAAAACATTATTAATGTAAATGGAAAAAGGTAAGTGTAAAAAAAGAAAAAAGAAAAGAAGAATAATTGAAGTGGGCGGAGAGAGGGCTTCCAGTTAAGTGATGTGTAGTGAAAATTAAAAAAAAATAGGCCACGAAAATCCTACTCAAAAGTCTTATTCTTCAATATTATACTTTTTTATTTTTAATTAACCTATTGCCTATTGCCTAACCTAACCTCTATTTTCCGCCTAAATTTTACTCATCTCATCCATATATTTCTTATTCTTCAATATTATACTTTTTTATTTTTAATTATAAAATATTGTAGGTTGCTTAATATCTCTTATGTCAATCCAATATAATACCTCCATAAATCTTAAAAAAAGTCTTTTCACAACCCATAAGGTTTTGTATATATCTAAACTATGAACTTGTGCAAGATGTACTTTCTAGCCATTTTAAGTATTTGGTTCCTATCTAATATGAGGTGCATAATTGCTACAGCTGCTTCTTTCTCTCTAATCATATAATTCTGCTCAATTATCACAAGTATAGAACAATAGATATTTGGTCTGCCCTCTAGACTCCACCCAACAATTATGGCAAAAATTTTCATTGAAAAATTTCTTTTAAATTCAACTCCCTTGTTTTGACTTTGCAGATTGAGACAGAAAAGTTGTTGGCACACCTTGTTGAAGAGGAAATTAACAAGCGTACAGTATGATGTACCTTCTACTATCTGAAGTTTTTTGTTAAGAAATTTTTTTCTTCGCACTTGCTGTACTTCTTTGGCAATATTATCATGAAGCCTCTATTCAGAAAATATATGAACGATGTGTATATGCAACCCATAGTGTTCAAATAATGCACTGAAGATGTAAATTGCAGGGCACCTAGCCCAAACGCCTTGTTCTATGTAAGATATGCTCATCTAGACAACACCAAGCACAGCAGAGCCCATACAGCTTTGAGTTGCACTTCACCTACCTTTTAGTCACCAATGCTAAAATACCTCTCTCCTCTCCCTTTCTTAAGCTGCCTCTCCTTGCCCTTTCCTTTGTCTTATTTATCTTCACTTTGTAATATTCTTATATTGTTGATTTACTTGATTAGCTGTTAAGCTAAAAAAAGCTATGACATAGTTTGTATATAAATAACAAAATTTTAACTTTGTCAAAGCTCAGATAAGATGAAAACAGAAGAGCTGATATCCTTGATTTTTTTTGTTGCTTGCACAGAAGGCAGGTACATACAAGGGGAAGAAGTTTAATGCAATACAGACTAGCATTCAAATTCAGCATACAAATTCAGCATACAGATGCAGCATTCAAATTTCAACTTTAACACTAATTATAACCTCCTAAAAAGATAATTAAAACTGATTAAACATAATTAGAATGTACCTTCTCACCAGCAGTTATATTAGTTCTACCTTCAGCTTCTCTGGCAAAAAGAGCACCGATTCCAACCGAAGGCAAGACTGTCAAAATAAAAATCCTACACATAAGTTTGTTGGTTTTAATTAAATCTTCTTATTAAGACTAGAAATACCAAGATTGTTAAACCAACCTGTAATGAGTGCAAAATTCAGAACGGGAGAAGAGAACAGCTGCAGTGATTGTCTAGAAGAACTGTGAAAAAAGTTAAGAGGAAAACACATAATCAGAACCCATCAGGAAAACACATAATCATCTATTATGTCCTTTGGAATCCAGGATTTGTTGGTCTCCTAGCCACTTACAATCTGCACAATTTGGAAAGAAGCCACACATGAACAGAGCATTAGAAATCTGGTTTGTTGGTCTCCTAACCACTTCCTGTTTTGTACAGTTTTATTTGTTTGGAATGAGGTATTATTTTGAAATCAGTTTGATTCATGGTTAGATCTTAGGAATGAATTCTCGTACACATCAAATCACCAACACAACCTTCACTATAGGTAAAAGTTGAACCAAAATTAGAAGATGGAGAAAAACAAGAAGAAAGATGGTACATACAAGGAAAGGACAGAAAAAATAACTAGCACAAAATTTGAAACACCAGGACACAAGAAGCAAGAAATTAGGGCTAATATGATTTTAGGGCTAATCTGAAACTAGTGAATTCCAAAAAGAGAAGAAGGATTGGAATCATAAAATCAAAAATCACCAACAAACCAAGGAAGAGGTGAAGAAGATACCTTCGGTCGAGAGTCGAGGTGCAGCAATGGTGGAACTGTGGAAGGGACTGAAGAATCGTGGAAGAGGAAGGCAATGTTTACGGACTTAGGGCAAATATGGTTTTACTGTATCCAAAAGAAAAAGGTAAATAAATTTTTTTTTTTTTAAGAACTCATTATTTTTTATTTTGGCGCTCATATTTGAGCTGGTTGTTGCGACGGGGATAACTAACCGACGCGAAAGCAACTATTTTAGCGTCGGTACCTAAATGCTGTCGCTAATTGATGTACTATTCGCGACGGTAATAATCCGCCGTCGCAAAATAAACGACCACATTACAAGCCGTCGCAATGCCGTCGCAAAAACTGCTAATTGGCGTCGGGAAACCCACCCCGTCGCAAACCTCCGTCGCAAAACTAATTATTTTTTGTAGTGATGCAAATACAGAGCCCCAACAAAATCAACCACAATACGATAGCGATTCCAGAAACAGAGGTTGTGGAGGACGATTCAACAGCTATAGGGGTCGCGGTTGTGGATGGTCCAACGGAACCAGAGATTCGTCAAAAGTGATGTGTTATCGATGTGATAAACTTAGGCACTTTGCATCAAATTGTCCCGAGCGACTATTAAAATTACAAGAAGCCTAAGAAACAGAGAACAATGGTACAGAGGAAGCAGAAAAACTCATGTTACATGAGATCATTTATCTAAATGAAGAGAAGGTGATACCAAGTAAGTTTGAGGAGAACATACTTGATAATGATATATGGTACCTTGACAATGGAACAAGCAATCACATGAGCGGAGATCAAAGTTGTTTCTTAAAGATTGATGAAACTATTACGGAAAAGGTAAAGTTTGGAGATGATTCTTGAATAAACATCAAAGGAAAAGGAACCATTGAGCTCATTAATAGAAACGGTGAAGCAAGAGAATTGTTTGAAGTTTACTACATCCCAAAGTTAAAATGCAACATTATCAGCCTTGAACAAGCCACTGAAATTGGTTACGTTGTGAGAATGAAGGGAGAGCTCTTGATGATGCATGACGGTGACGGAAAACTTATTCTCATAACAACTAGATCAAAGAATCGGTTATATAAGGTTTGAATGGGAGCCAAATGTACAATCTGTCTAAACTTGATTGACTCGAACACGTCAAGCATGTGGCATGCACGCCTAGCACACGTGAATCTCGAGACAATAAAATCAATGATATACAAGAAACTTGGTTTAGGAGTTCCGCAAGTCAAAATGGAGATGAAAATCTATGATTCATGCCTTCTTGGAAAACAAACTAGGCAAGTCTTTCCTCAACCAACACAATATCGAGCAACAAGGATACTCGAGCTCATACATGGGGATTTGTGTGGTCCTATTACACCTAGTATAGGAGCTGGAAACAAGTACATCTTTGTACTTGTAGATGACCATTCGAGGTATATGTGGGCCATTCTAATAAAGGAGAAAAGCGACACTCTTGATAAGTTCAGAAAATTCAAGAAGTTAGTGGAACAAGAGTCGAGAATGAAAATTGAAACCTTCAGGATAGACAGAGGAGGAGAGTTTGTGTCACAGTAATTTAATCTATTTTGCGATAACTCAGGAATTAAAAGACATATTACAGCTCCATATACTCAACAACAAAATGGCGTTGTCGAAATGAGAAATAGAACGATGATGGAGATGTCGAGAAGCATTTTGAAACACATGAATCTACCAAACTATCTGTGGGGAGAGGCGATGAGACATTCCACATATCTCCTAAATCGAATAGTTACAAGAGTGTTACAAAATTTAACGCCTTACGAAGCTTATCCATCGAAGAACCCGAATATTGCTCATCTTCGAGTTTTTGTTTGTATCGGATATGTGAAATTAGCGAAACCTGGGATGAAGAAACTCGAGGATAGATCACGGCGGTTAATTCACTTGGGAACTGAACCAAGATCAAAAGCATACCGACTCTACGATCCATAGACTCGGAAAATCACGGTGAGTCAAGATGTGGTGTTCGATGAAACAAGAGGGTGGAATTGGAGTGGAGATTCTCAAATCAATAATGGAAGAGAAGAGTTTACAATAGCGATTGGGGATTTTGGGAATCATGGAATTAGAAATAATGATCAAATTGGATCTATAGCTCGTTCTGGTGAAGAAAATCGAGAACCCAAGTTAGAGAGATCAAATGAAACAACTCGTTGTTCAGGAACAAAGTCAGTCACAAGAACAAAAAAGAGAGGTTCCGAGAACAATGTTAGAACAAAGGTGTTTAATGCTCTTGTTGACAACGAAACAGAGACTGACGATGATGGTTGTGATGCTATAGACCATGAGAATCAACCAGGTTTAAGAAGAACAACAAGGATAAGTGTTAAACCAAGGTACCTTGATGATTATGTTCTTTATGCTGAAGAAGAAGTAGAGCGTTTGTTACTTGCTTTTAGTGACAAACCCATAAATTTTGATGAAGCAAAGGAATCAAAGAACTGGATATTTGCGTGTGAGGATGAGATAAATTCGATCAACAAAAACCGTACGTGGGACTTGGCTGAACTTCCGCATGGAAAAAAACCAATCGGTTTGAAGTGGGTATTCAAACTCAAGAGAAATTCTGATGACAACATTAACAAATACAAATCGAGACTTGTCGCAAAGGGATATGTTCAAATATATGGAATAGATTTTGATGAGGTTTTTGCTCCAGTAGCTTGCATTGAAACAATTCGTCTTCTTATTAATCTCATAACTTCTAGTGGATGGGAAATACATCATCTCGATGTAAAGACGACCTTTCTTTATGGAGAGCTAAAGGAAACAATTTATGTTACACAAGCAGAATGGTTTGTGATAAAGGGATGTGAAGACAAAGTTTACAAACTCAACAAAGCTTTATATGGTTTGAAGCAAGATCCAAGAGCATGGAATGACAAGTTGAATCAGATTCTTAAGGAGCTAAAATTTAAGAGATGCTCTAATGAACCATCGGTTAATCATAAACAGGTACTGCATGACACTCTTCTTGTGGTGGTGTATGCTGATGACTTGTTTGTTTCAAGATCAAACGTGGAGGTTATCACAATATTTAAGAAAGAGATGGGAACAAAATTTTAGATGAGTGATCTCGGGAAATTAATATACTATCTTAGAATTGAGGTGTGTCAATCCAAGGATGGGATCACATTGAACCAATGCTACTATGCAAATAAAATACTAGAAGAAGCTAGTATGAAAGAATGCAACTTGGCACACACGCCAATGGAAGCAGGGATAAAGCTATCCAAGGCGTCGGAAGAAAAGGATGTAGATGCAACAATGTACAAGAGAATCATTGGGTGTCTTTGCTATTTTCTACACACAAGACCAAATTTGGCATATTGCGTTGGCGTTTTAAGTCGGTACATGCAAACTGCAAGAGAATCACATGGAGTAGCAATGAAGCAGTGTTTGAGATACTGACAAGTAACGACAACGTTTGGATTAAGGATTGAATCATCCCCTTCAACATTGACAAAATTGATTGGGTATAGTGATAGCAGTTATAACGTAGATCCCGATGATGGTAAGAGTACGACATGCCACATGTTCTATCTTGGTGGTAGTCCAATCTCCCGGTGTTCGCAAAAACAGAAAACAATAGCTTTATCTTCTTGTGAGGCTGTATTTATGGCGGGAATAGAGGCAACACAACAATCCATTTGGGCTTCAAGGCTTACTTGGAGAGAATACCGGAAGACCAAGTAAGAAGGTCATTATTCAGATAGACAACCGGTCTGCTATTGCTCTTACAAAGAATCCATTTTTCCATGGATGGAGCAAGCACATTCATACAAGGTATCATTTTATTAGGGAGTGCGTTGAGAATGGTCAGATAGAGGTCGAGCATGTTCCCGGGAATAAACAAAAGGTCGACATCTTAACAAAGGCTCTTAGAAAAATCAAATTCAAAGAAATGAGGGATCTCATTGGAATGAAGAACTTGGGAGGAAAAGGACTTCAAGCTTAGGAAGGAAAATGTTGACTTAAGCTTGAAGTAAATATTAGTTACAGAAAAGGAAACTATATATTTAAGGGAAAAACTAATTATGTTTACATAATTAGGAGTTATCTAATTATGGGTTATTTCCTAAAAGTTGTTAGGATCGTTTTACTTTTCTTCCCTATATAAGGAGATGCTGGTTTATGAAATATATGTATCATAGTATATTATTTAATTTAGTAGTTGTTTTCGTAAATATCATTTATCAGCATTAGAACCAACAAGATCGACTACTTCAAAAGGTGCTTCGTTTTCTATGGCTTTCACGGTGAAGGGGCACGAACCAATGATCCGCAATTTACAACTAACTTCTTCAAGCACCGAGTGCAACACTTCCTTGTTAGAGTATAGTTCTTCCCTTGACATCCTTTCCATTAGAAGGTCCAGGACAACAATTATATTTGTGGTACTTATAAATGGAAAACAAATCCTTATTTCCTAGTATAAAGTCAAAAGCTTTAAACCAACGGTTAATATTACTTGTTGCTTGCCATCGTTCCCTTCTTCACATCATCAAATGAATTAAGCAATTGACTTCTCAAGACCAAATGTAGACAATATTGCAATTTTATCCACAAAATTGATTGCATGTTCAAACCAAAACAAGACTAAACAACAAATAACCACCATTTGATCCTAAAATTCAAACTCAGAAACTAAAATCAACAACGATACGGAAGGAAGCACGAGATACCTGAGAAGCTGTGAGAAAACTACCCATTAAAAACTGTCAAACACCATAGAGATAGATAGAGGCAACACAAACTAAGAAATTACAAATTGCAAGCATGGAATCTGTAATACCCGGAATTTTAAATTCTGTTATTTCCAAATCAACATAAATCTTATTATTTTATGTGAAATTAATTCTCATATAAAATTATACAAATATCACACTATATCCTTAATTTGATAAATTCTATCATTTTATGTGGAGAGCTAATCACATAAAATGCTTCTTACCAACTTAAATGATTTTATGTCAATTTGTGATCATATAAAATCCTTCTTAAGACACTCTTACAAGAACTAGAATTGGATGACCTTTTTACAAAACCATGGATCCATTGGACAAGGTCATGACAAGCCCATGACAAAGTCATGACAAGCCCATAACAACAATAGTGTGCTTAGCCGTCCTACTCCGGCCTCATGTTTTCACGTGAGAGCAATAGTGTGCTTCCCTTCTCCACACCGTGGTTGCCATTCTTCATTCGTCTGCACGCGTGGTAACAACAAGATCTCAGTCTTGCCCGCCTCCTTGTGCTGCAACAAATCCAGTCTTAGCAGCCTTCTCCCGCACACGAACGTTCCAGAGGACAGCCCTCTGCCGGTGGTCACCATCGCGAACTTGGTTGTCGAGGTAAGTCAGTCTTGGTTGTCTTCCCTCCTCTAATCATACACCTAACCTATCTGCCTCCTCTGCCTTGAACGACGATGTTACCCCAACTAGGAAGCAACCCTTGTCCACCACGAGTAGCCGCCTAGAGTCAGAGCCATCCTTCTCCTTCATCTTCAAGCAGTAACTGTAATAACCGGAAATTTGAACTCCGTTAAACCTAAAATTTATCGATTTTGATACGTCGACCTTAAATAAATAAATATATAAATAATATAAAACGAGTTTAAATTCTATCATTTTATGTGACCTTAAGTCACATAAAAGGATGAAACCAGGTAACCGGAAATATTTCCGTACCTATAAAGTAAAAATAATAATTTACCTGACACGGAAAATAATTCCGTAAATTATTACGCAAATACCCTACCGATCCGTATGAGTAACGGGTTCGTTTCAGCTCATTTTTAATGAAGGAAAATGGGCCCAAATCGCATAGAGTGTTACCGGCCCAGCCAACCCATTTTTTTAAAATTATCTAATTAACCTACTTAACTAAGCTAACCTAAATTTTTACGCTAAACCTAATCCTCTACCAATCTGACTGCCGCTACCCCTCGCTCTCCTTACCTTCTGCAGAACGTCGACCAGCAGCCCCTTCCGCCTCCAACCGAAGACACCGCACCGCCTCCGCCTTCCCTGCTCGCCGGCGACATCGGCCTAGGTAAGATGTCCTCTCGGATCTCTCTCTCCTATGCACACCGTTTCAACCAACGTACAAGCATCTCTCATCCTCCCCCATCTGTGTTTACAGTTTTCAACGACAACACTCATCTCATCGAAGGTCTAAAGCAGGGAGGAAACCTTCAGCATCTGCAGCCATCACTGTCGCTCACCACTACGACCTTCGTCAAGCGCCGAGGACTGCTGAGTGGTTCGATCTTTCTCCGCCCACCGGTAAGACCCAGTCCTCGACTCATTCTCATCTCATTCTGTCTTGGTTAGTCGCTCACACTCCCCTTCTCTGTGCCGGACGGGACCTTGATTTGGACTCGTCGGACGCCCACAACCAGGTCCAATAGAGTTGTCCCAACCAATGCAGCAGCGCAACCTAGCCATCGACTTCCGGAAGTTGGTGGTGTCGCGAACCACGCCAACACACCAGCGTATATCTCTTCTTGTCGGGGACTGTTAGCGAGTTGTCGATCGAGATACACCCTAATCTGTGAGTCTTCTTCATATTGCAGTCCCACTTTCCTTCTCGGAATGTTGTAGTAGTTTAGGTTCACGTAAGTATATCACAAGGTGTTGATGTTTGGGCAAGTCCATAGTATAGTATTTAAGTCTCTCTTGATTTCTGTGGTGTGAGAGTATGTAGAATTAAGTGAGTTTAGTTCCGGTTTCTGTCCTTGTGAGTATTGAACTACAAACCTATAGACATGTTGTGGTTGTTGTAAAAATGAGCAGTAGAAATAGAAGTGAGGAACCTTGTTTTAATTTTAGTTTGTAAGTTGGAAATGGTCCCTATGTAGATCAATTTTAAAGGGTTAGGCTGAAGATCCACCGTTGAATTTTGGATATGTTGTAGACTGTTATACGTAGTATACGGTGTTAAAATTTGGGAATGAATGAACGGTCGGATTAGAAGTTATAAGCTTCCGAAGTTGGGTAGTTAAGCAGTTTTTGTAAACTTAGGATTTTGGCTAAGTATAGAAATTGTAGGTGAAGTAGTCAACTTTGAGAATTTTTATAAAATCGATGAATGAACAGTTTTGAGGAATTCTTGCTCCTAAGGGTAGATGGAACATCATAGATGATTTAGAGAATGAGTTCGGAAATTTTATAAGCTTTTACGAATTTTATATTTGAAACCGAAGTTAGACCTTTACGATCTTTTGAAAAATATGAAAATAAGAAAGATACCGGTTTGTACCCAAACTAAACCTTAGGAGTTAGAATATAAATTTTGAATCTCAGATAGGAGTTTAGACATGAATTTTGGAAATTCTGGGAGTTTCGGGACCAAGGGTAAAATGGTCATTTTACCCTAAATTAGTACTGTAACTAGTTATGTCTTACTACGTTATTCTATCTTAGAAGTCTTAGACTTATAACTACGTGGGAGTGTGCTAATGCACTTATCTCCTTTGACAGGCAACTGAGTTGCTACAGTTTACAGAGCGAGTTTGGTTGACAGAGAGTCGAGCTTTATACCAGGTAAGTCCTTTGGGCTTACTTAGCTGACTTCTAAATATGAGCATGAATGATGATAGTGGTGTGTGATTGAGATGTTAGAGTTATAGGTTGTGATAAATATTTACCGACCTATACTTGGCCTAAGAGTAACGGGCGGTGGCATTCTGCTCAGTTAGCTTGCGAGCGCTGGGGGTTTCTTTAGGGACTAGTCCATACTCGGTTTGTAGTGATGCTACCGGCGGAGGTCAGCTAGACCTACACCCAGTTGGATAAGGAATGGAGGCGAGAACTGTTAATAGCTCTTGTGCCACAACTGTAAATTGAATAAGATGAATCACTTAAATAATAGATAATAAACGGTTGAGTGCCAACATGATGTTTGTTTAATTTTTGTTTCTGCTTGTGTTTGTGCTGTTGTCATTTTACTTATATTTGGATAGTTAGCTAACGGTTGTTATGTTGTGTAGATTTACCACAGGTTAGAGCAGATGCCGAGTGATCCGGATGGTAGTGGTCAGCCGGCGTGTCGTACTTTAGGACGTTTTGCAGTTTCTTCATTTGTGGGATTTTCAGTTGGACCTTGTTTCCTTTCGTTCTTTCCGTACCTTGTTATATTACGTTTTCCGGTTGTTAGTTGTTCTGGTCACATTCATACATTGTTAAGAATTATTTTTTGATTTCTGGTTTTCCTTATCTGTGTCTTGTTGTAAGATCTTGTTAAGTTGTTGTCAAACTAAGGTCGGGACCCACTGTGCGGTTCTAACCAGTAACTCCCTGAGTTGTAAAATTTGGGGTGTTACAACATGGTATCAGAGCTCTAGGTTGGCAACAATGGCACTTGAAATCTTCTAAAAAGGTCAAATAAGTAAATAAACAGAACCCGAAAAGGGTCTGAGTTTTCCAAAGAAGATTTTGGTTTTAAAAAGCATGCATAGTCGGGTTGGGATAGAAAGTACGGATGACCACCACTACCTCCGCGGATCTCGGTAGCTTAGTACTTTTAGAAATTTTATATCGACTTAGTAGCTGCTTATAAAGATATGTACAATAGATAAGTTTATGCCGAAGGTTAGTAGCATAATAGTTATATTATGTCCTTAACGGAGATAACTTAATGAGTTTCTCACTCCGTTGACAAATCTAAGTAGATTTTGAAGGGTCTCAACGTGGGGATTAGTATGCACATCTTATGTGCATTAGGGTAGGCAAACGGCGGACAACTCCTTCGAGCTTTTTGAGGAGCGTCAAGGCGGGAAAGTGAAGACTGAAGGACAACACCAACGAGCATGGCAAGAAGGGATCCCGAGTCAACTTAACAGGATCAAATGAAGATTATACATGAGAGTAGTTCCGGAAAAGCATTGGATGATCGACAATTATGCGAATTGGGAGCAACATCACATAGATCCTTTCAAGTGTGGTGTAAAATGACGATATGAACAACGTAGATGCCGTCAGAAACCGTCATAGAAATGAAAGTCAAAGTAAGATATAGAACCAATCCACACAAGTGACATTAAATTTAATCTTACCTACGGACCAAAATATGAAGATTGTTGTTAGAAGCAGGGCGGAATATGGCCACTATTGGCAAATTAAGTCGGCATCCTAATCAAGCGGGTCCACATAGACACCCATAACCTAAGAGTTAAGAAGAGATATGTCGTCAAACCAACTATGAAGACTTAAAGAGCCACACAACTGAAGCTTATGGATTAGCCAGAAAGTGGAGGGTAGATTTCATAACCATGGAGGCATAGTGACTTTCTATAAGGCAAGGGAGTTACAAGAAAGATTGTGACACAAATATCCAAATGATAGAATCCTGAAAGCGGAGTCAAAGGATCACTATAAAAGCAACATTATAATTTAACACCAACTAAGGAACAAGAGTGTGTGAAAATGATCTTGGCGTACCCAAGGGCCGTAATAACGTCCCTCTCACAAAGGGACTTATGTTACCAACATCAACGATTCACACTGGAGCACCGCAAGCAGTTGATTACTGAGGTAAAAGGAATTACGAAGATGTAATTACGAGCTATTGTGGGAAATCTGATGAGTCCATTGACGGCAGATGAATGATGCAGCTAATATAGGAAAGAGTTTAGTGACCTTATAGTGAGAAAGAGAAGTATAGATTCTAGAAGAAACTAAAGGAGTATAAATGGAAAACAGACTTCCACCAAGTAAATCAAACTTCAAAGGGATAGAAGAAAAGTAAGTCTATGATCTTGTAGAAGATCAACTACAGACTAAATGGTAACAACGGAGACTTTACAGATACGGGTTAACTAGTAGTGATTGGTTGGCATATAAGAAGAATAACCACATGGTTACAAATGAATTTTATTGACATGTGGAGAAGTCCTTAAAGAGATCAGATACGACAATTGTAAAGTCAAATCGATACGAGTGCAAGTAACACCGAATAAGTCAAGTCAATAAATTAAAATTGTAAAGGAAGAGTTGACGGTCAGAAAGGATCACTTATATTATTAATGATATAAAGAGAATGGTTGTGAGCAGTTGTTTACTATGGGCTAAGAAAAGGGTACAAATCATAGTTAGTACAGATGAAGTCGTATTAGAAGAACTAGAGGAGTAAGAAGAAGAAGATGATTTTGATCAGATCCTACGTTAGTCCAGATAGAGGTTACTTAGCATTTCACACAAATGAGATTGATGGTGCTCTCCCGAGCAAAAGTTGGGGTCAACTTCTAGATTGACATAAGAGTGTTGACTTTAGCATTGAGTCAAAGCAGGGCACGAGACCGATCTCGAAGGCCCCGTACCGCATGATGCCGATAGAGCGGCTTGAGCTGAAGAAGTATTTAGAGGAATTAACAGAGAAGGGCTTCATATGCCCTAGTGTCCCTCCCTGGGGAGCACCCGTATTATTTGTGAGGAAGAAGGATGGATCGATGAGGCTGTGTATTGATTACTGGGAGTTGAACAAGGTTACCATCAAGAATAAGTATCCACTGCCTCGCATAGATGATCTGCTGGACCAGCTGCATGGAGCGTCAGTGTTCTCAAGGATAGACTTGAGATCGGGTTATCACCAGCTGAGAGTGAGAGACCAGGACATACCTAAGACGACATTCCGGACTAGGTATGGCCACTATGAGTTGTAGTGATGCCATTCGGGCTCACTAATGCGCCAGCAATATTTATGAAGTTGAGGAATGGGATTTTCATCGACTTCTTAGACCAGTTGGTAGTGGTCTTCATTGACGATATTCTAGTTTACTCTAGGAGTCGAGAGGAGCAGGCCAGACACTTGAGGACAATATTACAGATTCTACAAGATAGCTAGCTATATGCTAAGTTATCCAAGTGTGAGTTCTGGATGTCAAAGGTGGCTTTCCTAGACCATGTAATGATTGCTGAGGGGATTAAGGTCGACCCGGCGAAGATTGAGGCAGTGTCTTCTTGGCAACCTCCGAAGAATGTTAAGGAGGTTCGCAGCTTTCTTGGATGGGCAGGTTATTACCGCCGGTTTGTGGAAGGGCTTTCCCTGACTGCCCGACCACTTACTTGTCTCCTGAGGAAGACTACTCGGATCGTCTGGTCTGAGCCGTGTCAGCAGAGTTTTGAGGAGTTGAAGAGGAGATTGACGGCTACTCCGATTTTAGCACAACCTGAGGGTACAGAGGACTTTGTAATGTACAGTGACGCATCCAAGCTAGGCTTGGGGTGTGTCTTGATGCAGAGAGGTAAGGTCATAGCATATGCGTCTCGACAGCTGAAGACGTATGAGGAGAACTACCCTACCCATGACCTAGAGTTAGCTGCAGTAGTACATGCTCTTAAGTTCTGGCGTCACTATCTCTATGGGGCGACCTGTCAGATCTTCACAGACCATAAGAGTCTGAAGTACATATTCACTCAGCGGGAGTTGAATAACCGCCAGAGGCGGTGGCTAGAGTTGATCAAGGATTTCGACCTTGAGATTCTCTACCACCCGGGAAGGCGAATGTAGTTGCTGACGCTTGAGTAGGAAGACGCCTCAGGAAAAGGCGATAGCCGGTTGACAGTACAACCACAGTTGCAGAGGGACTTGGCTTGGTTGGAGATAGAGATTCAGTTTCCCGATACTGATGGCCAGTTGGCTACCATGGAGTTACTTCCTGATCTGTTGGATGATCTCCGATAGAAGCAGGAGACTTGCCCGACTTTGATCGGGATCCGAGACAGGATGTCTCGAGATGAGGCCCACAGTTTACTATTGGTGCAGATGGAATGATGAGACGTCAGGATCGTGTTTGTGTGCCGTCAGACAGTGAGCTGAGACAGAGGATACTAGGTGAGGCTCATGCTACCCCATACTCAGTACATCCTGGAGCGAGTAAGAGGTACAAGGATGTGAGACGGTCCTTTGGGTGGGGTGGTTTGAAGCCCGATGTGACTCGGTATGTAGCTCAGTGCGCGACCTGCCAGCAGGTCAAGATTGAGCATCGTAGGTCTGGAGGAGAGCTCCACCCACTTCCAGTACCACAGTGGAAGTGGGAGGTTATATCTATGGATTTTGTCACAGGTTGGAGACTCAGCAGAGGATTTGATGCTATTTGGGTAGTGGTAGACCGCCTGACGAAGACCGCACGTTTCATTCCGATCAAGGAAACGTGGCCGGTGAGTTGTGTGGCTGATGAGTTCACCAGACACATTGTGAGACTCCATGGAGTACCGAGGACTATAGTCTCTGACAGAGATGGACGTTTTACCTCGAGATTTTGGCAGCAGGTACATACTGCTTTGGGGTCGAGTCTTCACTTTACCACTGCCTATCACCCACAGATAGACGGACAATCTGAGAGGACCATTTAGACCTTAGAGGACATGCTCCGGGTGTGTGTACTAGATTGGGGACAGGTATGGCCAAATCATCTTCCAATGGTAGAGTTTTCGTATAATAATACCTGGCACGCATCTATTGAGATGGCTCCTTATGAGGCTTTGTACGGGCGGAGATGTCGTACACCATTATGTTGGGATGAGCCCAGCAGAGTTGATGGACTAGCTCCAGATCAGATACAAGATGACATCGCTCGGATTGCCCTAGTCCGAGAGCGGATGTTAGCAGCTCAGAGCCGTCAAGTCCTACGCCGACAAAAGGCGTCGACCCTTGGAGTTTAGAGTGGGTGCTCAGGTGTGGTTGAGAGTATCACCTACGAGAGGAGTCAGGCATTTCGGCATCAAGGGGAAGCTGAGTCCCCGATATGTCGGACCTTTTGAGATCTTGGAGAGAGTTGGGGAGGTGGCCTACAGATTAGCATTATCGCCGAGATTAGAGGGTGTTCATCCGGTCTTTCATGTATCTCAATTGAGAGAGTACATTCCGGATCCGAGACACGTCATCAGCCATGAGGATCTGACATTTGAGCCTGACCATACATTTGTAGAGTACCCAGCAGCTGTCGTGGAGCATAGTACTAGACGTCTGCGGTCCAAGGAGATACCTATGTTGCGGATCCAGTGGTCTAGGAGAGGAGAGTATTAGACGTAACTACCCCAGTTGTTTGCGGGGTTAGAGGTTACTCTTGTTTGACGAGTTAGTACTCGGATGTTGTGTTGTTGACCTTTCAGGTTTTTATATTGAATTGAGTGATTATGTTTATGTGATACATGTTTACTTTTGATGAGTGAGTAGTTACATGATAAGAGATGATTCTAAGTTTCGGGACGAAACTTCTTTAAGGGGGCACTGATGTAATAACCGGAAATTTGAACTCCGTTAAACCTAAAATTTATCGATTTCTGATACGTCAACCTTAAATAAATAAATATATAAATAATATAAAACGAGTTTAAATTCTATCATTTTATGTGACCTTAAGTCACATAAAAGGATGAAACCACGTAACCGGAAATATTTCCGTACCTATAAAGTAAAAATAATAATTTACCTAACACGGAAAATAATTCCGTAAATTATTACGCAAATACCCTACCGATCCGTATGAGTAACGGGTTCGCTTCAGCTCATTTTTAATGAAGGAAAATGGGCCCAAATCGCATAGAGTGTTACCGGCCCAGCCAACCCATTTTTTTAAAATTATCTAATTAACCTAATTAACTAAGCTAACCTAAATTTTTACGCTAAACCTAATCCTCTACCAATCTGACTGCCGCTACCCCTCGCTCTCCTTACCTTCTGCAGAACGTCGACCAGCAGCCCCTTCCGCCTCCAACCGAAGACACCGCACCGCCTCCGCCTTCCCTGCTCGCCGGCGACATCGGCCTAGGTAAGCTGTCCTCTCGGATCTCTCTCTCCTATGCACACCGTTTCAACCAACGTACAAGCGTCTCTCATCCTCCCCCATCTGTGTTTACAGTTTTCAACGACAACACTCATCTCATCGAAGGTCTAAAGCAGGGAGGAAACCTTCAGCATCTGCAGCCATCACTGTCGCTCACCACTGCGACCTTCGTCAAGCGCCGAGGACTGCTGAGTGGTTCGATCTTTCTCCGCCCACCGGTAAGACCCAGTCCTCGACTCATTCTCATCTCATTCTGTCTTGGTTAGTCGCTCACACTCCCCTTCTCTGTGCCGGACGGGACCTTGATTTGGACTCGTCGGACGCCCACAACCAGGTCCAATAGAGTTGTCCCAACCAATGCAGCAGCGCAACCTAGCCATCGACTTCCGGAAGTTGGTGGTGTCGCGAACCACGCCAACACACCAACGTATATCTCTTCTTGTCGGGGATTGTTAGCGAGTTGTCGATCGAGATACACCCTAATCTGTGAGTCTTCTTCATATTGCAGTCCCACTTTCCTTCTCGGAATGTTGTAGTAGTTTAGGTTCACGTAAGTATATCACAAGGTGTTGATGTTTGGGCAAGTCCATAGTATAGTATTTAAGTCTCTCTTGATTTCTGTGGTGTGAGAGTATGTAGAATTAAGTGAGTTTAGTTCCGGTTTCTGTCCTTGTGAGTATTGAACTACAAACCTATAGACATGTTGTGGTTGTTGTAAAAATGAGCAGTAGAAATAGAAGTGAGGGACCTTGTTTTAATTTTAGTTTGTAAGTTGGAAATGGTCCCTATGTAGATCAATTTTAAAGGGTTAGGCTGAAGATCCACCGTTGAATTTTGGATATGTTGTAGACTGTTATACGTAGTATACGGTGTTAAAATTTGGGAATGAATGAACGGTCGGATTAGAAGTTATAAGCTTCCGAAGTTGGGTAGTTAAGCAGTTTTTGTAAACTTAGGATTTTGGCTAAGTATAGAAATTGTAGGTGAAGTAGTCAACTTTGAGAATTTTTATAAAATCGATGAATGAACAGTTTTGAGGAATTCTTGCTCCTAAGGGTAGATGGAACATCATAGATGATTTAGAGAATGAGTTCGGAAATTTTATAAGCTTTTACGAATTTTATATTTGAAACCGAAGTTAGACCTTTACGATCTTTTGAAAAATATGAAAATAAGAAAGATACCGGTTTGTACCCAAACTAAACCTTAGGAGTTAGAATATAAATTTTGAATCTCAGATAGGAGTTTAGACATGAATTTTGGAAATTCTGGGAGTTTCGGGACCAAGGGTAAAATGGTCATTTTACCCTAAATTAGTACTGTAACTAGTTATGTCTTACTACGTTATTCTATCTTAGAAGTCTTAGACTTATAACTACGTGGGAGTGTGCTAATGCACTTATCTCCTTTGACAGGCAACTGAGTTGCTACAGTTTACAGAGCGAGTTTGGTTGACAGAGAGTCGAGCTTTATACCAGGTAAGTCCTTTGGGCTTACTTAGCTGACTTCTAAATTTGAGCATGAATGATGATAGTGGTGTGTGATTGAGATGTTAGAGTTATAGGTTGTGATAAATATTTACCGACCTATACTTGGCCTATGAGTAACGGGCGGTGGCATTCTGCTCAGTTAGCTTGCGAGCGCTGGGGGTTTCTTTAGGGACTAGTCCATACTCGGTTTGTAGTGATGCTACCGGCGGAGGTCAGCTAGACCTACACCTAGTTGGCTAAGGAACGGAGACGAGAACTGTTAATATATCTCGTGCCACAACTGTAAATTGAATAAGATGAATCACTTAAATAATAGATAATAAACGGTTGAGTGCCAGCATGATGTTTGTTTAATTTTTGTTTCTGCTTGTGTTTGTGCTGTTGTCATTCTACTTATATTTGGATAGTTAGCTAACGGTTGTTATGTTGTGTAGATTTACCACAGGTTAGAGCAGATGCCGAGTGATCCGGATCGTAGTGGTCAGCCGGGGTGTCGTACTTTAGGACGTTTTGCAGTTTCTTCATTTGTGGGATTTTCAGTTGGACCTTGTTTCCTTTCGTTCTTTCCGTACCTTGTTATATTACGTTTTCCGGCTGTTAGTTGTTCTGGTCACATTCATACATTGTTAAGAATTATTTTATGATTTCTGGTTTTCCTTATCTGTGCCTTGTTGTAAGATTTTGTTAAGTTGTTGTCAAACTAAGGTCGGGACCCACTGTGCGGTCCTAACCAGTAACTCCCTGAGTTGTAAAATTTGGGGTGTTACAGTAACAACAACACCAATACCAATGGAAGTCCTTCGCCGCCCTCACGGTTGATGCTCAGGATCTCTCACGCACCCAACATTCTTGGGTTTTGTTGTTCGCCATCTGCTACTACGTGTAGTAGCCATGCTCCATCTTCTGTCAAGTCTTCTAACTGAGTATGCCCACACTCTCTCCTTGCTTCCCTCCATATATATATATACATATATATATATATATATATATATATATATATATATATATATATATATATATATATATATATATATATATATATATATATATATATATATGTATGTTCTGATACTTGCCTCTGAACCATTGTTGAAACCCATATGCTACAACTAAGAAGCAACTCAATGAACTGTTGTATTTTCTCAGCTTTTCGACTCTATCGAGCATCCAACTTTGTGACCAGAATTAGGTATGCAAAACTCTTCTGTTGTGTCTGAATTTTGGATATATCATAGTTGGGATTGCATAGGAGAACATATCAAAATTTGAGAGTATTTCATCGAGTGGTTTAGTAGTTATGATTTTTCAAAGTCAAGGTTGTAAGCGATTTTTTGGATGTTGCTGAAATTTCTAAGTGCCGGAAATATTTTGTGTTGTGCAGTCATATTTGAACTTAAGTTTAGATACCGTAGACATATAATCCAACGTTTAGTTTTTAGTATGTTATAGAGTGCCATGCATAGGGTGATGTATCAAACATTGAGGTTGATCCAACGGTTAGATGTAGATATATGAAGATCCAAAGGAATTTCTAGTTTTGGAACTGACTTTGGAAATTTGTGTAGAAGTGGTTATTAGGTATTTTTGGAAATTTGTGTAGAAGCGGTTATTAGGTATTTTCGGAAATTCTTGCTTCTATATGGATACATAGCATATAAGACTTAGAGATTTTTTTAGAATTTTTATATTTTTATTCGGGGCTCGCATCATAGGCTAAAGTTGGATCCTAGTGACTTTTTTTTGCAGTGAGGAGAATGTGTGTTTCTTCTAGTTCTACCTAAACTCATTATTGAAAGTTAGAATATGAAATTATGTCCCAATGAAGAGGATAAACATATTTTAGGGGATTTTTGGAAGTTTCGGAACCAAGGGTAAAATGGTCATTCTACCCTAGGAGG
This sequence comes from Fagopyrum esculentum, assembly GCA_033239045.1. NCBI lineage: Eukaryota > Viridiplantae > Streptophyta > Magnoliopsida > Caryophyllales > Polygonaceae > Fagopyrum > Fagopyrum esculentum. The sequence goes on from BSUD01000005.1 coordinate 117,750,751, forward strand.
GTATTTTAGTAATTTCTCTTATGTTAGAATCTTACATCTTAGAAGTCATAGACTTCTAAGTGTATGGGAAATGTTTTGATCCACTTGCCTCTTGTGACAGACAATTGAGTAATCTACGGTTGATAACCGGGTTGAGATTTGAGAGTCGAGATTGATTCAAGTAAGTCCTTTGGGCTTACTTAGTTAGCTTCTGGATATGAATGTAAATAATGATAGTGGTGTTTGAATGATGTGTTTATAGTTGTATTTATTATTAATTATCGACTGACCTACACATTTGGCCTAAGAGTAACGGGTGGTGGCATTCTGCTCAGTTAGCCCGAGGGCATTGGGGGTTTCTTTAGGGATTAGTCCATACTTGATTTGCGGGGACACCACCGGCGGAGGTGTGCCATACCATCACCAGTTGGATAAGGAATGGAGGCGAGAAATCTTAAGATCTCTCGTGCCACAACTTTAAAAACGGAATAAAGTGAATAACCTAAGTTATCAGATAATAAACGGTTTGTGTGCCAGCATGATGATTGTTTTATTTTGCCTGAGTTGTGCTTGTGCTATTTTTATTCTACTTATATCTGGATTGTTAGCTAACGGTTTATCCGTGTTGTAGATTTTGTAGAGATAGGCAGTTGCAGAGAGATCCGGGGCGGGTGATCAGCCGGGTCCACGTACTCATTAGATGGAGACGGGGAGTCTTCCGTTCAGCATGCATGCTATTAATATATTTATGTTTTGTAAGGCTGTCATGTGTTGATCATTCATGTAAATACTATTTGATGTTTTTCAAAAAGGTTTTAAATACGTTTGTGCCTTGTTGCAAGATCCTAGTAAAGTCGTTGTCAAACTAAGGTCGGGACCCATTGTGAGGTCCTAGCCAGTAGCTCCCTGAGTTTTGAAAATTCGGGGTGTTACAGAATCGATTCGTAAAAGGCTTACCGAGGCCAACCTAGGAAGAAGGCAAAACCACCACGAAGAAGAAACACAGACTGTAATCTAGTCAAAGATTTGAGCATAAACTAAATAAGAGAAATCATGAAAACAAGTTAGAAATCGTTAGTTAACCGTGAAGGAACATTTGTAACGCCCCAATCTTTAGCCGCGTTTTCGATATTTAGTTGTCCCGATTATTATCGATATTTTAATAACTTATAAATTTTTACGGGTATTTTCACGTTGTAAATTAATTTTTATAAGTTTATATATTTTACATTTGTATATATTCCGAAATTTATTTTACGGAAAGTCGAACGGTTATTCCGATTCGTAAATCCCGTTCACGTTTGAAAACGAGTCTATTATCTTATTATTACTTTTTCAGCTTCAATTTCTTTTTTTTTTTTATTTATTTTCCTGATGAGTTCTGCACCCCGACCCTTGGATTCTTCCGCCTTCCTCTCTGTTTCTTGCCCTCTCTCACGCTATCTCCATCTCTCACGCTACTCTAATGTCTCACGCTACTCTAATGTCTGTTTTGCTTCCCTTTGCCCTCAACCTCACGCCTTCCGCACCGATGTAGCAATCGCGGTGAGCCGCTCTCCAAAAAGCCAGCAACAACCTCACTGCTCTATTCTTCCCTTCTTCAACTCGTCCTCACAAGGATCACCTTGTCCAAGCAACTGCAACAATCGATGGTCTCGAGTTAGCCAAGGGAGATGGGCACTTTAGCCCTAGCTGAACCATGGTAACCCTCTCTATTCCCGATCCTTCAGCCTTCTCTGTACCACATCCCTTACCTTTCGAGCCTGTCATTGATGCAATGGAGCCACAACCCTCACCGGAGACCTGGATCCTTCCTGTATCTCCTTGCTAGCCCGAAACCCTCTGCTGCCACTATCCATCGTTGGAGCAGAGCCACAATCAACAACTACCCATCTCACCTTATTCTCGGTTAACCTCGATCTTCATCTGCAGCAACTAGGAACCGCCGCCAGATAATCCGGGAGGAGGTTGTCTGCCCTCACCTTCTGCAGGAGGTTCGCCTTCTCCCTTCACCAGAAAAGCCCCTTCCCGCCTCGCCTTTCCGTTGTAGCTCCGCCGCTCTACTCTATTCTCTGGTGTCGCAAGGAGCCGACCATCTCCGCCGGAGATCGGAGATTGGGTCGCCCCTTGCCGCCTCATCACTACCATCTCTCTTGTCTCCCCGTCGTCATACCGTTGCAGAGAAACAGAGGGGAGCTTACCTCACTGCCCACCCGAAGAAGCCGTTGGGTCCTTGCCTGCCAGGCCGGAGTGAAGCCGCGCCCACCGGAGCCCTTGCAGCGCCGCCAAGGATGGCGTTCCTCCTCAGATCCCCTTGGCCGCCTCCTCCTCTGTTCTCTCTCACCGCCAACGATCTGTCGGGTTTCAAAAGAGAACCTTTTGCCCTAATTTAATCGGGCCCCACCCTTTATCTATGTAATTACAGATTTTAACCCCTGTTTTGCATTTACATATTTGGCCCTAATTTTGGAATCTTGCAATATTACCCCTGCTGGAATAAATTACAAGAATATAGCCCAAAGATTTATTTACAATTTATGACACAAGTTTCTAGCATTTCATAAACTGCCTTTGACAAAGTTTCTATGAGTTTTAAATTTGGGATTTACTTGAATTATATTCTTATTTATATATACCATATATATTATGCTCATGTTGGAGTAATTCCGGGTTATGACTCAAATATTAAATTACGGGATTTTAACGTTGGCTTTGAAAACGAGTTTTACCTTGGGTTTATGATGTTATACAATTTGCCCGGAATATATATTTACGGTTTTAACTTGGGTTTTAAAAGTGAGGCTTTCCTTAGATTTATATATGTAAATTCTTCCGTTCAAATTTAGCGTATAAGCTAAATTTGTATAGTTTTGGTGTTAGGTTCGGAAGCGTCCCGATAAAGATTTAACAAGTCCAAGTCGACATCCTTATATCGTCTTCCGTCTTTTGACGTCATGTGAGTACCCTCTTCTCCGAGCTTATGATCTTACTCGATTTAGTTATGTTTAGTACTAGTATCATGCTAGGTTGGATCTATCATAACTTAGAGTGAATACCAAGTAGTGGTTATGGACCTTAGGTGAGATTTGTTGTTTGTGAAATGTTGTAAGACTTGAGGAGTGGATTTTATCTTGTGAGGTTGTTTATGACTTTAAGTTGTATGTTGAGCTTGTGAGAAATTAGGGGTTGAGGTTGTATGATTGTTGAGATTGTGGTGACTCGGACGAGAGTATCCTAGCCTAGTGTTGTTACAATTGTGATCGTGGGGACTAAGCAGGTTATCCTAGTGGTGTTGTGAGTTATGATCTTGCGAGATCCAAGAGTTTAGAAGTCTTAGGACTTCTAGCTTATGTTGAGTGTGTGTGAGCATGTGGGATTCTAGGATGCGAGCCTAGAATTGAGAGTCAAATGGTCTTGCGTAGATCATTTGTATAGAAGTCTAAAACTTCTATTGTGAGTGGGTTGTTGTTGATATAGTTATCTTCTTGTGAGCAGGTTATGGGCTTCCCCCCCCTAAGGAAGCGAGAGTGTTGTGAGTTGAGTGTGGTGACGAGGTAAGTCTCCGGACTTACTTAGCTCGTATTCTCTGTATTAGTTTCAATGCGTGTTTGGTGGTGTGTGTTTATGTGCGTGTTTATTGCTTATGTTATAACATCTAAACCGGTAATAGGACCACCGACTTTATATGTTTATATTTGGCCCAAGTGTATGATAACGGGCGGTGACTGCTATGTCCGGTCCAAAATGGGGATGACTGGGAGGTGCCTTGCGACCAGTCCATCGGGTGATGCTGATCCGCATCAAGTACAAACCCGTATGGTGAAAGGGGACAAGGGCGAGATCTTTAAGATTCTCGTGTCACAAAAGAAGTGAATTAGAACGGGATATGACCTAATAATAAATAGATAATAAACCGGATTGTGTATTTTGGAACATGTTGTGTGTTTATGATGCCTTATGTGTGTGTGTGTGCCAATACCATGATTCTAATGCCTTGAATGCTAGCTAACGGTTTTATACCGATATTGTTGTAGATTGCATTGCAGGTTAGGAATGCGGCCGAGAGATCCGGAAGAGTGGGCAGCCGGGGCTCCGTACATTTTAGGAGTGAGTTTGGGTTAGAGTCGGGTTGTATTTTATTCTTTGTTTATTATGTTGGTATGCCGCATGTATGGCGTTTTGGTCTTTGATGTTGTTTATCGGCTGAAGTCCGTTGTTTGTTTTCTTTTGGGTTTTCTTACATTGCATAAAATGTATTTCGGTTTTGCCTTTATTTGTGCCATGTTGAAAGATCCGGTGAAATTGTTGTCAGGCTAAGGGTCGGGACCCATTGTGAGGTCCCAACCCGTAGCGCCCCGAGTCCCGCGGATTCGGGGTGTTACAACATTCTTCTTCTTCTTATCCCCATAACCCTCGTAGAAAATCAAAGAGAGTAAAGAAGAGGAGATTATTACCGAAAAGTGATGTTGTTGTTGTTGTTGTCTTTTCATTGTGAGGCGTCAAGAATGAGAAGGGGAAGTAGGGTTTCCGACCATGCTTAAAATTTCTCTTACAAAATAAACTGATATTAATGTTGGCTTTTTAAATAAAGAGTTTTTGTACTAGTATATTGTGCTTAACTGTAATGAATTTATCATCATCAAATAGGAGAAAATTGTTGGAGAGACTTCTATATTTTAGTTGTTCCGAATTTTGTTGATTGTTAAATTTAATCTTGTATTTAATGTGTGTTTGAGTTTAAGTTTCAAGAATGCAAGATTAATAAGGACTTCTTAAAGTAGACGTCCTCAAAGGGAGTTCTAGACTCAATCACGAATGAAAACGCCAATTAGTGTCGATCATAACTAAGGTTTCCATGTTACAAGGAAGGAAGGTTGCTACACTATAGTTGGAAGATTTTTTCAGCCTCTTTAGAAGATCATTAAGATTAGATTATTATTATACTTTAGGATATCGATCTTAATCTAGGATATCTTATAGATCTTATTTGTTTATTTTAGTTTAGTAAAGAGAGTTTATTCTAACTAGTGTCGGTTCAAATATTATCTAATCTTGGGGCTATATATACAAGGTTTACCTTGTCATTAGGGTAAATGCTTCACATACATATACACACATTGTGAGAGAGACACTTAACTTGGAGAAGACAAGACATGTGAAGAAGCTTGAAGAAGACGAAGCCATCTGGAACTTGTGTAAGAGGACTAGTTTATGAGTTATATTTTACATGACAATCTAAGTTAGTTCGAGTCTTACTATGTAATTGATATACTAGTTGGTAATTGAGGTCACTATAATCTTTCTTCAAGATATCAGTGTATAATTATTGGATTCTCTTAACTTCTTGCTCATATTCTCTTAAGCTTACATGCTCACTTGAAATAGTTTTGTTTTTTTTTACCTTGAATGTGTCTCACCCTTGCGCATCGTCATGGATTCAGGGCTTTTTAGTCACATTGCAGCTGAAACAACAGAGTTTTTTTTCCAAGGAAGGCAAAGAATTTCAGCTTAACCTTCATAAGGAGAGGGAAATTGGATTCACCTTTTCATTCCCAATAAAGCAAGCATCCATCAATTTTGACACTTTGATCGGGTAGACCAAAAGATTTTTCATTCCGGTAAGTTTTGTTGGATTAATTTAAATGATCTTGCTTGCCTCAAACAAACAAAAGAAGTAGAAAGTTACAATAACCTGCATTTTTATATTTATCCATTCTCAATTGATTTTGTTGTTGCCTATTGAAAATTGGGAGTGTTTCATGTCCTAATTTATTCATGTGGAGAAGTGAGAAATGTAACATTGAATTGATACACAATAAAAACAACAATGGCTTGTGAATATATTTAGTTTAAAATTCATTTAACCACCCCTTCTTTACTATAAATTTCATCTAGGCAACTGTTGTTAAAACTGATTGGTTGAAGGATATTTTTTTTTGTCTTATAACTTGAAGAACCGAGTATGGGATTAATAAGGATAGAAACGTTCTAGAGGGGAGGGGGTTGAATAGAGTATGAAAACTTTTTGCAATATTGGATATCAAGGCTTTAGAATGAATCTCAAGGCCTTGAAGTCGATCTCTGTGCTTAGTGACAAAACTGTTTCTCAAGACTTTGAAGTGAATCTCAAGGCATTGACTTTAAAACCTGCAAAATGTTGTTAGTCATAATATAAGCAATATAAGGTGCGGAAATTAAAAGATCGACACACGATATGTTTAAGAAGTTTGGCCCTAAAGCCTACTCTCCGCCGAGGGTTTCCAACCCTAGGATTCTAACTATCTATTGTCTGCTTCGTTTGAGTCCAAGATATAACCTAGAAGAACTTCCCTTCTTCTCTCAATGTAGCTTCAATGCTACGATCTAGTAAACTCCTATCTAGCAATAATAGTCTAGGTACTTCGTAGAGTAACACACTTGAGTATAACACTATAATGATATGCCAATGTAGCTCTTGTGTTTATCTCACTCTAGCAAATAAAACTAAGTGCGTTCAAAGAGAAAGATAAAATTTTTGATCGATGAAGAAGACTCGAATGTTCACTTGTAAGCTCGGTATCTTCTTCTTCCATCGATGTGTCTTTTATAGTCTTCTATGGAGCCGTTATGCTCTAACCGTTGTTTTCGCTCCACTGCATCTTGGTTTGTTGGATGAGTTCTTCTCGTGTAGGATCTTCTTGTTAGCCGTTTGAGTCAGATCTTCTTGTAGCCGTTTGAGTGAATCTTCAACCAAGATCTTCTCTTCAAACATTTTTGTGTAGATCTTCTCCAACAAGATTTTCTTGTTTGTTGTAGCAAGATCTTCTTCAAAGATCTTCTTTTTGATTGGATATTCGACGTCTTCATTTAAATACAATAACCTACACAACATATAACAAACAAACCAAGACAAGATATCTAGAGATATAATCGATATTTGTTAGTTACAAAAACCACAATTTATGTTAAGTCTTCTATCATTAAATAAATAAAACAAATAAACTATTAAGGTGGAGTTATCAATCTCTTCCTTGATGGAAGGCAAAACAAATATCGTATGTACCTGTATTAGTTAATGTTAGGTATATGCATGCATAAATAATATTTGAAAAATGCAGTGTCGGATCCATATTTTTCTTCCCTTTTTCTTTCAACAAGGGAGAGTTATATCAAAGTACGGGAGTTTAAAAATATCACAGACCCAGGGTTTTAACAAAATTCGTAAACAAGTTTCAAAAACAAACATCACACAAACACGTTTCAAGGCCTTGAAAGTAAAAACAAGGCAAAATCTGAAGCGCATGTCAAGGCCTTGACATCCATGTTCAAGGCCTTCAATTTGATTTCAAGGCTTTGAAATCTATTCCTACTACCAACGGGTATTGCTCTTGCCACGAACATCGTCATGATACTTCTTCTTCCACCTTGTATGTGCTTCATCCATAGTATTTATTTTCTTGTACTCATCTAACCGACACTCCTTCTCCACATCCTTGTACTTCTTCACGACACCATACTCCTCGAGGGTCAGAATGGCTGGCTCCACATGTGTTGGGCGAAGAATCGGTTGATTCTTCACACTTCTTTGGCAATTAAGCAACCCATTTGCCGCCTTCTCTCTAGTGTACTAAGCAACGTCCTCACTCAAGGGCAAAATATTTCCAGCAACAGTGAATGTAAGGGCATTCAAATGGAACATTTGATTTACCTTGGCATGTACGATCAATAGCAACTCATGAGTTGCATCCAACTTGTCGGACATATGAGATCTAAAATCGATCATCTCCCTTCGTAGGTTGTGTAACACCCCAAATTCTCAGAACTCGGGGAGCTACTGGTTAGGACCTCACAATGAGTCCCGACCTTAGTTTGTCAACAACTTTACTAGGATCTTACAACAAGGCACAAGTGTATTTTAATTCTTTAAAAATAACAAACAGTATTTGTGTGAATGAACAACATATGACATCCTTACAAAACATATATATGTATATATATATATATATATATATATATATATATATATATATATATATATATATATATAACATGCATGCCGTATGGAAGACTCCCCCGTCCCCATCTAATGAGTACGTGGACCCGGCTGACCATCTTTTCCGGATCTCTCTACAACTGTCTATCTCTACAAAAACTACAACACGGAATAACCGTTATCTAACAATCCAAATATAAATAGAACAAGGATAGCACAAACACACCAAAAGTAACATAAACACTCATCATGTTGGCACACAATCCGGTTATTATCTGATAGTTTAGGTGATTCACTTTATTCCGTTTTAAAGTTGTGGTACGAGAACCTTTAGATTTCTCGCCTCCGTTCCTTATCCAACTTGGTGTTGGTCTAGCACACCTCCGCCGATAGCATCACTACAAACCAAGTATGGACTAGTCCCTAAAGAAACCCCTAGCCCCCTCGGGCTAATTGAGCAGAATGCCACCGCCCGTTACTCTTAGGCCAAATGTATAGGTTGGTAGATAATTAATACTAAGTACAATTATAAACACATCATTCAAACACCACTATCATTATTCACACTCATATCCAGAAGCTAGCTAAGTAAGCCCAAATGACTTATATGAATCGAAACTCGATTCCCGTTATCTCAACTCTGTCCGCAACGGTTGGGACTTAATTGCGTGTCATAAGGGCAAGTGGATCAAAATACATCCCATATTCTTAGAAGTCTATAACTTCTAAGATGTACAATCCCTTCAAGAGAAATTATTAAATGTCATCCTAAGGTAAAATGACCATTGTACCCCTGGTCCCGAAACTCTCAAAGATCCTATAATATATGCCCAAACCTTTCTTTGGGAATTAATTTCATAATATAACTCTTTAGAGTTAGTTTAGGTAGAACTTATAGATTACACACTTTTCTTAACTTTTAAAAAGGTCACTAAGGTCCAACTTTAGCCTATAATACGAGAGTCAAATAAATTTATACAAATTCTAAGAAAATAACCCAAGTCATCTATGATATGCATACAAATCATAATGTCAAAGATCTCCCAAAAATATTCAGTCAAGAATCCTACATAGATTCCCAAAGTTGGGTCCAACATCCATAAGTTCCATACTTAGCCAAAATTTGTGTAATTTCCTAACTGCACCATCAGTCTAGTTTGGACCTTCATAAATCTAAATCTAACCGTTGGATCAACCTCAACTTTTGATACATCACCCTATGCATGACACTTCATAACATACTAAAAATTGAACGGTGGATTATATTTCTTAGTTATCTAAACATAAGTTCAAAAATGACTGCACAACACAAAATGTTTCCAGCACTTAGAGACTTTCAGCAACATCCAGAAAACTGTATACAGTCTTGACTTTGAAAAATCATAACTACTAAACCTCTTGATGAATTTCCCTCAATTTTTGATATGCTATACTATGTAATCCTAACTAAGACATATCTAAAATTCAAGTCCAACACAGATAAAAAATCTATCCAAAACTATCTCACAAAACTGTATCACATGCAGTTTTTCTCAACACTCAGCACACTTATAAAAACTGCATGAGGAGCCAACTTGAGAAAATTATATCTCCTAAACTATAACTTATAATACGCTCAAATTTCAGTATGTTCTACACTGCAATACCGACTATAACATAACCAAAAATCAGCAGAAAAGGAAACGTATAGCTTACCCATAGATGGACCCGAAGTTGACTGCTCGTCAATGTTGGAAAGCTGAAAAAGATGTAACAACTCCTTGCAGTATTCTTTTGGCTGAAATGTATGGGTTCCATGATGGCTTAGTAGCAACTAAGCATATATATAAATAGAGGGAAGGAAGGCATGGTCATACTCACTATAAATCTCGACAAGGAGGGAGGAGAGAGTTGCACGAGCTTGCTGTCGCTTGGAAGAGGAGAGCCACGTGCCCAGGTCTCCCTAGAAGGCGCACCGGCGGTAGGTAAGGGCGCACCCACGGCCAGGAAGGATGGCACCCCTTCGGATCTGATCCCTGATGTCGTACCTGTGCATGCAAAAGGCGAGGAGAAGGTCCAGTCCAGGTAGACGGCTGCTGTTGCGAGCCCTCGAGCACCAGTGAAGAAGGCGTCCGCTGAGTGTTTGCTAGCTGCTTGACGACCTCGTAGGGAAAGACCAGCCTCCGTCTGATGTAGTTGTTCCAGGCCAAAAGCACGCGAGGAGGATGCCTACTGTCGATGGATTCATGTCTTGAGTTGTGTTGCGACCGAAGAAGAAGAGACCCGTCCGCTAAGTGTTGTTGTCGACCGTTTGAAGGAAGGATGAGGTTGGGCACGCCGTGGCGTTGTGAGGGAGACACGAGGTTGAGAGCTATGTGTAGGAGGCGGTGGTTGGTGCCAGAATTGCTCGAGAAAACGACCCAGAGTGTGAGAAACGGGGGAGAAGGCTTCTAGGGTTAGAGCGTGAAAGAGGGGAGGAGTTCTAGGGTTTACGTAAAAACATGAGGGAAGGAAGGCTGAACGTAAAACACACAAGGCATGGGCTGACTCCATCATCCTTCTATTGGGCCCGGATGGTATGCTTAATGGGCTCGGATGGCCTATCTAAAAGAATTGAACTCTTTTGATGGTTAAGAAAAAGTAGATCGATCCCGAGTATTTTATGTGAGTAGAAACCTCGCATAAAAAGATAATAAAAAAAGTATATTGAAGAACTCGGTGTCACATAAAATGACAATAATGACGGAAAAGTCTAAACCGGTCGAGTACCGGTTTGTCTCGGAAATAAAGGGAAATTAAATTTCCGAATATTACAGGTTGTCCAATCCAAATTCCAAATCGTCCAGCCTCTTTTCTGGAAACTCAGAAGCCGAAGATGATGAAGCCACAACCCTTTCCTTTAGCTTCCATTCCCCAACCAAAGTCTTTTCAATCCCTAGACGTTCAAAGCATTCTTCGTCGATCTTCCCAGTTTGATACTTGTTGGTCCTCGTTCGAGGTGACAATAGAGAAACAGGAGTAGATTTTTGGAAAGAAATTGACATACGACAGGGTAATCAACTCTAGGGTTTGATCAGTCAATAGTTCCCTAGAGTTGGATCTCGAAAAAAATACACATAACAAGCAAAGTAAATGCAATTTTGGCTTCTAGGGTTAGAGATTTGTGTGTGAGCTGGCGAGATGTGAAGGAGGGGATAAGAAACTTTTCCTTTGCTAGCCGAACGCTTTCCGTTCTAGAGGGATGGTGGTAAGTGGTGAAGGTGGGAAGACCTAAGAGTTCGGCGATAAGAGTTGGAGCAAGTGCAATGGATTTACCTTTCATCACCGATTCGAGGGTTAGGGTTCCTCTGTCCCTTCTTGCCGTGAGGTCCACGTAGAACACTCGTGTGAGCCGTGTGAAGGCAACCTCTACAGGGTTGAGCATTTTCTATAATGAGCATCTCTTATGCAAAGTGATGCAGGGTAGTGGAAGAGCTTCCAAGAACTTAAAATCCACCGATTCACACATGCAAAGAGATATGCGAAATCCGTCAAGCCACATGCCAGTGGCTCTGAAAATGCGGAACCAAGAGCTTGGCATCCCTATTTGGGCTTGGATGGCCAACTCAGCCTGAGTCGCCGGCGGGGATTGAGTGGCCAAATCTGAAGAGATGTGAACGGTCACATCTTTTGAAGGCACTGATGATTTGGGTAGTGCTGGTGAGGAGCTCTTGGCTTTCTTTGCGGATGAGGAAGATGCAATCCGGTTGGAATATCATTTGGGAGCCATGGACGAGAGTTGTGGTCAGAGTTTGAAAACCGAAAGAGAGAAAACCGATATTGGGTCTGAGAGTTTTGAGGCAAGAGAGAAGTGAGTAAAATTTGGATGGAAAATATTCTTTTAAGTAAAGAAGATGTCAAATCAAATAAAGGCAAATCAATTCAAGATCTTTGAAAAGAGCAAAATTTGATTGCCGATTTGATTTGAGAATCTTCTCACTTAAATCCTAACCAATTTTCAAAATAGGACTGGAATTTTGAAATCAAAATTTTGTTGAGAAAATCATTTGAAATCATTTTAAAAATTCTTCTTTAAAAATAATGATTTGATGATCAATCATCTAAAAGGATGAAAATCATAAATCCGATCCAAGTTTTCACTTTCGTCTTTAGAATCCGCTTCAAGATCTTGAATTGCATTTCAAGGCCTTGAAATGAAAAAAAAACAAACTGCATTATAAGGAGAAAATAAAACGATTTACTCCCTCTAAGATAATGCTTCCTTGTTCAACATACCAAGCTTCAATCTAATAAAATTGAATCGACCTTCAGGTAGAGGCTTAGTGAATATATCTACAAGCTGCAAGTTAGTCGAAATAAAAGATATCGACACGTCACCTTTTTCAACATGATCACGTATGAAGTGATGTCTTACGTCGATATGCTTTGTTCTTGAATGTTGCACAAGATTTTTGGTTATTGGAATAGCATTAGTATTATCACATTTAATAGGTATACCTTTGGGATCAAAATCAAGATCACGAAGTTGTTGAGCTATCCATAGAATTTGTGAACAACAGGCTCCAGCAGCTACGTAATCGGCCTCAATTGTGGATAGGACGACAAATTTTTTCTTCTTGGAGTGCCAACTTATTAGGGATGACCCTAAGAATTGGCAACATCCAGAAGTGCTCTTTCTATCGACCTTATAGCTTGCAAAGTCTGCATCTTAATAGCCAACGAGGGAAACGAGTTTTGACATGGATACCAAAGCCCTGGATCCTTAGTGCCATTTAGATATCGAAAATTCCTTTTCACAACTATCAAGTCTGACTCTTTGGGATTAGCTTGGAATCTAGTAGACATGCACACACTAAACATAATGTCATGTTGAGTAGCGGTTAAATATAACAAAGAACCAATCATACTTGGATACTCCTTCTGTAGGACACTCTTACCATTCTTGTCTTGATCTAATAAGAGAGTAGAACTCATTGGAGTCTTTGCTACCTTAGATTGTTCCATTTTATATTTCTTAAGCAAATCCTTGGTATACTTGCTTTGGTTTAGAAAGTTTTTTTTCTTAGATTGAGTAACTTGTAGACCAAGAAAAGAACTTAAACTCTCCCATTAAGCTCATTTCAAATTCTCTACAAATAATATTTGAAAATTCCTTGCATAGAGAATCATTAGTAGCACCAAATAATATATCATCAACATGATTTATACTACTAATAAATCGTTGTCTTTGGTTTTGACAAACAAATTTTTGTCAATCAAACCTCTTTTAAAAGCATTTTCTAAAAGATACTTGGAGAATCTTTCATACCAAACTCGAAGAGTTTGTTTAAAACCATAAAGAGCTTTGTCCAATTTAAATACATGATTTGCAAATTCATCATTTTAAAAACCAATAGGTTGAGCAATGTAGACTTCTTCCTCTAAGAAGCCATTTAGAAAAGCACACTTAACATCCATTTGAAAAAGCTTTATGTTCATGAATGATGCAAATTAATGCAAGTAGCATACGTATGGCTTCTAACCTAGCAACCGGAGCAAATGTCTCCTCATAATCAATACCTTCTTCTTGGTTATAGCCTTGTGCTACAAGTCATGCTTTGTTTCGAATGACTTTACCATGTTCATCCAACTTGTTTCGAAACATCCATTTTGTTCCTATGACTGATTGATGCTTGGGTCTAGATGTGAGAGTCTAGACTTTTTTCTCCCGGACTCATTTAGCTCATTTTGCATTGTGATAATACAATCAGGCTCTTGAAGTGCTTGAACGTAGTTTTTGGGCTCTACAAGAGACACAAACGCAGAAAAAGCACACAAGTTGTTTTACCTAGATCGAGTTTGCACGCCTGATTTTTTATTTGAGTTCACGTTCTCTTGAGGATGAGATGATGAATGTTTGAACTTTCTTCTCTTTGTGTTTGGAATGTTTAAGGTATATTATGATGATCCTAGAGGCTCATGAGCTCGACTTGTTTCAAGTACCGTTGGAGTTGCATCTTTGTTTCCTATGTCAAGGCCTTGCAGTTGTTGTTTAAGGCCTTGAGATTGATCAGCAACAGTGTTGCTGTTGGTCATTTCAAGGTCTTGAAGGTGCGTTTCAAGGTCTTGAGATTGTTCTCCGGTATCTTGAATTTGTTCTTGCATGTTCCTATCTTGAGTCTACGGAATTTCTTCTTCTCCATCAGAATTTTGATCTCCATGATGAATCAAATTAAGATCTGTAAAACTATTACTCAAAGTACCATCATTGTTGTAACGCCCCGTTTATTGGTGTGTTTCGGTATTTATTTTTCCTAGCTTAAACAAATGCGGGAATGATTTTTATGTCGCAACATATATTATTGCGAGTTTATTTATACTTTTTGACCTATAAATTTTCCTTATATTTATTTTTCGGAAAATTTTTCGATTCGGAATTCTCGATCGAGTGGTTCGATCGGTTTCATTTCCATTTATATATATATATATATATATATATATATATATATATATATATATTCTTCTTTTATGTTATGTGATGTTTCCCCTTTCTTCATCCCTTCTATTTTTTTGGTTTCCTTGTGACGCACCTTTTCTTTATCCCTGTCTCTACCTTCCTTCAGGAGCACACAAATGGATAGGACCCTGCACGGCTGCACCTAGTCCATGACCCTAGCCCTGTGCCTAGCCTGCGACCTCCCGACCCTTGGTTGCTTCAGCTCCTCAACTCACCCTCTCGATCTTTCACGCCTCCTCACTCCCTCCCTCTCACCTTCCCTGCTTCTTCTTCACCGAAACTCAGTCCCACCTACCAACCTCACAACCCTTGCAGCCTCTTTGCCCATCTGCCACTGCCTCTCCCTCACTTCAACCGCCACCAACACCGACTGTGGCCGCCTGCCACCCTCGATAGAGACCCTTGGCCAAACCGGATCGAATACCACATCGCAGCCCCTGTTCTCCCCCGAAACAGTCACCTCTACTCTTCATTTCTTTCGGAAAGGACGATCTCCCTTGTCCTTCTCTGCATCACCATCGCTGGGATTCACCACCACCCCGACGCCGGAGAAGTCTCCTGGCCCCACTGCTGAACAAGGAGTTCACCCTCAGTCTTCACCTCTCTTTTCTTCTTTGTTCTCCACCGCCGCTGCACACCGGAAGTAGTCGCCGGAGAGGTTGCCGTCTTCCCTCTCCACTGTCGCCGGAGTGGTCGCCGCTTTCCCTCGCCTCTGGCCACCAGTGAAGCCGCCGGAGGAGTTGTCTTCATCTTCTAGCCCGAAAGTGAAGGGTCCAAACCCTATTCTCCTTTTATTTTGTTTGTTTCGCAGCGGGCCCCCTCTCTCTGATTAATTACAAAACTGACCCATGTTGTGTATTTGCATACTCTACCCAGATTTTTAGAATGTATCTATTTTGCCCCTGATGAATTTTATATTGCAGTTTTTAAGCCAAATTTTGCAATGTTAACAATATACCCTCATGCAGAAATTATTAACATAAATGGACCCATATATTAATTGTGGTTTATGACCCAAATTTGGTGATTTAACTATTATGCCCTTGTTGAATTAAGTTCGGATTTTGGCCCAAGGATTTAATTGCGGATTTATAACGCATGTTGTGACGTTGGGTATTTTGCCTCGGAAAATATTTTAGCGGGATTTAAACCTCGGTTTTTAAACAAGTTCCTTAGAGCTATATGTATTTTATATATATATATATATATATATATATATATATATATATATATATATATATACATATATATATATTCCGATCAATTTTAGCGTACGAGCTAAATTTGTTTAGTTTTGGTGCTAGGTTCGGGAACTGCCCCATAAAAGCTGAGCGAGTCCAAGTCGACATTCGTTGATCGATTTCCGTCTTTTGACGTCGTGTGAGTATCTCTTCCCTCGATTTAGTTATGTTTAGTATTAGTATCATGCTAGGTCGGATCTAGCATAACCTAGTGAGAATATCAAGTAGTGGTTTGAACCTTAGGTGAGTTTTGAGGACTTGATATTGTTTGATGGATTGATGTTGATTCTAAGCTTGGGGTGATATTGCGGTCTAGTGAGGTTGTTATAAGGATTCGAGTATATGGTTTGATCTTGTGAGTATTTGAGGCTTGAGGTTCTAGCTATACGGTTGTTGAGATTATGAGCTAGAATATGCTTATCCTAGCATGGTGTTGTTCCCGTTGAGTTTGTTTGGACTAGGCATGTTATCCTAGTGGTGTTATGAGTTATGATCTTGCGAGATCCGTGGGTTTAGAAGTCTTAGGGCTTGTAGCTTCTGTTGAGTGTGATGGGAGCATGGGGGAATCTAGGATGCGGTCCTAGAATTGAGAGTCAAATGGTCTTGCGTAGATCATTTGTATAGAAGTCTAAGACTTCTATTGTGATTTGTGAGTGGGTTGTTGTTGATATAATTATCTTCTTGTGAGCTAGTTATGAGCTTCCTCCCCAAGGAAGCGAGAGTGTTGTGAGTTGAGTGTGGTGACGAGGTAAGTCTCCGGACTTACTTAGCTCGTATTCCTTGTATTAGCATTGATGTGTGTTTGGTGGTGTGTGTTTATTGTTTATTGTTTATTGTTTATAACAACTAAACCGGAATTGGGATTACCGACCTTTATATTATTTTGGCCCAAGTGTATGATAACGGGCGGTGACAACTTGCCTAGCTCCCGCGAGAGCTAGGAGGTTCTCGGCGACTATCCCGTGCTGGTAGACGGTCGGATGCATCAGTATCATTCCATGCCGGTAAGTAGGGACCGAGGCGAGTTTCGGTGACTCTCATGTCACAACCTAAGTTGAATTAGAACGGGATACGACTTGATAATAATAAAGATAATAAACCGGATTGGTGTGCTTGTAAGTATGTTGCGTGCTTGCGGTGTTCTACTTGTGTATGTGCCTTTCCCATTAATTCTAATGCTTCGAATATGAGGTAACGGTTTTATACCGATTGTTGTAGATTGCCTTGCAGGTTAGGAATGCGACCGAGAGATCCGGAAGAGTGAGCAGCCGGGGTTCCGTACATTTTAGGAGGGGTTTGGGTTGGAGTCGTGTTTGAGTTTTGTATTCATTATATGCATTGTATGCTGCGTGTATGACATTTGGTCTTTGGTGTTGTTTATCGGTTGAAGTCTTTGTTTGTATGTTTTCCGGAAACACATCACTTGTATAAAAATGTATTTCGGTTTTGGGCCTTTATTTGTGTCTTGTTGCAAGATCCGGTAAAATTGTTGTCAGACTGAGGTTCGGGACCCATTGTGAGGTCCCAACCCGTAGCATCCCGAGTCCCGCGGATTCGGGGTGTTACAAAAGTGGTATTAGAGCCCTAGGTTGACAACAATGACACTCGCAATCTTCTAAAGGCCGAATAGAGGGAAATAGAACCCTCAAGGGTTATAAGTTTAAAATGATTTTTCGTTTTCAAAATCACATGTATGAGTCGGGTTAGAATGTATGTACCACCACTCCTTTCGCGGATCACGACAACATAGTTATTGGATTTTTAGTATATATATATATATATATATATATATATATATATATATATATATATATATATATATATATATATATATATATATATATATATGTAGATATATATATATATATGTAGATATGTATCGTGGACCTAGGTTGTTTTTGGACTATTATTATATGTTGATTATAGTTATGCATGATGGACTTGTTATGTTGTTATGGTGGCATGACCTTTATATTGATATGAGTCGTACATGTGGCATGATAATATTATATTAGTGCTTGGAGCTCGTTTTATGAGAATGGTTTCCTTGGATGTGTTAGGCTGATAACATGTGGACATAGAACTTATGTGCTTATATACGTATACTAGGATATATAGTAGCATATGAAGATGTAGGACCTTATAGAAAAGATGATAGTAAGATATCATCACCCTTAGGACGATATTTTTGGCATTCCTTTAAAAGGATGTCAAAAAGGATTATTAGAGATGACATAACCAAAGGACGAACAAGTGGAAGGAAAATCCGAGGCAACTCAAGAGAAATCGAGATGGAAGCAATTCAAGAAAAAAGAGCAACATTAAAGTGTAGAAGCGGTTCTAAAGAGGCCATGATCGAACGACGACGAGATCGAGGGAGAGAACGAACTTATGATTCTTCAAGAAGACGCGTGGGCAACTAAAGATGCGAATAAGAGAGGAGACGTGCACACTCTAGCAAGGTTAAAGGTGGTATTCCTCCAAAAAAAAAAGTGAAGCTTTCCTTGGACGCTCCTAAGCTTTGGAGTCAAGATGAGAAAAGTGATCAAACCATGTGCGAAAGATTTAAGATACCGTAAGTTAAGCTTACAAGGTACCAATAAGTGAAGTGTCAACATTACGAGAGTTATGAGAAGAAGGGCATGATAGGGATTCACATGGAGTTTACAGGTTTCCATTATAACGACACGACTAAGAAACTCCAAGAAGAAGGAAGTGCATATATATGATGGTTTGAGAAGATGAAAGAGGAAACAAGAAGCTTTGATCGAAAGACTTAAGATACCAACCAATAGGAACACGGGTGGATGTTAACTAAGGCTATAATATTTGGGAAGGTGCACTTGAAAGACATCAAGGAAGAGTGGTTAAGCTTATGAAGGTGAGTTATTCGGCGTGCGAGGCTTAGAAGAGTATGGTTACCTTATGGAAGAGGAAGAAAGTTTGGAATGGGGAAAGAACTAACGGAGTTTAAGGTAAAGTACCCCGAGGAGGGTAGCCTTCATGAGAAGGTAACATGAGAAGTGTAGTAGAATAATAAGTCATTGACTTCGGAGAAGGTTAAATACAAGTTAAGCGGTAACAACTAAGAACGCACATGTGCGAGTTGTCTATTGGTGAGTGTAGAGGGGATGAGTAAACAAGATTATGGGCATTCAGAGGATCGACAAAAAGATCTTAAAGTATTCGTGGTGGACCAATGTCAATGGTATGGAAGTACGGCAACAGAGCGCATTTCTTTTAAATCAAATAATGGGAATGAGTTCAAGCAAGTAGCTGTTACAGACCTCCTAGGGGAGGAGGGAGATGACCCTTTGCGACCTTCTTAGGTCATGAAGAACGGTATATGGGAGAACGACCCAAATTAGAAGTTTTAAGGTTTGATCATGATAAAGGGAACTAGTAGATCAAGAGGAAGGTGAGGTTTTCATTGATTGTGGTGCGTAGACAGGAGTCCAATAAGACAATGCATAGTATGTTCGTTCTAATGAAATGGATGGTGTGTTTTTGTAACACCCCAAATTTTGAGAACTCGGGGAGCTACTGGTTAGGACCTTACAATGGGTCCCGACCTTAGTTTGACAACAATTTTACTTGAATCTTACAACAAGGCACAAAAGTATTTAAAACATTTGAAAACTTTAAACAATATATACATGGAGAATGTTACAAGATAAGATACTAAAACGACGCATATAAAGAACAGAAGACATTCCCGTCCCCAACTAAATGAGTACGTGGACCCGGCTGACCATTTCCTCCGGATCTCTCTACAACTGTCTTAACCTGCAAGGCATCTACAAGTGGTATAAAACCGTTAGCTAACATTCTATGCATAAGGATAAAGGTAAAAGCACAAACACACAATATACACAATCAACATGCAACACTCAATCCTTTTATTATCTTTAATTAGGTGATAGGTTATTACTAATGATACTTATTTTGTGACACGAGGGATTCCCAAACCTCGCCCCTGTCCCCGTTTACCAACGCGGAATGGTACTAATGCATCTGACCGTCTACCTGACTGGGCTGGTCGCAGGGAACCTCCAAGACTCTGACGAGAGCTAGGCAGATGATGTCACGACCCGTTATCATACACTTGGGTCAATTACGTAAATACTAAAGTCGGCTTAATCCGGTTTCGTTGTTTATCGTAACTAACAAACACCACTCATACACATTACACTCATACAAGAAGCCAGCTAAGTAAGTCCGTGGACTTATCTGAATCAGATATCGACTTTCTAATTCGCAAATCGATCTGTAGAGTAGGAATTCAGTGGCCTGTCAAAGGAGGCAAGTGTGTCAGCACACTTTCTAGGTGATTAGAAGTCTAAGACTTCTAAGATAGCAGGTCTTAATAGAATGGAATTGATTACAATATTAATTTGTGGTAAAATGACCATTTTACCCTTGGTCCTGAAACTTCTAAAAATTCCATAATTTATGTCTAAACTCTTATTTGAGACTAAAATGTCATATTCTAACTCCTAAAAATGAGTTTGGTTACAAACTAGCAATTTACACATTCTTCTTATTTTCCGAAAGGTCATTAAGGTCCAACTTCGGCTTCAAATATAAAACTCGAATAAATTTATAAAATTTCCGAAATAATTCCTTAGGTCCTCTATGATATCCCATCTACTCATAGGAGAAAGAATTTCTTAAAACAGTTAAAGCATCACTTCTACAAAAATTTCTAAAGTTGGTTACAACACTTACCAAACATCACACTGTCTTAACTTTGTAAAATCATAACTCCTAAACTACTCGCTGGATGTATCCCAAATTTTGATATGTTCTACTATAAAATCTTATCTATAATATATCCAAAATTCAGCCACAAAGGAGATCAAAAGCCTATTTAAAACTATCTCACAAAACTGCACCACAAGTACCTTTCCTCAACACTTAGAAATTTCAGCACAACAGAAAAACTACTTACGGCTCGATCTTTGAAAAATCATAAATCCCAAACCACTCGCTGGATTCCTCCCAAATTTTAATATGTTCTACAACAATATGTCAACTATATCATATCCAAAATTCAAGCCCAACGAAGATGAAGATCTTATTCAAAACCATCTCACAAAATAGCATCACGTAATGTTTTCCCAACACTCAGCACATATATAAAAACTACATGAGGCGTCAACTTTGGAACACCATAAGTCTCAAACGTAGCTCGGATTCCTCTCAAATTTTAGTATGTTATACTATACAATATCGACTAAAACATATCCGAAAATCAGCAGTAAAGGTGGAGTCTAACCTACCCAAAACTAGAGCCGAAGTTGACTGTTCTTCACTTCATGCAAACTCAGAAAAGACCTTTATCCTTACTGCTCTTCTTAGGTTGGTCCGGGTAGGCTTAGGAGACATAAAGGTCACTCGTTAAGCATGAATATCGTGGATGGAAGTGCAAAGAAGGAAGGGTATAAGCTTACCCTACTCCGAGGCTCGAAGGCACGAGGAAGAAGACACAAAGGATGCTGCTGCTGAGCGGATCTGCTTCGTCGGTATCCTTGGTCTGCTGGAGTCGACAGAAGGGAAAGCGAGCCATCTCAGGTGCCGGTTCTGTGTTCCCAACCGCCCCAGTGGCTAGGGCAAGACGCGCCCATGGTTCCCTTGCAGAGGTGTGGTTCGGTGTCCTCCTTGGCGGTGCTGTGTGCGAACCGAAAGAAGGCTGAAGACCATTGCTGTTGCTCGACTGCAGACGAAGGCCATCGCTGTTGCTCGGCTGCAAACGAAGGAGGGCGGTCCGGTGTCGTAAGCAGAAGGCTGCTATGGGTTGTTGTTGCTGCTCCGGTTGAATTGTTGGTTTGCAGAAGGCTGCTGCGTCGGCTGGAACAACACGAGATGGCGTATTGTCCTGAAGGAGAACGCGAGGTTGCTGCTGCGTCGGATGGCTGCTATGGGTTGCTGAAGGGAAACGAGATCTCACCGGACTGCTGCGAGGCTGCTGCTATATCGTTTACAGAAGGAGTTGATGCGGTAGAGAGAGAAGTGGTTTAACACTGAATAGGATTAATGGAGTCAAATTAGGTTAAGTTAATAATTAGGGCTTAGGGTTAAGTCATGGGCTGGTCAGAAGTTTGTATAAATCGGGCCTAATTCGATGGGCCTGCTCATCTAATTAGGTAATGGGCTATAGAGTGGGTCGTTAAATTGTGCGGAATTATTCTTCGGTTTACATATTTATCATTTTATGTGAATTAAGGTCACATAAAATGATAGAATCTAATTTTGTATAATATTATTTAAAATTAAGAAAGGTTAGCGGATCGGAATTTGGTTTGGTCGGTTATTAAACAGAAATTAAATTTTCCGGGTATTACATCAGTACCCCCTTAAAATAAGTTTCGTCCCGAAGCTTAGAACATGTACTTAACCAAACAACTTCCATAATTAAACTTGTATATCCTAGTCTCACTAAATTTTAATTTCGTTTTTCTAAACTCCTCTAACTTTATCAAAGCGTAACAAAAAAAACGA
The DNA here is from genome assembly GCA_033239045.1 of Fagopyrum esculentum. NCBI lineage: Eukaryota > Viridiplantae > Streptophyta > Magnoliopsida > Caryophyllales > Polygonaceae > Fagopyrum > Fagopyrum esculentum. Next base: position 117,772,919 of record BSUD01000005.1, read on the forward strand.
TCGTTACATCAAATCCCCCTCAAAATAAGTTTCGTCCCGAAACTTAGGGTAAGACAATAATGTTCGGCCTTTAAAGCACCAAATGGGTGTGTTTGATCACTACACAAAAGTCTCGTTGTTTCCACATCTAAGTTTCCCGCACATCAAGAGTACCAAAAGCACACATCACTAACTAAACACTCAATCATGAAATAAACAAGTAGTCAAACAATAACACACATACAAGGTCAAGCCCTAAGTCGTCACTCTCGAGGTTACAACTATCCCTACATAGGTCTTTTAAAGGTTACGTCTCTTACTATCCTCAATATCTTAGGTAGCCTTATCAACTTTTCATTAAAACTACTAAATCTTAAATCTTTTCAGGTACTTAGATCACAAGTGCATGCTACCACGTTCTAGAGTGGTTACCGGCTATCTCACCGGTATTATCCGGCTCAACCGTCTGATCCTCTAATCTAATGACCTAACTCGTGTCTGGTAGGTATTTCTCCAACTGAAAATGTCAAACTCAGTTCCCAAACTTAGTCTCCGTGGAAAACAGAAGTTGCGCTCTCCAATAGGGTGAGGAATACTAGTCCATCAATCACTTTTAAACCGCTTTAAAACTTCCAATGGTTGCCTTACACAACTCACTTCTAGATCCTTTGATGACCCTACGGAAAATGATTTATTCAACTTTCTTCCCTTGGTTATGACCACTTGCTTCCGGCCTTCTGAAAAGGTTCTGACTACACACTAAGGTCAAAGGTCTTGGACATCCACCAACACTTTACCAAGTGCCTAATGCTCTTCGTACCACGACCCACTTGGTCTTGTCTTTTAATATGACTCAGTCATCTTATTACTCAAGTAAGGAATCATCACTTATACCCTTTTCTGCTCTAACACTTGAGACAACTAAAAATTAACCTAATGGTCATCCTCTGCGTTCACTTGGCGTTATAATACTATTTATAGATCTATAATATATCGTTAGCTCAACCTTAGGCTTCTCACGAATTTTACAAGATCTTAAGTGACATAGAATATGTACGGAATGACGGCATTTGATAGTAACTACTCAATAAATGTTAACATACCATCAGTAGTGCGCCCTTTTATCCACCATTGTTACCAGCCCGATAGTATCCCTCTAACTCAAAACGCAACTCGGATCCGTTCTGCTATAACATTACACGTAAAATCTACTACGAGATTACGCTTTCTTTAAGCACGGTTACTGAGTTGTAAGTATACTCCCGTCACTTCTCTTTCTTATGTATCTTTGACTTAGAATGGCAGTTACTCACTTTGCGCTTTCTAGCGCATACCATGCATAATACTTTTTATTACATCGTTAATTCTTCTCTCAATCCATCAAGAAACTCACTCTAACGTACTCCGTTAGGTATAGAATTCCAAAACTACTTGCCTAGCAACATACAACAAAGCCATCACTCTGCACTCGGATCCATAATAGGGTACCAGTCTCCTTCTATTACCTCTACATGCACATAAGTTTCCGTACAACATTTTCAGTAACTCCACATAGCATATCTCACTTTCCTTCCAACTAGAATGCATTTCACGAACTATCACCATCTTAAACCCGACACAACATCCCTCAACACCCTTGAGCTTCTTGCTTTGTGGGTTAGGACCCACCGCTTCCGCTGCGCTACTCTGATTATTTTGTTGTCACCCCGTAATCATAAGGACGTGTTTTGTCAGTCCAAAATGATTAACCGGATGAAGTACCAAGTACTTTCCTCACTTTGTCTTCTTGAAATAAAATCATGATTGGAAAACAACCATCTTCCATTTACTTCCTTAATTCTTATAACACGTATCCAAACTACTAGACTCGACCGGAGTTTGATCTTAACCAACCAAGAAGTAACCTCTAACACGATTCTCTATACCCTTAGTTGGCTAAGAAGATTGTTGTTGCATACTTGAGGAAATCCTTCCAGGCGTCGGTAAAACTACCCCATAAATCCACAGTCGCAATTATCTTTTCTTAACGGTATATAACTCGTCAATACCAAACAACACTTACACATCCTCAGCTGACGTCGGTCAGTCTATAGTTGACTCATCTCAGTATCCCGAACTTACTCTTCTCATACCCCATCTGGTATTAAAATTCTTTGGTAAGCATCACCTACTCAATTAATCCTTTTATACTTCTTTAGTTTGTTCAATCATTCACACTTATCTAGTGTAAATAGTTCTTTCTAGTCTTCCATGATAGCTTGTAAGCACTTCCTTGCGGTCCCTATGACCTTAATTATCCTCTATTTACCGTTCTTCTTGTATGGATTGCGGGTGTTTATGACTTAAGACCTGTTATAATTTTCGAGGTTACCCCGGACTCTTGAGTCCACCACACTGTTCTCACATACACATGTTCCTTAATCGGCGTTGTTTGTAATACTTCCTTCAAAAATCTGTTGACTATGTTCCAGGGCTTCAATCCTTTTAATACTGGCGTGGTGATTTCTTTCAAAATCCTATCTCTTCGAAGAAGACAAAACGTCTCCCGGCTTGTGAAGTCTACTTTTCTCCCTCTTTGTAACATCTCTTTACCCGAGTCTAGTTGTATTCATCTTAAATTTTTCATCCACTATCGATTTCTCTTTTATGGATTGTTGGTATCGGTAACTTAAGTCCCGTGTGGAGTGAGAGGTCGTGGTGGACACCTGAGTCTACCCAGGTCATTCTCACTCACTCTTTTCCTTTCGTTAGCATTGTATTGTAACATTTCCTTCATGGACATCCCTTGTCTCAGTTATAGACTTCCATTCCCTGTAATTCTTGTGTCGTGATTTCTTTCAAGAATTTTTCGTAGTTGAAGAAGTCCACCATTCTCAATGGTTGTGGATTTTGCCTTTCATCTTTAATTCCACTGTAAATGTCGGTCTTTGTGCTGCTCCAGTCCTTCTTATATGGGTCATGCCCTTTCTTCTCTAGATTCTCGTACCCATCCTTGCCTATGGCGGTATCCACCTTGGTTGTACTTGTCATTTCGCCTATCAAGTGTAGTTGTATACTACCCACAGGATTTTTATTCCGATATTGTCTTCTTCAATCTGCGCTTCTTATCAGTCCTTACATGCAACTTTGAGTTTCATCTCTGGTCCACACACCGCTAAATTCCTTGCACAGACTTCTATCACTTCTATCTAAATTGACTCGGGAATTTCTTTCTCCTTGGGTTGTACTTGTGGTGAAAATTATCTCAATATCTCTACTTCTTTGCTCACCCATTCTTCGGATGATTTATAGGGTCCCCAGGACGCCCACCAGAGTATAATACTCAATTCTAGGTCTGAATCCATTGTCTCGGTTGAAAACTCTATAGGTCAGCTACCGATTTATCATGAGGTGGTAATCGCTTCATGACATCACAACTAAAGGATATAAGAGATCCTTTAGGATTCTAACATGCTACACATATACATTTATATGATCATACATTAAAACATATCAATATAAGTCTACGTACTAACTCCCTATCATTCCAAGTTGCAGAGATCCAAGGAGAACGAAGGTGGTCCGACGCACTACTAACCCAACAATCCGACTATGCGTGCGTGTGAAAACATAAATCCGTTTTGAAAATTTTAGACCCCTTTCGGCTTCTAGTTATTTTATACATTTGCTCTTTCAGAAGATTTCAAGTGCCATTGTTGCCAACCCAGAGCTTTGATACCATATTGTAACACCCCAAATTCTGAGAACTCGGGGAGCTACTGGTTAGGACCTCACAATGGGTCCCGACCTTAGTTTGACAACAATTTTACTTAGATCTTACAACAGGCACAAAAATATTTAAAACATTTGAAAACTTTAAACAATATATACATGGAGAATGTATCAGCCTTACAAGAAAAGATACTACGACGCATATAAAGAACAGAAGACATTCCCGTCCCCAACTAAATAAGTACGTGGATCCGGCTGACCATTTCCTCCGGATCTCTCTACAACTGTCTTAACCTGCAAGGCATCTACAAGCGGTATAAAACCGTTAGCTAACATTCTATGCATAAGGATAAAGGTAAAAGCACAAACACACAACATACACAATCAACATGCAACACTCAATCCTTTTATTATCTTTAATTAGGTGATAGGTTATTACTAATGATACTTATTTTGTGACACGAGGGATTCCTAAACCTCGCCCCTGTCCCCGTTTACCAACGCGGAATGTTACTAATGCATCTGACCGTCTACCTGACTGGGCTAATCGTAGGGAACCTCCTAGACTCTCACGAGAGCTAGGCAGATGATATCACGACCCGTTATCATACACTTGGGTCAATTACATAATACTAAAGTTGGCCTAATCCGGTTTCGTTGTTTATCATAACTAACAAACACCACTCATACACATTACACTCATACAAGAAGCCAGCTAAGTAAGTCCGTGGACTTACCTGAATCAGATCTCGACTTTCTAATTCGCAAATCGATCTGTACAGTAGGAATTCACCGGCCTGTCAAAGGAGGCAAGTGTGTCAGCACACTTTCTAGGTGATTAGAAGTCTAAGACTTCTAAGATAGCAGGTCTTAATAGAACGTAATTGATTACAATATTAATTTATGGTAAAATGACCATTTTACCCTTGGTCCCGAAACTTCTAAAAATTCCATAATTTATGTCTAAACTCTTGTTTGAGACTAAAATGTCATATTCTAACTCCTAAAGATGAGTTTGGTTACAAACTAGCAATTTACACATTCTTCTTATTTTCCGAAAGGTCATTAAGGTCCAACTTCGGCTTCAAATATAAAACTCGAATAAATTTATAAAATTTTCGAAATAATTCCTTAGGTCCTCTATGATATCCCATCTACTCATAGGAGAAAGAATTTCTTAAAACTGTTAAAGCATCACTTCTACAAAAATTTCTAAAGTTGGTTACAACACTTACCAAACATCACACTATCTTAACTTTGTAAAATCATAACTCCTAAACTACTCGCTGGATTTATCCCAAATTTTGATATGTTCTACTATAAAATCTTATCTATAATATATCCAAAATTCATCCGCAAAGGAGATCAAAAGCCTATTTAAAACTATCTCACAAAACTGCAATTACAAGCTATGAGATCTTGATGGAGACCTTGAGACCTCCAAGGCTGGAAAACAACAATTACAAGATAAGGTCTTTCTACTTCTCTTTAAAATATAGGGCGCTTACTTGCTATCAATCTCTCCCTCTAGAAAAAATCAACACTTGGGAGGAGATGATGACGGAGTTCTTGACTAAATTCTTTCCCCCCTAAAAAACAGATGAAATGAGAAAGTGATGATCAATGAGTTCATCATGAAGGACAAGGAGAGTTTGTCCAAATCATGGGAGAGATTTAAAGACATCCTTATGGATTGCCCACATCATGGGATTCCAAAGATAGAGTTGTTGGAGATATACTTCAAAAGGTTGGACGGAAACACCCAGTTCAACCTTCAACTACTATCCGCTGGCACATTCATGGATATGTCGATTGACGAAGCTTGGGAGTTCATAGAGAAGCAAGCTTTACACATGGAGAAATACTCCCATCAAGGAGCTGAAGGTGGAGTTAAAAGAGTCAACTTTCAAGAATCTCCATCAAACAATGATCAACTTACCTCTTTGAAGAATGATGTGAAGCAATTGAAAGACCTTTTGGTTGCTCAAACCCAAAAGGAAGAAGGAGGATATCAAGGGTCAAGAAACAACAATCAAGGTTCCCGAAACAACAACTACAACAACAATAGAGGATCCAAAAGCAACAATTGGAGATCCAACAATAAAAAATCAGGTAACTCTTACTCTAACTCAAATTCGAACAATTCTTCTAATCCTTTCCTCTCTTCTTCTTCTTCTTCTTCTACTCCATTGAAGAGCCAGGAACAAGGATCAAGTTCGTCCCAGCCGGAAAAGAAAGATGCGGTGCTGGGGGCCATCTTGATCAAGCTCAACTCTATGGAGACATCCATGACTTCATTTTCGAAGGCACAAAAAGCCTTAGAACAAAAATTCTTTAACAAGGCGAATGAAGCGCCTAGAGATCCAGGGAAGCTTCCAGCAAGGACAGAAAGCAACCCCAAAGGACAGATCATGACAATAACGACGAGAAGTGGACTAAAGACTGCAGATACAGTGCCTCGGTCGATGCCAGTACAGATGAAGAGCACATCGGTCCAATCACAGTCGAAGAACACTTCGGCCGAGATGCCAACCGAGGTCGAACCTCAGAGAGCGTCAGACAAAACTGAAGTTTATGTTCCACTTCCTGCATATAAACCACCACTTCCATTCCCCCAGTCAAGGGCCAAAGCACATCTAGACAAGCATTTTGGTAAGTTCCTTGACTTGATGAATAAACTACATATTAACATCCCCTTCCTTGATGATATTCTAGGGATGCCCGTCTATGGGAAGTTCTTAAAAGAAATTCTATCAAGGAAGAGGAAGTTGGAAGACTTTGGTGAAGTAAGGATGACATCCAAATCCTCGGAGCTCATTCAAATCATGAAGGAGAAGATGCCACCCAAGTTGAGAGATCCCGGCTCATTTTGCATTCCCATTCAAGTTGGGGATGTCACTTGTGAGGCATTGTGTGATCTAGGAGCCAGCGTGAGCATCATCCCGCTGGAGCTATGTGCGAGGATCGGACTTGGAGAGCCCAAGCCGGTGAAGATACGGTTATACATGGCGGACCGCTCCATTACCCATCCCATGGGCATTTTGGAAGACGTTCCGGTTAAGTTAGGTAACTTCTATCTTCCTATAGACTTTGTTGTGCTTGACATTCCCGCAGATTATCCCATTCCTATCATTCTCGGGAGACCATTTGTAGCAACTTCGGGTTACAATGTGGATTGTAAGAATGCCAAGTTGCAATTCAACATTGGCGGTGATCAAGTTGAGTTTGCATTGCTTGCGGCAATGAAGGGAGAGTAGCTAGGAGATGATATCTTCAACATCTATGATGAAGAAGAATCAAGAGAATTGGTGAGCTCTATCCTTATTAATGATCCACTTGAGAGAGTTATTAGCTTTTGCTTAATGGAGGAAGGTATAGATGCTTCTTGTGATGCAGATATACGGAGCTTAAAGGCGCTGGAAGAAGATGCAAGAGCTATATTTGAAAAACTAATCTAGGATAAGAAGATCTCCAGTTTCGGTCCCAGTTGCAGTACCTCGACCGAGGCACCTTCTGGACCAAGCGAGGTGTTCTTGACTGAAGAACATCTCGGTCACCCTCTCTAGACCTCGACCGAAGTCGAAAGCGAGATGATGTTAACTGAGACTTCTGAAAGTCCAGTTCTTCGATCTACTCCACTGAAGGAGGAAGCAAAAATCCACCTCAGAAAGCACCCCCGGTTGTGGAGCTTAAACAACTCCCAAGTCACTTGAGGTATGTCTTTCTTGGACCGGATTCTACTTATCCCGTCATCGTTAGTGCTTCCCTCTCCGAATCTGAATTATCTAAACTAATGCATGTCCTGAGGAAGCATCAAAAGGCTTTGGGTTATACTATTGATGATCTTATTGGCATTAAGCCTTCTTTCTGCATGCATAAAATACTAATGGAGGACGATCATAAGACTTCACGGGAACCTCAAAGACGGTTAAATCCGATCATGAAAGAGGTTGTGAAGAAAGAAATTCTCAAGTTGTTGGATGCAGGTATCATATTTCCTATCTCGGACAGCAAGTGGGTGAGCTTGGTGCATGTGGTTCCAAAGAAGGGCGGGATGACCGTTGTGACAAATAAGAACAACGAGTTGATCCCAACTAGGACCGTCACAGGCTGGAGGGTATGTATCGATTATAGGAAGTTGAACGTGGCCACTCGGAAGGACCATTTTCCACTTCCCTTCATCGATCAAATGCTTGAACGGTTGGCCCAACATTCACATTTTTGCTATTTAGATGGCTATAGTGGCTTCTTTTAGATTCCTATCCATCCAGATGATCAAGAGAAGACCACTTTTACTTGTCCATGGGGGACATTCGCTTATAGGAGGATGCCATTTGGATTATGTAATGCACCCGCTACCTTCTAGCGATGCATGATGGCTATCTTTTCCGAATACATAGAGGAAATCATGGAGGTATTTATGGATGATTTTTCAGTATATGGTTCCTCTTTTGATGATTGCCTATCTAACCTTTCTCTAGTGCTACAAAGATGTGAAGACACTAATCACATTTTGAATTGGGAGAAGTGCCACTTTTTGGTTAATGAAGGCATTGTTCTAGGACACCTCGTTTCCAATCGAGGTATTGAAGTCGATCGAGCTAAGATCGAGACTATTGAGAAACTTCCTCCCCCTTGTTCTGTTAAGGGAGTGCGGAGTTTTCTCGGGCATGCAGGCTTCTATAGGAGATTCATCAAGGACTTCTTGAAGATCTCTTAACCACTAACTAACCTCTTGAATAAAGATGTTGTTTTTGAGTTTTCGCAAGAGTGTCTCGATGCATTCTACGGGATTAAGGAAGGATTGATCTCCGCTCCCATTATCCAACCTCCGGATTGGACCTCGCCCTTTGAGATCATGTGCGATGCGAGTGATGTGGCAGTAGGAGCGGTGCTTGGACAAAAGAAGGATGGCGGGACCACCGCCATTTACTATGCTAGCAAGACGCTAGACGAAGCCCAGCAAAACTACGCCACCACCAAAAAGGAGCTATTGGCAGTTGTATATGCTTTTGAGAAATTTCGTTCCTACTTAGTAGGGGCGAAAGTTATTGTTTACACTGACCATGCAACTATTCGTTACTTGCTTGCTAAGAAGGACGCCAAGCCACGTCTTATTCGATGGATTCTCTTGCTTCAAGAGTTTGACCTAGAGATCCGCGATAAGAAGGGATCCGAAAATTCTGTTGCGGATCACCTCAGCCGGCTACCTCCATCTTCACGCGAGAAGGACGAACCACCCATAGATGATTTATTCCCCGATGAGAACTTGCACTTGTTGGAACGTTTGATAGACTTCCTTATCTCACCCCATGATGAAGGTGAAGTATGGGGTGAGGATACCTTCCAGCATGCTTAGGGACACCTTACGGTCCAGCTAGCGACCTTAAATCAAGCGCTGCTTGGGAGGCAACCCAAGGTATTGCTTTCTTTCCCTTTTTCTAGTCTAGCTTTAGATAGTTTGCTTTTGCTTTGCTTTGCTTTGTTTTTGGCGTCCTGGACAGACAACAGGTGACATCTAAGGAAGGAATACAACCCAGGAGCAACACTGGAAGGGCAGAAGTTCGAGAATTTGAGAAGACGGAGTTTGACTTAAACACATCTCGGTTGCTATCATAGCACCTCGACCGAGATGATTCTTGAGCAACCAAGGCGACTAGGGTTAATGAAGATCCACCTCAGTCCGCATCACCTCGGTCCGGTCGAGACCATCTCGCCGAGGTGACAGTAGTTCCAGAAAAGGGTATAAAAGGGGGTTGAGATTTCTCTCTCTTCCCTCTCTCACCTTCTCGACCGCGGCGTCCCAATTCACCTCGTTCTCTAATTTTCGCCCGTTTTCGACGATTCTCGCTTCCAAACTGCAAGGAAAGGGTAGAGGATCAGTTTGCAAGCGACAATCTACGACAAAAACGCTCCAAATCGACCAAATCTGGGGTAAATCGAAAAAACCCTAACTTCCTCTTCTTCCACTATTTTCGATCAAATTGGGCTTTGGTTGCCCCTACATTGTGTTAGAAAAGGCTTAAGTACCCCATAGGAACAATTGGTAGTGATATCGGGGGAAAATAACTGGATTTCTGAGAGTTTCGATCGAATAGCCATCTACGTCGGTCCAGTCGACCTGCGTCTCGACCGAGGTGTTCTTGAGATCTGACAGCCGACCGAGGTGGTCTGACAGAGAGAGAAAGATGAGTTCTGACAGACAGCTAGTTATGAGAGATAGATCCTCTCCTTCTTCTTCTTCTTCTTCTCGCCACTCCATACCGGTGATCCATGAGCGTCACCAGGTAGATTACGACCGCATTGTTGCGCGTCCAGTGGTTGCACCGCGATTCCTTGATATCAGTGCTTTTGATTACCTCCACGTAGATGATGATTTGAGGCGGATGATAGCTACGGTAGGGCTGGAGCAGTTTATTGAGATCAGAGCTCCAGCCTACCTTGAGCCGACTTTGGAGTTTGTTAGCTTCGTGACTTACTTGCCTACTGAGCGTGCCGTCAAGTACCGGTTGCTGAACCGGTACTACTTGGTTCCGATGGACCATTGGAGGGATATCTGTGGCTTCCCGACCCCCACAGTTGCTGATTTTCCTTCTCGAGCCGTGGCTCGAGAGTTCTGGGGCCAGATAGCTTACGTAGTTGAGCATGCTGATAGGTGGAGACCTGGAGACTCTAGGGAGCGTATTATCTTCCACCTGGCCTTCAGATTAGCCCACTGGATCTTTAGCGAGACACTTCTGGTGCGTACTGAGACGCCCTAGAAGATCAGACAAGGGGAGCTGCTGAGTCTATACTGTATGGTGACCGGAGGAGTTCCGGACTTTGGAGTGATGTTGGCTGAGGATCTTCACATGATCAAGGCGAAGGTGAGAGGAAATATTTGCTGCGGAGGTCTAGTGAATCATATCGCGAGTTACATGGACCTTGATTTGAGTGCTTGTACTATGGTGGCGGCTGCCAAGCCGCTTGGGCTGAAGGAGATGATTACGAGGAGGATCTTGGTTCCTCGCGGACTTACTACGCCGTATGTGGCGATGCCCTGGGAGCAGACTGCACCTCAGGGTATTAGATGGTCATCTCAGTTTTCCGTTTATGACCCGCAGTACTGGTACACAACGTGAATTCCTCTTATTGAGGACGCTAGGGACGCAGCAGCATCAGCAGCAACTCAGGGGCAGGATGAGGAGGAGGCTGATGAGCAGGATGATGAGGATGATGATGGTGGTGCTGCCATGGATACAGGGACCGATACAGTTGGGACCAGTATACCAGTCATCGATCTGGACGACGAGGAGACTGAGGACGAGCCAGCTGCAGCACCAGCAAGACCTGCAAGACGTAGAGTTCGGAGGCAGAGGGATTCCATAGCTCACCGCCGGATCGACGATCTGACAGAGCAGATGATTGACTCCTACGCAGCCATGACCGTCGATTTAGGAGGATGTTTGGATGGCCTTCACAGAGAGTTGGACAGCCGGACTCATCAAATACTGGAGAGCCAGCATTATCAGTGCCGGATGATGGAGATCCAGTTCCAGCATATGATGGGACATCCATTCGACCCGTCTCAGCATCCATACATACCATATCCTCCACCACCGCCGGCAGATCAGGATTAGAGCTTGCAGGATTTCTTTTCTTTATTTATTATGCAGCTCAGCTTTGTCCGGTGAGTATTCTGTTGTTAGACTTATTTGACCCATTGGGACAATGTGTCCCAAGTATGGGGTATGCGGATATGTATTATTTGACTTATGAGGATGATTGTATGACTCTTGATGGATATTTATGATTTTATCCTGCTCTATATGCTTATCTGAGATTACATGCATGCATACAGGTTATTTGATTGAGAAAAACGTCAAAAACTGGTTTAAAATTTTTTTTTTAACCTCGACCGAAGTGACTCTGACCAATCGAGGTGCAGTACCTCGGTTGACTTAGAACATCTCGACCGAGATGGTTTAACTGAAACAGTTTTCGAAACGATTTTTGTGCTTCTTATCTGGATATGACCTCAGTGATGATTCTGTTTGCTGACTGGTTTTGAAATCTTTATATGTTTGAAAGGTTTTATAATATGTTTAAGTTGCTAAATGCTTTGTTTGAAATTTGTGGCATGTTTAATACTTTGTTTTTATCCAAATTATGTTGAATTTGAAGGTTGACACCACATGATGAGTTCTCTCACTTTGTTCCTAGGATGATTAAGGCAATTCATTCCTTTTTCTTCTTCTTCTTTATCATGCTTAGCCCCTCATATACATATTTGCCTCCCTTTACCTATCCGGGAATTTGGAAGCAAGCAAGTGAAAAGCAAGTGAAAGAAAAGTTGAGATGTTGGCTGGAAGTTAGAAAGAAATAAATAGGTTTGGGGAAGTCAATCATGATGATGAGTAACTCAGCACCATTCACACAGCCGGGTGTTTGTGTCTTGCCAAAGTCGGATTGAGCGATATTCCTAACGGGTCATGGTATGTGCATCAAGGGTTTGAGGCATCTCGAAAAATTGATGATTGCTGATCTCCTAGGCTTCAGTTATTGTGCACCTCTGTCCATGCATCCCAAAAAGTAAAAAAGTAAATAAGCAAAGCTTATTGATGGAAGATGTTGAAGTTCAAAAGCAAGTAAAGTGAAGATCCTTTTTCCCGGATTCTAGCACCACATTCCCTTTATATATCCCACCCTCACACGTTTCTTGACCTCTCTTGAAAAGCCCTTGAGACCTCGAGCTTGTTGATTGACTTGGTGGTTTAAACTAGATTATACATGATTAATTTTGATAATAATGATTTATTATGTAATCTATGATTTTATGCAAAGTTGAACAACTTTCTTATATTTATAAAATGTTTTGATCATGTTTTGATTTTAAATTCCATGAAGCATTCTCTTAGAGTGATCTATGAGTGGAGCATACAACCATTAAAATGTTTAGAAATACTTTTCATTGATCTTTATGACTTATAATCCATTCTATCTTGTACTTAAGATTTGAAATTTGCTTGGGGACAAGCAAGGGACAAGTATGGGGTATTTTGATAGCATGAATTATAGTCTATATTTTGGGACCTGTTTAGACGTTTTATCTTCAATAATCTGCATGTTTGAATGTATATTATGTGATTCTATTTTCGTTTCATCTACCTTTGTGGGAATCGAGGTCTACACCAAGTTTCGTTGTAATCGTAGGTAAAATGACACGTTTTGCATCAAAATGGAGCTAAAGGAGCTAAGGAGTCATTGGAGCTACATTCAGAAGCTTAAAGAGGAGCTCAGGAAGCTTGGAATTAACAAAGAAGATTTGCTTTGGACCAGATTTAAGAGATTTCACCTTCAACTGAGATTTACCACGGTTAGCTACAGTGTCACCTCGACCGAGGTGATCTTGAGGAGCGCCCCGACCGAGGCGAATATCCTGATGCGGCGAGATATATTTTATTTGGCTGAGATCTTTTATTTTTGGAAAGAGAGATCTTATATTTTTGGGCTGGATTTCTGGAAGGAAGATCATATATTTTAGGGATCTATTTATGAGAGATAGATATATTTTATTAGGAAAATATCTTTTCAAGATATTTTATCTTTGGAGGGTAATTTTCCTATATAAAGGGTTGGATTTTCCACAAGTTCAACCATGCTTATACATGCTTATGCATGCTTATACATGCTTAGAGGCTGATAGCATCCAGCAATTGAAGGATTTTAGGAAGGATTTTTGGAAGGTTGAAGGAAGGAAGTTCATAGCTTTTATAGCTTTTGTGAATTTTTGTAAGACTTTCTTAGATTCCCTTCTTGTTGATTTTTCTTGTTGGATTTGTGATCCAAGGAACGCTGATTTGTTAATTTGATTCAGTTATTGGAGCCTTGTTCTTAAGGTTTTTGTGTTCAAATATTTACTTTCTTCCCGTATATTTGATTATTGCTTTCATGATGATGAGTGGCTAATTTCTTTGTGCGATTCTAGGGTGATTAGCTGAAGGTTGTGGGAAAAACAATGAGAGAATAATCTTAAATTCCAGTAGGACCTTGAAAGCTCGAGTCTTTATCCTTAACCCTAGAGTATCTCGTTCAGTCGATGAACATCTCGGCCGGGGTGGAACTTGACTGACCGAGGTGACTTATCTGATCCATAACTGAGAGTTAAGTGTTAGAGTTTGCCAAATCCTATTCTTATTACACCTTTCCTGGTTCAATGCAAGCTTCGGATGAGACTTACCCGGTAATTCCTTTGTTTGTTTACCAAAGATCATAAGTGTAGGTAATAAAGGTTTATCCTTTATTGGGGTTTGAGTGTGCCTTCATTCCATCTTTGTGAGTTAGCCTGAGACTTACCCGGCAAAGGTTGATTCTATTCCCTTAGTTGGAACGTTGGTTTGAGATTATAGTTCCTTTCCTTAGTACCTTGCGACTTACCCGGTAATAGGTTCTTTGGCTTGGGATTGTGAGTACGGGACCAATATCTACCTCGACCATTTCCAGATCCTCGACCGAGGCAGGACCCAGCTCCAGCGGCCCTGGCCGAGATACTTCCACCTCGGATGTCAGTCCGAGATGCTCTTTTTGCAGGAATTCCACAAACCCTAGGGCAGAGGATGGACCCCAACCAGCAACTGAGGCGTCCAGGAGTCAACCTAGGTGATCCAGCGGACCATGATTATGAGCTTCGACCGCAAGTTCTTTCCATGATTCGCCAATGCTAGTTTGGAGGGCTAGAGAGGGAGTCTCCACATCAACATCTACAAAACTATGAGATCTTGAGGGAGACTTTGAGACCTTCAAGGCTGGAAAACAACAATTACAAGCTAAGGCCTTTCTACTTCTCTTTGAAAGATAGAGCGCTTACTTGGTATCAATCTCTTCCTCCCGGAAAAATCAATACTTGGGAGGAGATGACTACGGAGTTCTTGACTAAATTCTTTTCCTCCTCTAAAACCGCTGAAATGAGAGGGAAGATCAATGCATTCATCATGAAGGACAAAGAGAGTTTGTCCAAATCATGGGAGAGATTTAAAGACATTCTTCTGGATTGCCCACATCATGGGATTCCAAAGATAGAGTTGTTGGAGATATACTTCAAAGGACTGGACGGCAACACCCAGTTTAACCTTCAACTACTATCCGCCGGCACGTTCATGGACATGCCGATTGACGAAGCTTGGGAGTTCATAGAGAAGCAAGCTTTTCACATGGAGAAATACTCCCACCAAGGAGGTGAAGGTGGAGTTAAAAGAGTCAACTTTCAAGAAGCTCCATCTAACAATGATCAACTCACCTCTTTGAAGAATGATGTGAAACTATTGAAGGAACTTTTGGTTGCTCAAACCAAGAAAGAAGATGAAGGATATCAAGGCTCAAGGAACAACAATGGTTACCGGAACAACAACAACGGTTCCCGGAATAACAACTACAACAACAATAGAGGATCCAACAACAATAATTGGAAGGCAAACAACCAAAATTCGGGTAACTCTTACTCTAACTCCAATTCGAATGACTCCTCTAATCCTTTCCTCTCTTCCTCTTCTTCTTCTACTCCATTGAAGAGCCAGGAGCAAGGATCATGTTCGTCCCAACCGGAAAAGAAAGATGCGGTGCTGGAGGCCATCTTAATCAAGCTCAACTCTATGGAGACATCCATGACTTCATTTTCGAAGGCACAAAAAGCCTTAGAACAACAATTCTTTAACAAGGCGAATGAAGCGCCAAGAGATCCAGGGAAGCTTCCAGCAAGGATGGAAAGCAACCCTAAAGGACAGATCATGGCAATAACGACGAGAAGTGGAGTAAAGACTGCAGATCCAGTGCCTCGGTCGATGCCAGTACAGACGAAGACCACCTCGATCCAGGTACAGTCGAAGAACACTTCGGCCGAGGTGTCAACCGAGGTTGAGCCATAGAGAGTGTTGGACAAAACTGAAGTTTATGTTCCACCTCCTGCATATAAACCACCACTTCCATTCCCCCAGTCAAGGGTCAGAGCACATCTAGACAAGCATTTTGGTAAGTTCCTTGACTTGATGAATAAACTACACATTAACATCCCTTTCCTTGATGCTATTCTAGGGATGCCCGCATATGGTAAGTTCTTAAAAGAAATTATATCAAGAAAGAGGAAGTTGGAAGATTTTGGTGAAGTAAGGATGACATCTAAATCCTCGGAGCTTATTCCAATCATGAAGGAGAATATGCCACCCAAGTTAAGAGATCCCGGCTCATTTTGCATTCCCATTCAAGTTGGGGATGTTACTTGTGAGGCATTGTGTGATCTAGGAGCCAGCGTGAGCATCATACCGCTGGAACTATGTGTTAGGATCGGACTTGGAGAGCCCAAGCCGGTGAAGATACGATTGTAGATGGCGGACCGCTCCATTACCCATCACGTGGGCATTTTGGAAGACGTTCCGGTTAAGTTAGGTAACTTCTATTTACCTATAGACTTTGTTGTACTTGACAATCCCGCAGATTATCCCGTTCCTATCATTCTCGGGAGACCATTTCTAGCAACTTCGGGTTGCAATGTGGATTGTAAGAACGCCAAGTTAAAATTCAACATTGGCGGAGATGAAGTGGAATTTGCATTGCTTGCGGCAATGAAGGGAGAGGAGCTAGGAGATGATATCTTCAACATCTATGATAAAGAAGAATCAAAAGAATTGGTGAGGTCTATCCTTATTAAAGATCCACTTGAAAAAGTTATTAGTTTTAGCTTAATAGAGGAAGGTATAGATACTTCTTGTGATGCAGATATACGGAGCTTAAAGGCGCTGGAAGAAAATCCAGGAGCTAAGATTGAGAAACTAATCCAAGAGAAGAAGATCTCCAGTTTCGGTCTCAATTGTAGTACCTTGACCGAGGCACTTTCTAGACCAAGCGAGGTGTTCTTGACTGAAGAACATCTCGGTCACCCTCTTTGGACCTCGACCGAGGTCAAAAGCGAGATGATGTCAACTGAGACTTCTGAAAGTCCAGTTCTTCGATCTACTCCACTGGAAGGAGGAAGCAAAGATCCACCTCAAAAAGCACCCCCAGTTGTGGAGCTTAAACAACTCTCAAGTCACTTGAGGTATGTTTTTCTTGGACCGGATTCTACATATCCCGTCATCGTTAGTGCTTCCCTCTCCGAATCTGAATTATCTAAGCTAATGCATGTCCTAAGGAAGCATCAAAAGGCTTTAGGTTATACTATTGATGATCTTATTGACATTAAGCCTTCTTTCTGCATGCATAGAATACTAATGAAGGACGATCATAAAACTTCACGGGAACCTCAAAGACGGTTAAATCCGATCATGAAGGAGGTTGTGAAGAAAGAAAATTTTAAGTTGTTGGATGCAGGTATCATATTTCCTATCTCGGACAGCAAGTGGGTGAGCCCAGTGCATGTAGTTCCGAAGAAAGGAGGGATGATCAATGTGACGAATAAGAACAACGAGTTAATCCCAACTAGGACCGTCACGGGCTGGAGGGTGTGCATCGATTATAGGAAGCTGAACGTAGCCACTCGGAAGGACCATTTTCCACTTCCCTTCGTCGATCAAATGCTCGAACGGTTGGCCCAACACTCACATTTTTGCTATTTAGATGGCTATAGTGGCTTCTTCCCGATTCAAATCCATCCGGATGATCAAGAGAAGACCACTTTCACTTGTCCATGGGGGACATTCGCTTATAGGAGGATGCCATTTGGATTATGCAATGCACCCACTACCTTCCAGCGATGCATGATGGCTATCTTTTCCGAGTATATAGAGGAGATCATGGAGGTATTTATGGATGATTTTTCAGTATATGGTTCCCCTTTTGATGATTGCCTATCTAACCTTTCTCTAGTACTACAAAGATGTGAAGACACTAATCTTGTTTTGAATTGGGAGAAGTGTCACTTTATGGTTAATGAAGGCATTGTGCTAGGACACCTCGTTTCTAATTAAGGTATTGAGGTCGATCGCGCTAAGATCGAGACTATTGAGAAACTTCCCC
>BSUD01000005.1:117790827-117801208 GCA_033239045.1 Fagopyrum esculentum
CCCCCCCCCCCCCTTGTTCTGTTAAGGGTGTGAGGAGTTTTTTCGGGCATGCAGGTTTCTATAGGAGATTCAACAAGGACTTCTCGAAGATTTCTAAACCACTAACTAACCTCTTGAATAAAGATATTGTTTTTGAGTTTTCGCAGGAGTGTCTTGATGCATTTTACAGGATTAAGGAAGCGTTGATCTCCGCTCCCATTATCCAGCCTCCAGATTGGACCTTGCCCTTTGAGATCATGTGCGTTGCGAGTGATGTGGCAGTAGGAGCGGTGCTTGGACAAAAGAAGGATGGGCAGACCACCGCCATTTACTACGCTAGCAAGACGCTAGATGAAGCCCATCGTAACTACGCCACCACCGAAAAGGAGCTATTGGCGGTTGTATATGCTTTCGAGAAGTTTCGCTCTTACTTAGTAGGGGCGAAAGTTATTGTCTACACCGACCATGCAACTATTCGTTACTTGCTTGCTAAGAAGGATGCCAAGCCACGCCTTATTCGATGGATTCTCTTGCTTTAAGAGTTTGACCTAGAGATCCGTGATAAGAAGGGATCCGAAAATTCTGTTGCGGATCACCTCAGCCGGCTACCTCCTTCTTCACGCGAGAAGGACGAACCACCCATAGACGATTCATTCCCCGATAAGCACTTACACTTGTTGGAGCGTTTGATAAACTTCCTTATCTCACCCCATGATGAAGGTGAAGTATGGGGTGAGGACACCTCCCAGCACGTTTAGGGATGCTGTACGGTCCAGCTAGCGACCTTAAATCAAGCGCTTCTTGGGAGGCAACCCAAGGTATTGCTTTCTTTTCCCTTTTTCTAGTCTAGCTTAGATAGTTTGCTTTTGCTTTGCTTTGTTTTGTTTTTGGCGTCCTAGACAGACAACAGGTGACATCTAAGGAAAGAATACAACCTAGGAGCAACACTGGATGGACAGATGTTCGAGAATTTGAGAAGACGGAGTTTGACTGAGACACATCTCGGTTGCTGTCACAGCACCTCGACCGAGATGATTCTTGAGCAACCGAGGCGACTAGGGTTACTGAAGATCCACCTCGGTCCGTACCACCTCGGTCCAGTCGAGACCATCTCGACTGAGGTGACAGCAGTTCCAAAAAAGGGTATAAAAGGGGGCTGAGATTTCTCTATCTTCCCTCTCTCACCCTCTCGACCGAAACGCCCAAATTCACCTCGTTCGCTGATTCTCGCTCATTTTCGATGATTCTCGCTTTTAAACTGCAAGGAAAGGGCAGAGGATCGGTTAGCAAGCAACAATCTGCAACAAAGACGCTCCAAATCGACCGAATCTGGGGTAATTCGAGAAAAAACCCTAACTCTCCCTTCTTCACTTTTTTTTATCAATTTGGGCTTTGGTTACCCCTGCATTGTGCTGAAAAAGGATTAAGTACCACATAGGAACCATTGGTAGTGATATTGGGGGAAAAGAACTGGATTTCTGAGAGTTGTGATCGAACAGCACTTTGCCTCGGTCCAGTCGGCCTGTGCCTCGGCCGAGGTGTTCTTGGGAGTTGTCAGTGCAACTGAGGTGGTTTGACAGTGGGAGAAAAAGATGAGTTCTGACAGGTAGCTGGTTTTGAGAGATAGATCCTCTCCTTCTCCTTCTTCTTCTTCTTCTTCACGCCGCTCCATACCGGTGATCCATGAGCGTCACCAGGTAGACTATGACCGCATAACGGCATGTCCACTGGTTGTACCACGGTTTCTGGACATTTCTGCATTCGACTGCCTCCACGTGGATGATGATTTGATACGGATGATATCTATGGTGGGGCTGGAGTAGTTTACTAGAGATTAGAGCTCCAGCCTACCTCGAGCCTACATTGGAGTTTGTTAGCTCCGTCACTTACTTGCCTACTGAGCGTTCCATCAAGTACCGGTTGATGAACCGGAACTATCTAGTTCCTATGGACCATTGGAGGGACATTTTCGGCTTCCTGGCCCCCACAGTTGCTGATTTTCCTTCTCGAGCCGTAGCTCGAGAGTTTTGGGGACAGATAGCTCATGTAGTTGAGCATGCTGATAGGTGGAGACCTGGAGATTCCAGGGAGCGGATCATCTTCCACCTAGCTTTTAGACTTGCTCACCGGATTTTTAGAGAGACTCTTCTGGCGTGTACTAAAAAGCCCCAAAAGATTAGACAGGGTGAGCTGTTGAGTCTTTACTGTATGGTGACCGGAGGAGTTCCGGATTTTGGAGTTATGCTGGCGGAGGATTTGCACAGGATCAGGGCAAAGGTGAAGGGAGATATCTGTTGTAGAGGGATACATTGCGAGTTACATGGACCTGGATCTGAGTGCGTGTACTATGGTGGCGGCTGCCAAGCCGCTCGGGCTGCAGGAGATGATCACTAGGAGGATATTGGTTCCTCGCGGACTTACTACACCGTATGTGGCGATGCCCTGATAGCAGACTGCACATCAGGGTATTAGGTGGTTAGCTCAGTTCTCTGTTTATGACCCGTATTACTAGAAGACCGCATGGATTCTGCTTATGGAGGATGCCAGAGATGCAACAGCTCAGGGGTAGGGGCAGGATGAGGATGATGAGGCTGAGGAGGAGGCTGATGAGGATGAGGATGGCGGTGCTGCCATGGACACAGGTACGGATACAACTGGGACTAGTGTGCCGGTCGTCGATCTAGACGACGAGGAGACAGAGGAGGAGCCAGCTGCAGCACCAGCACGACCTGCTAGGCATAGGGTACGCAGG
This sequence comes from Fagopyrum esculentum, assembly GCA_033239045.1. Taxonomy (NCBI): domain Eukaryota; kingdom Viridiplantae; phylum Streptophyta; class Magnoliopsida; order Caryophyllales; family Polygonaceae; genus Fagopyrum; species Fagopyrum esculentum. Next base: position 117,793,559 of record BSUD01000005.1, read on the forward strand.
CAGAGGGATCCAGTCGCTCACCGCCGGATCGATGATCTGACGGATCAGATGATAGATTCCTACGCCGCCTTATCCCTAGACATGAGAGAGATGCAGGAGAGACTGCACTACCAGCACAGGATGGCTGAGATTCAGTTTCAGCATATCAAGGGGTACCCGTTTGATCCATCTCAGTACCCGTACGTGCCACCATCACCACCACCGGATCGGGACTAGAGGATTAGAGCTTGCAGGATTTCTTTTCTTTATTTATTATGCAGCTCAGCTTTATTCGGTGAGTACTCTGTTTTCTTAGACTTATTTGACCCATTCGGACAATGTGTCCCAAGTATGGGGTATGTGAGTATGTATTTATATGACTTATGTGTACGCTTGTATGACTCTTGATGGATATTTATTGTTTTATCTTGCTCTATGTGTTTATTTGAGATTACATGCATGCATACAGGTTATTTGATTGAAAAAACGTCAGAAACTGGTTTGAAAAAAAAAATTTATTGACCTCGACCGATGTGACTCTGATCAATCGATGTACAATACCTCGGTTGACTTAGAACATCTCGACCGAGGTGGTTTAACTGAGACAGTTTTCGAAATGATTTTTGTGCTTCTTATCTGGATATGACCTCAGTAATTATTTTGTTTGCTGACTGGTTTTGAAATCCTTATATGTTTAAAAGGTTTTATGATATGTTTAAGTTGCTAAATGCTTTGTTTGAAATTTGTGGCATGTTTGATACTTTGTTTTCATCCAAATTATGTTGAATTTGAAGGTTGACACCACATGATGAGTTCTATCACATTCTTCCTGGGATGATTAAGGCAATTCATTCTTTTCTCTTCTTCTTCTTGATCATGCTTAGCCCCTCATATACATATTTGCCTTCATGTACCTATCTGGGAATTTGAAAGCAAGCAAGTGAAAAGCAAGTGAAAGAAAAGTTGAGATGTTGGCTGAAAGTTAGAAAGAAACAAATAGGTTTGGGGAAGTCAATCATGATGATGAGTAACTCGGCACCATTCACATATCCGGGTGTTTGTGTCTTGCCAAAGTCGGATTGAGCAATATTCCTAACGGGTCATGGTATGTGCATCAAGGGTTTGAGGCATCTCGAGAAATTGATGATTGCTGATCTCCTAGGCTTCGGTTATTGTGCACCTCTGTCCATGCATTCCAAAAAGTAAAAAAGTAAAAATAAGCAAAGCTTATTGGTGGAAGATGTTGAAGTTAAAGGAAGTGAAGTAAAGATCCTTTTCCCCGGATTCTAGCACCACATTCCCTATATACATCCCACCCTCACATGTTTCTTGACCCTTCCTTTGGAAGCCCTTGAGACCTCGAGCTTGTTGATTGACTTAGTGGTTTAAACTGGATTATACATGATTAATTTCGATAATTATGATTTATTATGCATTCTATGATTTTATGCAAAGATGAACAACTTTCTTATATTTATAAAATGTTTTGATCATATTTTGATTTTAAATTCCATGAAGCATTCTCTAAGAGTGATCTATGATTGTAGCACACCATTAAAATGTTTTGAAATACTTTTCATTGATCTTTTTGACTTATAATCCATTCTATCTTGTACTAAGATTTGGAACTTGCTTGGGGACAAGCAAGGGCTAAGTATGGGGTATTTTGATAGCATGAATTATATTCTATATTTTGGGACTTGTTTAGACGTTTTATCTTCAATAATCTGCATGTTTCGATGTATATTATGTGATTATATTGTTGTTTTATCTACCTTTGCGGGAATCGAGGTCTACACCAAGTTTCGTTGTAATCGTAGGTAAAATGGCACGTTTTGCATCAAAATGGAGCTAAAGGAGCTAAGGAGTCATATGAGCTACATTCAGGAGCTTAAGGAAGAATCCAGGAAGCATGAAAATGATTAGAGATTCACTTTGGACTAGATTTAAGAGATTTCAATTCAGTTTAGAGTCACCTCGGTCAGCTACGGTACCATCTCGACCGAGGTGATCCAAAGGAGCGTCCCGACCGAGGCGAACACCTTGGACGCGGCGAGATATATTTTATTCTTGGCTGAGATCTTTTATTTTTGGAAGGAGAGATCTTATATTTTTAGGCTGGATTTCTGGAAGGAAGATCATATATTTTAGGGATTTATTTATGAGAGTTAGATATATTTTATTAGGAAAATATCTTTTCAAGATATTTTATCTTAGGATGGTAATTTTCCTATATAAAGGGCTGATTTTTCACGATTGGAGCAACCCGCTGCCATCATAACAGCTGGGGATTGAAGAAGCTGCAGTTAGGAGGAATTTTTGGAAGGTTGAAGGAAAGAAGTTGATAGCTTTTATAGCTTTTGTGAAGGGTTTTGTAAGATTTTCTTAGATTCCCTTCTTGTTGATTGTCTTATTGGATTGTGATCCAAGGAACGCTTGTTTGTTTGATAATTGATTCAGTTATTGAAGCCTTTTTCTTAAGGTTTTTGTGTTCAAATATTCACTTTCTTCCCATTAATTTGATTATTGCTTTCATGATGATGAGTGGCTAATTCCATTGTGTGATTCTAGGGTGATAGGCTGAAGGTTGTGGGAAAAACAATGATAGAATAATCTTAAATTCCAGTAGAACCCTGAAAGCTCGAGTCTTTATCCTTAACCCTAGAACATCTCGTTCAGTCGATGAACATCTCGGCCGAGGTGGAATTCGTCTGATCGAGGTGACCTATCTGATCCGAACCTGAGAGTTAAGTGTTAGAGTTTGCCAAATCCTATTCTTATTACACCTTTCCTGGTTTAATGCAAGCTTAAGATGAGACTTGCCCGGTAATTTTTTTGTTTGTTTATCCAAGATCATAAGTGTAGGTAATAAAGGTTTATCCTTTATTGGGGTTTGAGTGTGCCTTCATCCCATCTTTGTGAGTTAGCCTGAGACTTACCCGGTAAAGGTTGATTCTATTCCCTTAGGTGGTGTGTTGGTTTGAGGTTATAGTTCTTTTCCTTAATTCCTTGAGACTTACCAGTTAATAGGAGTTACGGTTTGGGATTAGTGAGTAGTGAGACTTACCCGGTGATCTATTCCACTTTAGAAACACCTCCCTTTGCAAAATTTCAGCTTTGTTCGCTTATCGTTAGATCTTGAGTTGGAACCACAACTAGATGCTTTAATCCCGAGAATTGCATATTCCTTTAATTGACTTTTTATCATCTTTGATTGCTTTAATTGCTTTTGTGGTTAGTAATTACATAGACTACCTATACTTGCTTAGGTTTCACCTAAGTCCCTGAGATCGACACCCCGGAATTCTTGCTTTTTACTACGATTGACCCGTACATTGCGGGTTCGCATCCTTGTTTTAGGCATACATCTAGGGTTATAAATTTAAAGCTTGCACACACCGTTTGGAGCGAACAGATTCCCTTCTTGTTGATTTTTCTTGTTGGATTTGTGATCCAAGGAACGCTGATTTGTTAATTTGATTCAGTTATTGGAGCCTTGTTCTTAAGGTTTTTGTGTTCAAATATTTACTTTCTTCCCATATATTTGATTATTGCTTTCATGATGATGAGTGACTAATTTCTTTGTGTGATTCTAGGGTGATTAGCTGAAGGTTGTGGGAAAAACAATGATAGAATAATATTAAATTCCAGTAGGACCCTGAAAGCTCGAGTCTTTATCCTTAACCCTAGAGTATCTCGTTCAGTTGATGAACATCTCGGCCGGGGTGGAACTTGACTGACCGAGGTGACTTATCTGATCCATAACTGAGAGTTAAGTGTTAGAGTTTGCCAAATCCTATTCTTATTACACCTTTCCTGGTTCAATGCAAGCTTAGGATGAGACTTATTTGGTAATTCCTTTGTTTGTTTACCAAAGATCATAAGTGTAGATAATAAAGGTTTATCCTTCATTGGGGTTTGAGTGTGCCTTCATTCCATCTTTGTGAGTTAGCCTGAGACTTACCCGGTAAAGGTTGATTCTATTCCCTTAGTTGAAGCGTTGGTTTGAGATTATAGTTCCTTTCCTTAGTACCTTGAGACTTACCCGGTAATAGGTTCTTTGGCTTGGGATTGTGAGTAGTGAGACTTACCCGGTGATCTATTCCACTTTAGTAACACCTTTCCTTTGCAAAACCTCAGCTTTGTCCGCTTTATCTTAAGATCTTGAGTTGGAACCACAACTAGATGCTTTAATCCCTAAAATTTGCATATTTCCTTAATTGACTATATTATCATTTTTTGATTGTTTTAATCGCTTTTGTGGTTAGTTGTGATATTGACTACTTATACTTGCTTTGTTTCACCTAAGTCCTTGAGATCGACACCCCGGAATTCTTGCTTTTACTACGATTGACCCGTATACTGCGGGCTCGCATCCTTGTTTTAAGCATACATCTTGGGTTATAAATTTAAAGCTTGCACACACCATTTGGAGCGAATAGTGTTGTTTATCGGCTGAAGTCTTTGTATGTATGTTTTCTAGAAACACATCACTTGCAAAAAAATGTATTCGGTTTTGGGCCTTTATTTGTATCTTGTTGCAAGATCCGGTAAAATTGTTGTCAGGCTAAGGGTCGGGACCCATTGTGAGGTCCCAACCCATAGCACAATGGGTCCCGACCCATAGCATCCTGAGTCCCGCGGATTCGGGGTGTTACAATTGCTTTCATAAAAAATAACATAAATACTTTCCTCGATAATTTTGGTACCTTTATTATAAACCCAATAAGCTTTACTATTTGAAGCATATCCAATAAAGATAGTTTCATCACTACGAGCATTAAATTTTCCAAGGTTATTTTTGCCATTATTATGGACAAAGAACATACATCCAAAAGGTTTAAAATATGAAGTATTAGGTTTTCGTCATTTGAAGAGTTCGTAAGGAGTCTTTTTCAAAATAGGGTGTATCAAACATATATTTAAGATGTAGTTAGCCGTATTAATAGCCTAAACCCAAATACTTTTTGGCAAACTATTTTCTAAAAGCATAGTCCTAGACATATTATCCATGGTGCGGTTCTTACGTTCCACAACCCCATTTTATTGAGGTGTTCTAGGAGCTGAAAAGTTGTGTGAAATACCATATTTTGCACAAAACAAATCAAATTTAAGTTGGTCAAATTCTCTACCATGATCACTTCGAATAGAAACAATAGTTAGGTATTTCAAAACTTGCAACTCCTTACAAAGTTTTGAGAACTCATACAAAGTTTTGAGAACTCATACAAAGCTTCAGATTTTTCTCGTAAAATTAGATTCATGTAAAACAAGAATAATCATCCACAATGACATGGATGTATTGTTTACCCTTGGGAGATCTGACACGCATAGGACCACATAAATTCATATGTAAAATTTCAATGGGTCGAGAAGAACTTACAACCTTCTTTGGTTTGAATCAACCTCTTGTTTGTTTACCTTGTGTACAAGCTTTACATAATTTATCAACCTTGAAGTTCAAGTTTGGTAATCCACATACTAAATCTTTTGAAATAAGTTTCTTCATAGTATGCATGCTTACGTGACCAAGTCTTCTATGTCAAAGCCTTGGATCGTCCGTCAAAGCCTTGAGACACTGTAAACTTGTTCATGAAACTTGGTTAGTGCTCATAGAATATGCGTTATTACATCGAGGGGAAGTAAGCACAACATCACCAGATAAACCGTTTTGAACTTCACATTTTTCTGAATCAAAGATCACTTTGTTACCTTTATCACAAATCTGAGAGATACTTAGCAAATTATACTTTAATCCGTCTACAAGATAAACTTCATCAATGTAGTTAGAGGAATTATAACCGATTTTACCTATACCAATGATGCTACACTTCACTTTATCACCAAGAGTAATGATTCAAGTTGAGTGCTTCTTTAAATCTGAAAATAGTGAACTCTTTCCACTCATATGTCTTGAGCAACCACTATCTAATATCAATTTATACTCCTTAATATCTCGGTGATATCTTGCAAAACAACAAATTTAACCTTTTCGGCTAGACCAAATGGCAAATTTTGATCCATATTCAGGGTTTACCATGTTTGGTAGTCTAGTCCCTTTAGGAACCCAAAGTTGTTTAATATGTATCGTTATACATAGAGGATAGGTATTTCAAATAATATAAGGATCGTTTCTCCTATAAGGGCAGGTTGGTTTGATATGTCCCTTTTTGCAACAATAGAAATATATAGGTGTACGAGAACTTCCTTTAGCTTTAACAAAAGTGATCACTTTTTTCTAGGAAAATTCTTGTTATAACAAAGACCACTCTTGTTAAGAAAGGATTGTTGTTCACCCATCATTCTTTCGAGATTAGCTTTAGAACAAGTGGATTGAATGAGTGCAACCTTCTAGTCTCCACACTTCACAGTTAGATCAATCTTCTCTTTCTCTAGGCAAGTATAATCTTGATGTAGAGAAGAGAGATTTTCCATAAGAATCGCATTTTCCGATTCCAAGGCCTTGACATTAGTGTCAAGGTCTAACTTCCCAGTGTTGAGATTTTCAACTTCCAAAAACAATTCACTCACTCTTTTCTCTTGTTCGATTATCATTTCCCTTAAAATAATTGTTTCAATTCTATATTCTTCTTCACTCATTATCATATTTTTCAAGAATTCAACATGCTCTTTGCTAGGTTTAATCATTAGGGTTCTTACCACTCCTTCAAGGTAATGTTTGAGATCTTCTTCTTGATCGGCCCTTAAGCATAAGTTTGCTTGATCATTTTCATCATCCGTATCACTTGAAGAATCTGAGTCACTCCATGATGCTACCATAGCCTTCTTCTTTCGATCATTTTTCCGATAGTTGTTTCTTTTCTTTTGTGGATAATCTTTCACTAGATGATCTGTTTCTCCACATTCAAAGCAGGTTAGTACCTTGGTTTTATTATTAGGGTTAGAAAACTTATCTTTAGGTTTTGATGATCTTGGATAGTCCTTGTTTGCAAATTGCTTCTTCATTTGCAGATTTCTTGCAAGTCCTCTTGAAATCAACGCCTACGGATCTTCCTCATCATCTTTACTTTCTTCATCATCTGATAGAATATAATATTTCTTGGATTTCAAGGCAAGGTTCTTTGCGTTTGAAGAGGGCTCTCCATCTTCTTCACCAAGAACCATTTCGTGAGTGATGAGTTTCCAAGTAGATCATCTAAAGGTAGAATTGATAGATTCTGAGCTTCCTCAATGGCGGTCACCTTTGGTCCCAACTTAGATTTACGTAAACTCCTTAGGAATTTCCTTACTTTTTCTTCATTTGTGAAGACCTTTCCAAAGGAGTCAATTTTATTCACAATTTCGGTGAATCTTGTAAACATCTCCTTGATCGTCTCACTTGATGTCATTTGAATAACTCGTATTGCCTGAGGAAGATACTAATCTTTGACTCCTTGACTTATTCTTTCATATGTGACTATTAGCTTGTCCCATATTTCATTTGCACTTTTGCATGATGAGACATGATTGAATTCATTGGCATATAATCCACAATAGAGCAAGTTCAGAGCTTTGTAGTTCTTAGCCACATTCTCTAAGCCAGTTTGATTGAAGTCTGCTTCTTTCTTAGGAACCTTAACTCCTTCAACAGTGGTGACTGACACTTTTGGTCCAGTCTTAATTATGCTCCACAGTTCCATATCTTTATCAATGGGGGGGGGGGGGGGTTGG
>BSUD01000005.1:117801315-117828235 GCA_033239045.1 Fagopyrum esculentum
GGGGGGGGGGGGGTTTGAATAGAGTATGAATACTTTTTGCAATATCGGATGTCAAGGCTTTGGAATGAATCTCAAGGCCTTGAAGTCGATCTCTATTTTTAGTGACAAAACTGTTTCTCAAGACTTTGAAGTGAATCTCAAGGCATTGACTTGGAAACCTGCAGAAAGTTGTTAGTCACAGTATAAGCAATATGAGGTGGCAAAATCAAAAGATCGACACACGATTTGTTTACAAAGTTCGGCCCTTAAGCCTATTCTCCGCCTAGGGTTTCCAACCCTAAGATTCTAACTATGTATTATATGCTTTGTTTGAGTCCTAGATACAGCCTAGAAGAACTTCCCTTCTTCTCTTAATGTAGCTTCAATGCTACGATCTAGTCAACTCCTATCTAGCAATAATAGTCTAGTTACTTTGTAGGGTAACACACTTGAGTATAACACTATAATGATATGCCAATGTAGCTCTTATGTTTATCTCACTCTAACAAATAAAACTAAGTACGTTCAAAGTGGAAGATAAATTTTTGGATCGATGAAGAAGACTTGGATGTTCACTTGTAAGCTTAGTATCTTCTTCTTCTTCCACCGATGTGTCTTTTATAGTCTTCTATGGAGCCGTAATCTTCTAGCCATTGTCTTCACTCCACATAATCCTTGTTTGTTGGACGAGATCTTCTCGTGTAGGATTTTCTTGTTAGTCGTATGAGTAAGATCTTCTTGTAGCCGTTTGAGTGAATTTTCAACTGATATCTTCTCTTCAAACGTCTTTTTGTAGCTCTTCTCCAACAAGATCTTCTTGTTTTTCATAGCAAGATCTTCTCCAAAGTTCTTCCTTGTGATAGGATCTTCGATATCTTCGTTTAAATACAATAACCTACACAACAAAAAAACAAACAAACCAAGACAAGAAATCCAGAGATATAATCGATATTTGTTAGTTACAAAAACCACAATTTATGTTAAGTCTTCCATCATTAAATAAATAAAACAATTAACTATTAAGGTGGAGTTATCGCAACCATTTAAAAATAATCTAGGCTTGAGTTTGCTTTGTTGACAAAAGACCACAAAAAGTGTTGTCAAGTGAAAGTTTAAAATTACTGGTTGTTTTGGGCGAATAAATCAGTCATGCTTCTATGCATGCTAGTTAGGACTATTTGAGGTGACTATGTCACATATCTCTTCCATTTCTTGAGTTGAAATTAGGTCCACCAAATGTAGTTTCCGTTAAGATGTGTAAATAATTGTCTCATATCGAATATATGAGATATGTGAGCTTAACATATAAGTCCAAGGAGGACATTTCTGACAACACACATGCATGACAATATCGTAAGACTTTGACAGTCAGTTCCATTCATATGTAGTTTTTTGTCGAATATTTGACGGTTTGTTAAATTTGCCTTTTTTGCTCGAATTATCAATTATGTTGGCTTTGCGAGGAGGGATTTTGTGTTGGACTGGATAGTTGAGGAGAAGCAAAATGTACCTTCATGAAAAAACACATTTCTCGACGAATGGAAACAACAATGAGCATTTCTTTGAAGAACTCAAATTTTCCATGCAATAACATCTTTTTCAAAAAATATTCTCTCGATGTATCCACGGTTATTCTATCAGCAACGTATTGTGAAAGTTCTTGGAACCGATGTATTACTCGCTCTCGCATTCTCCGATTTTATATTTTTGTTATTTGGTTGATTTACATCTTCCAATTTCTCGGTTTAATTTGACAGAAATCCAGAGAAGTTTGCCAATGAGAAATTTTGAGTAAGAGATCTAACACCCCAAGTTTTGGGAACTCAAAGGGTTACGGGCTAGGACCTCACAATGAGTCCTGACCCTCAGAGTAGCAACGACACAACATATTTTACAACAAGGCACATACGAATGAAAAACAAAACTCAATATAAAACCAAAGGTTTAAATGAAAGGAAGCGTAAAAGACTCGCTACCGAGTTCAAAACAAAAGGGAAAGCAACAACATAAACATAAACGTGATCTCGTCCTATAATGTACGGGAACCCCGATTGTCCACACCATCCGGAGCGCCCAGCAGCAGCCTGAACCTGTGGAGCATCTACAATATCGGTATAAAACATTAACTAACATCCTACATATCAAAAAGAACGTAAAGGCACAAACACACATAAGGTAAAGAAATCACATAGCATGCTCACACAACAGCCGATTATTATCTTTCATTAGGATATCCAATTATCAATTCAACTTATGATTGTTACATGAGTATCGCTATGATCTTGCCTTCGTCCCCTTTCACCAATAAGAATAGAACGCATGCATTCTTCTGTCACCTAATGGACTGTTCGTGAGAGCACCTCCTACTTTTCCCATTCAGAACTGGACAAGCGGTAACCGCCTAGTTATAATACACTTGGGCCAATTAAGGTATAACAAGGTAAATCCTATTCCGGTTATCAGTTATAACATAATAAGCAACACAAACGAGGCAATTCAATCAAACCAATATGCGGAATAAAAGCTAAGTAAGCCCAAGGGACTTACCTCACTCGAAAGTAATCTCAACACTCAACAAACACTCAGAGAATGGCTCAGTTTCCTCAGGAAAGAAGCAAGGAAAGCCTATTGACACAAGCATCAAGAATCAAGAACCGAAACAAATGCTAGAAGTCTATAACTTCTAGTCTTCATGATCTCTAAGAGATCTATACAAGCTAAGGTCTCAACCTTAGTCTTACAGAACACACAGGAATCAAGGAACATCTAGAAAGAACAAGGAAAGGAACGAGGAAGGAAAGGAAGGAAGCAACTCACAAGAACGGGAGTTACTGCAGAAGAAAATGCGGGGGCGGCCGGACAGGCGCAGGGGCGGCAATCCGCGGAGGCGCGGGGGCGGAACTCGTGACATAAGCGTTGTCGACTCCTTCGACAACAAGGAACAAAGCAAAGGTCAAGGCTTGCTTTTCTCAACATTCAACCATGTCACAAGTCAACCAGGGGAGCCTGTGAACATCAAAGGATCATCAAGGAACGCTCCACAAGAATCAAGGATCAATCTTGATTCTTGGAGAAGAAGAAAAGAGGAAACGAAGAGAGAAACAAAACTGAAGAGAAGCAAAGTGCAACAACACATGCACGTGATGAAGAACAAGGGAGGAAGAACTTACATATTCAGCAAGATCTCAGGAAGCAAGGGTTGCAGCGTTCTAGGGTTGAAGAAGACGTGAGCAAGAAACGGGAAAAGTAAGAAAAAGACGGGATTATATAGGAGAGGAAGAAAGGATAAAAGGAAGGACGTCTAGGGTTAGGACAAAAGATAAGGAAGCCGGCCCATAGATAGAAGATCGGATATTCTATCTATGGAAGGAAGATAAAACGAACGAAAACAGATCGGGTGCGATCTGCAGCAAATCTGTTCGCCCGAAAATGTGCATGCAAATAAGCTTTATATTAATAAAACTAGAATAAAAGCAAGCGAACCAACATTGTACGGATCGGCGTAGATTAGCAAGTATTCCAGAGTATCGAACACAAGGATTTGGTGAAACAAAACCCAATTTCAATTGTCAAGCAAATAAAAGATGTAAAGCTTTCCAAATATTGGGAAAACAGCAACCCTAAAGATTCAGGTGTCTAATTGTGGCAATCGATTCAAGATATACTAAAGAGTTAAGGACATAGTCAAATTGCGAAGGTATACTAAAGTAAAGTAATGTACGGTGAAGTTCCAAAACCTTATATGACTTACCTAAAGAAACTCTCTATAAAGGTTGTTGAGGCTGCAGTATAGAAAGGATCTAAGGACAAGAATTAATCTCAAATACCCAAACTTGTAACTCAAGGATCAAGATAAACTCAAATAGTTAAGGTTGTGACACTCAAAACCGAAATAGAGGATATTGAGTCTCACTACTACCTAGAAAAGGCAACCCAAGACTAGGTTAAAGCTAATCTTTAACTTTGGATTAAAGTAAAAGCAAAGTTCGTAAACTGGGGTAAATCACGGGTAGATCTTGAGAACCACGGCGGTGGAAACCTAAGAACAGGCCGTGATTTAGGGTGTCGCCGATATTTCTCTAACTCTCAGGGTCCAATCAAATTACGATCGATCTATCATCATCTAAGCCACAACTATCAACCCTTCACCTTAGAATTGCTAAAGGGTTTTAGCCAATAACCATTGTCATGATATCAATATTCAATTTAAGAAGAATGAAAAACGAAAACCCTCGAATACTCAATAAAACTTCAAAACCAAATCTCAAATCCGAAACACAAGAAGCAATGTTTAATGGATTCAGAATATATAACACAAAACCTCACAAAGATCTAACGCAAGTACAGAGAACGGGATGTAAATCCGTCTTCATATCAAAACCTAAGAAAAAGGCTAAACTTCCGCTGTAAGCAATCTCCAATCTCCAACAATCCGGCGTTTCCACAACTCTCGGCGACTTATAATAAACCCTAAGCAAGAGTGCTAAACAGGGGGTAAGGAGCCATCCTCGAAACTCTCTTTTCCAGCCTTTTTATAAGATGAGAAAGGGTTACCGTCAAGGCCCAATACGTAAATGACGTGGCAAATAATGACACGTCAAAAGATTGCCTAAATAACGGTCTCACAGCCTTCCACGACCGTGATTTAGAGTGTGGAAATAGATTACGGTGCCTTGTCACTTCCACGACCGTAATTTAGACCGTGTAACTTACTGGAGTGCTCCAAACTGGAGTCCATGTTCATGATGCCAAGTCCACGGCCGTGGTTTAGAGCGTGGACTTCAAATCATCTTCTCCACGGCCGTAATTCAGGGCGTGGAAGTGCATATTGCTTGTTGTTGCTTTTGTTTCATGTCATACTTCATCCTAGCTCCTTCCTTAGCTTCTTTGATGTATCTCCTAATCCTAGAACATGATCGATTACTCCCTTTTCTCTCTCAAATGCTCCGATTTCAGCTCCTATTCACCTATAATCAACACAATGCAAGTGTAGACTTCCATATCGACAAAATAGATGAACAAGCTAACGTTTGCTTCAAAACCTTATCTATTTATACAATAATAAGGGAAAAACAACCAAAATAAGTGCCTAGAATATCGCCATATTTCATGCTAACAAAATACCCCATACTTGCCACTTGCTTGTCCCCAAGCAAGGTTTTTAAAAGCTTAGATCACAAGTTAGAATGAAATATGCATGCAAATTCAAAACAAGCCATCCTTTAGGCAAATGTACTTCTAGTCAATAGATCATCCTCAAACCTTGCTTCATTCATCCTTGAAAATGCTCATATACATAAACCAAAGAATGTAAAGTAAAGAAACATCATAAATCGCTTAAACTTCCAGACAAACATCATAATCTTCAAGTATTGTCAAAATCAAGCTTGTGAAACTTCAATTTAGATCACCAAGTCAAATAACACTCTTTTGATCTTAAGGACTTTCAAGTAAGGTCTAGAATGCGGAAAGGATGGAAACTTGTAAGGGATGTGGTGCTTGAATCCGGGAAAAGGGATAACCCAACTCTTTTTCTTTTTATTTTGAATTGCAACACCATCAACTTAGAGATTTGCTCTTTTCTTTTTCACATTATTTTTCGACTTTACTTTTTGAAATATGGATAGAGGAGCACAAAAACCGAAGCCTAGGAGATTGACGTTTCTCAATTTCGAGATGCCTCAAACCCTTGATGCACATACCATAATCCGTTAGGAATATCGCTGAATCCGACTTTGGCAAGACACAAACTCCCGGCTATGTGAATGGTGCCGAGTTACTCATCATCATGATTGACTTCCCCAAACCTATTAGTTCTATTTTTTGAATGCAGAATTTTGTTTTCATGGTCCTCCCACATCAAACATGCCAAATATCAACTCCTCCAAATTCCCGGATAGGTAAGGGAGGCAATTACTTTTATTGAGGGGCTAAATGATCAAAGAAAGAAGTAAGAAATTTGAATTGCCTTAATCATTTCATAAAGAAGTATAAGAACTCATCATGTGATTTCAACCTTAATTTCTCAATTTAGATAAAACTCTCACATTATGAAACTTGCAAGAAAGGATAAACAACACATTCAATTTCTTTTCAATTCATAATTCCGTTTAAGCATACAATTGTCATCAAAAACTTATTCCACAAGTGAGAACTATCATAGAAGTCATCTCTAATCTTAGAAGCACAAAAACTTTTTCAAAATTTTTCAAATTTTTATGGATTTTTCAAAGCCTTTTTCATGCAATGCAATAACGAAACGTGTGACTATGGAATGAAACATGCAAAGTGTCATGGATAGAAGCAATCAAATGTAGTAGAGTTATTACATACAATAGTCACACCCCACCCCATAATTAAAACATACATTGTCCTCAATGTTCAAAAAGAAATAAAGAAAAGAAAGAAAAGCAAAATGAACTCACTAGACGATGGTGGGGCGGCTGAAACTGGCGATCATCAAACTCGTCACTGCGGAGGAGGAGGTGGTGGAAATGGACGGAAGTCATGGCTATAGTACCGCCCGAACTGCTGGCGATAAATGTCACTCATCATCTCATCATGCTCCCGGCTCCGTGTCTCCTAGGTCTCCCGGTGGATCTCCAAGTCTCCAACTCTCCTAGAAAAGTCGGTGGCCCATACCGGTAGCTGCTCGTACCGTGATGGCGGCTGGCCGTACCATGCCGGTGCGTTCTGTGGAGTCGGTGCTACTGGTGCTGCGGGTGTCTGATCATACCACGGAGGTGGAGCTCCCATCCATGAAGGTTGCGCCCCATACCAAGTGGGAGGAGCGTCCATCCAAGTCGGCCTCTCACTCACGCTAGCACGGCGAGAGGAAGAGGCTCCGGAAGGTCGCTGGGAACGTCTAGGAGGGTCGGGGAAGTGTGCCGGCTGATCCGGAAAAGTGCCAAAGTCCTGCTCATCACCTCCTCCTATCTCCTCCTCAACATCCGTAGCCGGGACATCATCCGGCACAAAAGGAGGTGTTGCCAACCTATTCGCATGCATGGCGGCGAAAGTCTGCTTCAGTTATGGTGTCCGTCCATAATGGAATACTCGGGGAGCCAAGGGATACCTCTACCTCCTCTCTCCTCCCAATGCATACCGGCGGTAGGTGGACCGCGGTGTCTAGGGAAGATGATGCCTCTAGTCATAAGACTATTGAGACCCAAAGGTCTTGCCGCTATCCTAGTGTAAGCGGAATAGTCTATCCCTAGCTGCGAGGAAATGTGTGTAACCATACCACCATATCCTATATTACCGGCCCTGTTGTTCTTCAATTTACTCATGGTGGAGGCTAGGAGGGTAGCACAATCAACGGGTCTACCATGGAGCATAGAGTAAAGGAGGAAAAGCTCATCGATCTTAATCTTTTGAGGGGTCTTGTTCCTAGGGAAAAGGCACTCGGAAAGGACCCTATGAGCTATCTTCAAGGCTAAGTGATAGATGAGCTTAGCCTTGGTGTCGGCCGGTTGCCAACGGTCCTCACTAGCATATATCATAGCGACATCCTCCCAAAAATCCTTAGCGTATACCCTGCTAGGAAACCGACCATTGAAGGTCTCTTGGAACCCAAAGAAGGCTCCAAACTGCAAGATTGAGAACTCATAGTTCTCCTCCATCAACCAAAAAGAAACCGTCCTATCGACGGCGTTATGCTCAAAGGAAGTGACGAACTCCCTAGTGATTTCCTCATAAGCATCTTCTCTAATAGCGGAGAAGACAATCAAACCGGCTCTATCTAGAAGCCATGTCAAATCATTAACTACATTCAGCGGTTTAAGCTCCTCAAGCACTAAGTATCGCGGTCCTATGACCGGCCTCTTCTCGATCCTTTCTAAGGCATCGAGGTAATCCTCATGAATGGTTGGAATTCTAGGAGGTGGAGGTGATGGTGGTTCATTAGGGGGGACTTGGGAGGAAGAGGAAGTGTAACCTTTCCTCTTCTTGTTCCTACTCGACTTTCTCCTAAACAAATTGTCCATTACAGGGGAAATCACGGTCTATTCTAGGAAAACCACGGCCGTGGAACCTACAGGGACCGTGGTTCGGTTCTGTTTCAATCAAATCTCAACCAAATCACACCAAATTAACCAGACACAGTCCTAGACTAGTTCCAAATCCAATTCCAATCAGTTATCCTAAAAATCTTGTGAAGAATTGAACCAAATTGACAAGTAGAGAAAGAGGAGAAAAAACCTAGGTTTTGGATTTTAAAATTCAAATTCCTTCTTCAGCAGGGATTGTTCACTTGAATTGTTGATTGGATCTTGTAGATGATCGAAAATGCTTCACTTTAGGCTCAAGAATCGTTCGAATCGGACTCCGAACGAAGATTTGTGAGAAGGGGAAAGATTTCGGCGATTAGGGCGTGGAAAAGGGCGTGGAATTGAGAAATTGTGATGTTTTTGTGAAGGAAGGTGGTTTATATAGTGACCATACAAATTTTGGAAAATCACGGTCACTCGGGGTGTTCCACGGCCGTGGAATTGTACGGACTCGTGGTTTTGGTGATTTTTCTCAAACTTTGGAAGAATTACGGTCACTATAGATTCCACGACCGTGGTTTAGGGTGTGGAACTCTCTGTAATGTGCCAAAATCCAAGTTTCGTCAATTTCTTCCAATTTTCCCTCCTTCTATTGCCTATTCCATTGCTCCTACATCCAAAAACACGACATACCGGGAGGTATCGAGGGCAAAACAAAGCAAAAACGACTAAACTAATCTAATCTAAGAATGAAAAAAACAAAAGCATAAGTGCAATACTTTGGGTTGCCTCCCAAGAAGCGCTTGTTTTAGGTCCGTAGCTAGACCGTACCTGCATTTATTCGAGTGTGGTGGGTGCGAACTCCTCAGCTTGGAGCTCCGGTGTATACTTCTTAATTCGTTGACCGTTCACCTTGAAACTTCCGCTCTTTTCACCCCATACTTCAACTGCGCCATGGGGAAAAACATGTTTGATTAGATAAGGTCCAGTCCAACGAGATTTAAGCTTACCTAGAAAGAGCCGAAGTCTCGAATTGAAGAGGAGAACTTGATCTCCTTCTTTGAGGTCCTTTGGGATGATATGCTTATCATGACAACGCTTCGCTCTTTCCTTATAGATCTTGGCATTCTCATAAGCGTTTAAGCGGAGTTCTTCAAGCTCATTAAGGTCCAAGAGGCGCTTCTCGCCTGCTTCCTTCATGTTGAAGTTCAACCACTTTACAGCTCAATACGCTTTATGTTCCAGCTCCACCGGCAAGTGACAAGACTTCCCATACACAAGGTTGTATGGTGTTGTTCCTATGGGAGTCTTGTATGCAGTCCTATATGCCCACAATGCGTCATCTAGTTTCAAAGACCAATCCTTCCTTGTCTTCGAAACTATTTTCTCTAGGATGGCCTTGATCTCTCTATTCGAAATCTCCACTTGTTCACTCGTTTGTGGATGGTAGGGAGTGGCGATCTTGTGAGTCACCCCATACTTAGCTAGTAGAGCTTCGAATCGTCAGGCAATGAAGTGAGAGTCTCCGTCACTAATGATGGTCCGTGGTGTCCCAAACCTTGGGAAAATAGTTCTATTAAAGAACTTAAATACAACCATGGCGTCATTAGTTGGAGAGGCTATAGCTTCAACCCATCTCTAAACATAATATACAGCTAGAAGTATGTATTGGTTTCCACAAGATGATGGGAAAGGTCCCATGAAGTCTACTCCCCAAACGTCAAATATTTCCACCTCCTGAATGTTGTTAAGAGGCATCTCGTTCCTCCTAGAGATGCTCCCTTTTCTTTGACAAGCATCGCAACAAGAAACAAAGGTTTGCACATCTTTAAATAAAGTAGGCCAAAAAAACCGGATTGCAATACCTTAGCGCTAGTTTTGTTTGAACTAGCGTTTCCTCCACAAGGTAGTGAATGACAATGACGGATGACGCTTTGCATCTCGTCTTCCGGCACACATCTTCGAATGATGCCGTCGGGACCTCTCTTGAAGAGTAGAGGTTCATTCCAAAAGTATTGCCGGACATCCTTAAAGAACTTCTTCCTTTGTGTGTAGGATAGTCCGGGAGGTATTTCCTGACAAACCAAATAGTTAACAAAATCAGGAAACCATGGTTCGTTACCTTTAGTTATCTTGTCGATGCACTCCTCTATGATGTGTAAATGCTCGTCCGGAAAGGAGTCATCTATGGGTAGGTTGTCGTCTTCAATGTGTGGTAGACGACTCAAATGATCCGCAACAGAATTTTCCGAACCTTTCTTGTCACGGATCTCTAGATCGAATTCTTGTAGGAGAAGAATCCATCTAATCAGTCTTGGTTTCGCATCCTTGTTGGCAAGTAAATACCGGATCGCAGCATGATCCGTGTATACAATCACCTTTGCACCTACAAGATAAGAACGAAACTTTTCAAAGGCATATACAATAGTTAAGAATTCTTTTTCAGTTGTGGCGTAGTTAAGCTGCGCTTCATCTAGCGTCTTGCTAGCGTAATAGATAGCATGGGTTCGGCCCTCCTTCTTTTGCCCAAGCACAACTCCAATAGCTACGTCACTTGCATCACACATAACCTCGAACGGGAGATTCCAGTCCGAAGGTTCGATGATCGGGGCTGAGATTAGAGCTTCCCGGATCTTATGAAATGCGTCTAAACAATCCTGCGAGAAATAAAAAACTGCATCCTTCATCAATAGATTAGTAAGCGGTTTTGATATCTTAGAAAAGTCCTTGATAAAATGTCTATAAAATCCAGCATGTCCTAGAAAGCTTCTTATCCCCTTTTTCCGAAGATGGAGGAGGGAGCTTTTCTATGGTCTCTATCTTAGCCTTATCTACCTCAATCCCTCTATTAGAGATCAACTATCCGAGTACAATGTCTTCCCTCACCATGAATTGACACTTCTCCCAATTAAGAACTAGGTTAGTGTCTTAGTCTTATCTACCTCAATCCCTCTATTAGAGATCAAGTGTCCGAGTACAATGCCTTCCCTCACCATGAATTGACACTTCTCCCAATTAAGAACTAGGTTAGTGTCTTTGCACCTTTGTAACACAAGAGAAAGGTTAGAAAGACAATTATCAAAAGAGGAACCATAAACAGAAAAGTCATCCATGAAAACCTCCATGATCTCCTCTATGTACTCCAAGAAGATAGCCATCATGCACCTTTGGAAGGTGGCTGGGGCATTGCAAAGCCCGAACGGCATTCTCCTATAAGCGAACGTACCCCACATGCACGTGAATGTGGTCTTCTCTTGATCGTCTGGATGGATCGGAATCTGGAAGAAGCCACTGTAACCGTCAAGATAGCAAAAATGAGAATGTTGTGCTAACCTCTCAAGCATTTGATCAATGAAGGGTAATGGGAAATGATCCTTCTTAGTTGCATTGTTTAGCTTCCGGTAATCAATGCACATCATCCATCCAGTCACGGTTCTTGTAGGAATGAGCTCATTGTTCTTGTTGGTGATAACCGTCATTCCTCCTTTCTTTGGAACAACTTGTACGGGGCTCACCCACTTACTATCGGAGATAGGATAGATGATACCTGCATCAAGTAGCTTAAGAATCTCCTTCTTCACAACCTCCTTCGTGATCGGATTTAACCGTCGTTGAGGTTGTCGCGAAGGTTTAAAATCTTCTTCCATTAGGATCTTGTGCATGCATAATGAAGGTTTAATTTCTACAAGATCCTCTATAGTGTAACCTAAGGCTTTCCTGTATTTCCTTAGAACAACCATTAGTTTACTATGTTCATCTTCACTTAAATCGGAACTAACAATTACCGGAAAAGTAGAATTAGTTCCTAGAAATGCGTACCTTAGATGTGTGGGAAGTGGCTTTAATTCCATCACCATTGGAGTCTCTAATGGCTCTTAAGGAGTGTATAATGCTTCCTTAGAAGTCTCTAAGGGTGTAGGAGTTGTTGAAGAAGGCTCAAGAGCATTGGTGGAAAGAACGCAATTGTTCTCAGAATTTCCCAAGATCACGGCACCACTGTTACTTCCACGGCCGTGGTTTAGGGCGTGGAAGTCAATCACGGCACCACTAGTAGTTCCACGGCCGTGGTTTTGGCCGTGTAACTTACTGGAGTCCTCCGAATAGCTGATTACGGTCATGTTGGTGGAAACCACGGCCGTGGAATAGCACGATTGGCCGTGATTCCTCATGTATTCTGACCCATCGTAGAGTTTTTCAAACTCTTCTTCATGCACTTCCTTTAGCTCCTCCAAGGCTTTCAATTTCCTCTTTGCAATCCTCTTCTTCTCCTTTCTCCATGATGCTCATGGTGACAACCTTTGCAATGGATCCTTGAATAGAATCGAGCTTACTTCCTCTCTAGATGCCTCCTCGTGATAGATATTGAACATATCTTCTCCAAGAGTCGGATTTTTCGCCAAGGTGGGAAGAACAAACTCTACCTTCTCTTCTCCTATGTCGAAAGCAAGTCTAGCATTCTTGCAATCCACTATACAACCGGATGTTGCAAGAAACGGTCTTCCGAGTATGATCGGGACCGGACTATCTGCAGGAATGTCAAGCACAACAAAGTCTATTGGAACATAGAACTTATCAAGCTTGACTGGGACGTCCTCAATGATACCGATGGGACGAGTTATGGATCGATCCGCCATGTATAACGTCATCTTCACCGGTTTAGGTTCACCTAAACCGATCTTCCTGCATAAGGCAAGCGGGATGATGCTAACGCTTGCTCCCAAGTCACATAATGCATCATGAGTGACTTCTCCCACTCCAATTGGAATACAAAATGACCCCGGATCCTTCAGCTTTGGGGGCATCTTTTCCTTCATCGTTTTGATGAGTTCCGATGATTCTGAACTCATCTTGACTTCTCCGAAGTCTTCCAGGTTCCTCTTGTTAGAGAGGATCTCCTTTAAGAACTTCCCATAAGCGGGCATACCTACAATTGCATCAATGAAAGGTATGTTAATGTGCAGTTTGCTCATGAGTTCAATGAACTTACCGAACTGCTTGTCTAGGCGTGCTCTCGCTTTAGATTGTGGAAATGGTAAGGGGGTTTGTAAGCTGGAGGGGGAATGTAGATGTCTTCCTTCTCCTTCCCCTTTTCCTTCTCCTTTTTGATGGGAACTTCAACAAACTTAGGCTGCGGGTCTGTAGTTGTTGCTCTGCTCCTAGTTGTGATAGCCATCACCCTTCCCTTTGGGTTGTCCTCCGTCTTTCCGGGAAGCTTTCCTTGGTCTATAGGAAGTTCCTCGGCACTGTTAAACATTTGGTTTTCTAAAGCCTTTTGAGCTTTATCAACCTTAGTGATGTGGTTCTCCAGTCCTTGAAGCTTTCCTAAGATCGTTTCCAACATGGGATCGGGATTCTCCTTTCCCGAAGTGCTTGAGCTATTAGATCCTTGCCCTTGACTTTTCAAAGGAATGGAAGAAGAAGATGGTGATGTTAGTGAATTTCCTGAATTGGGATAAGAATTACCGGAATTTTGTTGTTGGTTGGAATGCCAATTGTTGTTTCGATTGTTGTTCCAATTATTTTTCCGGTTGTTGTTGTTCCAATTGTTCCGGTTGTTGTTTCGGTTGTTGCGGTTGGTGTTCTCATTCCCTTGATGGTTGTTGTTGTTTCCTAAATATCCAACATCTTGCTCCTTAGGCTTTTGAAAGCCAGCTCTAATGACTTCCTTCAATTCCTTAATTTCGGTGTTGAGGGAAAAGATTTGAGTTTGCGCAGCTTGTGTTAGCTTCGCTCCTTGCTCTACTCGGTTAGCTTCCACCTTTCGGTGGGAATACTTCTCAATTACTCGGGCTTGCTTCTCAATGAAGTCCCAAGCGTTATCTTCCCTCATGTCCATGAATGTGCCACATGCAAAGGAATTGAAGCTTGAATTGTGTTTCCACATCCAGCCCCTTGTAATATATCTCCAACAACTCTAACTTGGAAATGCCATGGTGTGGGCAATCCAATAATAGATCCTGAAACCTTTCCCAAGATTGAAACAAACTTTCGTTAGATTTCAAAGAAAAAGCATTGATTTTACCTCTCAATTCCGCTGTCTTGGATGGCGGAAAGAATTTGGTTAGGAACTCCGAAGATAGATCCTCCCATGTGTTGAGTCTTCCATTTGGAAGAGCTTGATACCAAGATAAAGCCTTCCCTTTCAAAGAGAAGAAGAACGGCTTGATCTTGTAGTTGTTGGTGGTTGCATTCTTCGGTTTCATTGTCTCCATTAGAATCTCAAAGTTCTGTAAATGTTGGTGTGGAGATTCAGCACTCGTTCCTCCAAATTGGCTTTGGCGAACGATGGTAATAACTTGTGGGTTAAAGCTAAACCCTTGAATATCTTCAGCTTCGAAGTTCACGCCTAGACGGCGCGGTTGCTGAATCGGATCCATCCTTTGTCCAAGAGTTCTTGGCTCCTCATCTACACGAGCGGCTCTCGCACCCCCAGCTGGAATACGAAGATTGGCGGCCGGTCTTGGATCATTCCGGACTGGATTGATCGTTGGATCAATTTCCTCTAGCGGTGGCATAACATCATCATCCTCCTCATCGGATGATTCCACTCTAATGGACTTAGTTGACTTAACTTTCTTCTTTTTCTTGGAGTCAGTCATCTCCAACCTCATGTCCATCATCATAGCTTTGAGCTCATCAATTTGGAATTGATGACGCTCCGCTTCTTCCTTACGAGTTTTCTCACTCAACCTAAATTGAGCTTGAGACTCCTCTAACTCCGCTTGGAGATCTCTCTCTCTATTTTCTGCCATCTTTCTTTCCTTAAGTTTCTTCCTCAAAGTCTTTTCAAGTTCCGGATCAAGAAGTATGAGGTCCTTGTTGGATCTAGACCTGCGCATATACCTAAGAGAACCTGCAAATAGCACTCAAAAGAGATATCAAATAACAAGAGCAAAGCTCCCAAGCTCGACAACCAAGAACCTAAGCTTGGTCTAGACCAAATCTCCGGCAACGGCGCCAAAAACTTGTTCGCCCGAAAACGTGCGTGCAAATAAGCTTTATATTTATAAAACTAGAATAAAAGCAAGCGAACCCGTATTTTACGGATCGGCGTAGATTAGCAAGTATTCCAGAGTATCGAACACAGGGATTTGGTGAAACAAAATCCAATTTCAATTGTCAAGCAAATAGAAGATGTAAAGCTTTGCAAATATTGGGAAAACAACAACCCTAAAGATCCAGGTGTCTAATTGTGGCAATCGATTCAAGATATACTACAGAATTAAGGACAGAGTCAAGAATTGCGAAGGTATACTAAAGTAAAGTAATGTACGGTGAAGTTCCAAAACCTTATATGACTTACCTAAAGACACTCTCTATAAATGTTGTTGTGGCTGCAGTATAGAAAGGATCTAAGGACAAGAATTAATCTCAAATACCCAAACTCATAACTCAAGGATCAAGATAAACTCAAACGGTTAAGGTTGTGACACTCGAAACCGAAATAGAGGATGTTGAGTCTCACTACTACCTAGGAAAGGCAAGCCAAGACTAGGTTAAATCTAATATTTAACTTTGGATTAAAGTACAAGCAAAGTTCATAAACTGGGCTAAATCACGGGTAGATCTTGAGAACCACGGCCGTAGAAACCTAAGAACATGCCGTGATTTAGGGTGTCGACGATATTTCTCTAACTCTCAGGGTCCAATCAAATTACAATAGATCTATCATCATCTAAGCCACAACTATCAACCCTTCACCTTAGAATTGCTAAAGGGTTTTAGCCAATAAATATTGTCAT
This sequence comes from Fagopyrum esculentum, assembly GCA_033239045.1. Taxonomy (NCBI): domain Eukaryota; kingdom Viridiplantae; phylum Streptophyta; class Magnoliopsida; order Caryophyllales; family Polygonaceae; genus Fagopyrum; species Fagopyrum esculentum. The sequence continues at coordinate 117,817,025 of BSUD01000005.1, forward strand.
GATATCAATATTCAATTTAAGAAGAATGAAAGATGAAAACCCTCGAATACTCAATAAAACTTCAAAACCAAATCTCAAATCCAAAACACAAGAAGCAATGTTTAATGGATTCAGAATATATAACACAAAACCTCACAATGATGTAAGGCAAGTACGAAGAACGGGATGTCAATCCGTCTTCAATATCAAAACCTAAGAAAAAGGCTAAACTTCCGCTGTAAGCAATCTCCAATCTCCAACAATCCGGCGTTTTCGCAACTCTCAGCGACTTCTAATCAACCCTAAGCAAGAGTACTAAACAGGGGGTAAGCGGCCGTCCTCGAAACTCTCTTTTCCAGCCTTTTTATAAGACGAGAAAGGATTACCGTCAAGGCCCAATACGTAAATGACGTGGCAAATAATGACACGTCAAAAGATTGCCTATATCACGGTCTCACAGCCTTCCACGACCGTGGTTTAGAGCGTGGAAACAGATTACGGTGCCTTGTGACTTCCACGACCGTAATTTGGACCGTGTAACTTACTGGAGTGCTCCAAACTCAATTCCACGTTCATGATGCCAAGTCCACGGCCGTGGTTTAGAGCGTGGACTTCAAATCATCTTCTCCACGGCCGTAATTCAGGGCGTGGAAGTGCATATTGCTTGTTGTTGCTTTTGTTTCGTGTCATTCTTCATCCTAGCTCCTTCCTTAGCTTCTTTGATGTGTATCCTAATCCTCGAACATGATTAGTTACTCCCTTTTCTCTCTCAAATGCTCCGATTTCAGCTCCTATTCACTTATAATCAACACAAAGCTAGTGTTGACTTCCATATCGACAAAATAGATGAACAAGCTAACATTTGCTTCAAAACCTTATCCATGTATACAATAATAAGGGAAAACAACCAAAATAAGTGCCTAGAATATCGCCATATTTCATGTTAACAAAATCCGCAAGGGCGGATTGCCTCAACCGCAAGGGCGGCCCCTTGTCACCGCGGGGGCAGTGACAGACATCAAGGCCGCTGGGGCGGCCTTTTTCACCGCTAGGGTGGCGAAGGTCAAAACCGGGATCTTACAAGAGATTTCTGTATGTTTTTTTGATGTTGTGAATTCATACGCCCTTGGATACCGATGTCATCCGTTTCTTTGTCTAAGACGGCCCGACAAGCGGCATGCCTTGTCTTGGCATGAAGTTTGCCCATTTTGACAATATTCCCCTTGCTTCTGCTTATGCAATAATAAAAGGGATAATCATGTGGAATATTCCCTTTTAAGCTTTCCCACTGGACCTCCTTTATGCTTATCCTATTGGACCCCTTTTAGACCTTTCGTTTTAGACCTTTCATTTCCGACCTTTCGTTTCGGTCCATCCTCTATATAAAGGGTGTTTGACATCACTTGTAATTCATGTTCAATGTAATCAAGTCTAGTTGAAGGTAAAACCTCCTCATTGATTTTGGGCATCACATCTTCCCTCTCAAAGTTCTTCCTCGGATCTTCGATTCAAGCCTTCACATTCGAGGATTCTTCAAGAATCAACCTATCCACTCCACTTCACGGCTTGCTCGATCAACCTTGATTGGATCAACCAATTGTTTTCGTGGCCATCTCAAAGCTTTCGTCAATCATATTCTATCGTTCGATCCATCTTCACATCAACAAATGAAGTAGTTGAAGTTCAAGCTCGATCTAGATCCGTAGTTTCTCCTTGAAGGCATCCAAGGATGCATCATGAACATAGTGCAATAAAGTCATTTGCAATCTGCGAATTGGAAGTTTGGGTACTCTAGGATTGGAATTTAAATTGTTCTTGTGGGAATTCTTGTGGAAGGTTAGTTTGCCTAAGTATGTAGCAGTTCATTATAAGAAGTTAATTCTATCTACAATTTTTTTTAATTGTAAGTTGTTTGATCATTCTAACTCAAATACTTTGCATATTCTCATCTCATTTATTTGTGATATGTCAACCGAGATCTAACAATTGCTAGCTCTATTTGCTTCATGTCTGAAAAAGCTAATGATGCACTTGATCCCAACGGTAATATCCCGAAGAACTTCCTCACCTAGTTACAACACACCACATTAACTACTTACGTCGTTATTTTTTTTACCAAAAATGCTAAACTTTCAATCACCTTAAACACTTACACGATGTCATTGTAGGGACTCAACAACGACTTCCCACTACAATGCATCAACAACACAATCACAGTGATTCAAGAGTGCCTAACAAGTAGTAGTGACTTCAACAAACACAAGAACATTACTAGAACAACAAAGCACGTCAATAAATTGTTTGCTTTACCACCAAGGCACTATGCAATCAGCAACACATCCAACAAATCCTCACTCTTATCGGGCCCTTAGTACATGTACAAAAACCGCAACCAACTTATCATTGTAGTTACAAAGTCCGTCCTTTACATTTATAAGTAACACCGAAGTGTAACAAGACCAACAATTGTTTGTAATCTTCTATATATGATTCTTTCGACACCTTGTTCCAAATTTTATACACATTCCGCATAAATAACGTGCATGCCTTGCTCCAAATTAAGAACAAACTGCATACACATTCCGTATAAATGACACGCGTCGCCTAGTAGTAATAAATACAACACTTGGCAAATATGCATACCAATTGTCAGAGTCTATTTCAACAAATGTGAGGTTGAAAGTTTCGCGAGGGCAGACTCAACCTCATAAATGATGATATGCTTTCTAGCTAATTATTTGTGGTGGACCAAATATGTTTGAATAAAAGTAATACAGCTGGACACACAATGAGTCCCTCTTGCAGACTCAAGTTCCACATGGGGCCTGCTAATTGTCATTTTTCACTGAATTTGACACGGCTGTCGGATTACGAGTTGGCGGTGTGAGAAGAGACACCGCCGATCCAATAGACCTATACATATATACTTACATAGATTATAGATCATAGATACAAAAACAAAACACATAACCTTTTCCTTACCACTCGCTGTTCTCTTTGTCGCCCTCTCTCTACTTCCTAAAGAACAAAGAAATGGGGGAGTTGCCGCCGGCGAGGGAGCTACGATCAAGATCTTCCAAGCCCACTACCATCCACACCCTCGCTCAGTCTGGCGATCTCTCCGCTTTCCAGAGGCTGCTCCGAGACAACCCTTCCCTCCTCAATGAACGCAATCCTGTTGTACGCCGCCCTCTTTCTGTCTTGTCTGTTTTCTTGGGTTTGATCGGGGGAAGTATGAGGAAACCCTATGATACTTTAAGGGTTTTCCCCTTTCGATTCATGGGTTTTGCATCTCCTTCGTTTTGCGCTAAGTTTTGTGTTTCTGCCTGCCATGTATTATGTAAATTAAGTCTTCATCTGGGGCATTTCAATTTCTGGGTTTGATTTATATTCTTCACATGTTGACGATCTGAGGAAGAAAAATCATCTTCTTCTTTTTTTGTGTGTAATTGGCAAGGGAAAGTTAATCGTTGGGGAGAAGAGATTTGCAATTAGAGCTTCAATTGTGATAGTATTACGCAAGGGTTAGGCTAGAATTGGGTTTCTCAAGAAATCAGATTCTTCACCATTATGCTCACTTTATTGATGTGGGATTTAGGTCATGTGATCTGTAGAAGCAAGCTTACTAACACGTTGTCTTCTTCCCTTGGACTTTGTGAGCTGTAGAATTGGGTATTTTGTGAGCTGCATATGCGTTCACCATTGCATTTCTACAGCCATCAACTTTGCTCTTTGCATGTACCCAAATGCGCATGTCTTCTAATCTCCTCTAAATGTACGAGCAAAGTAGATTACAGTTCATTTGTTGATTTGATTAGTTTGATATGCAGATGGTGCAGACACCTCTTCATGTTTCCGCTGGCTACAATAAGGTAGAGATTGTCAAGCTTCTGCTGGACTGGTCAGGAGCCGAAAAGGCTGAGTTGGAAGCAAAGAATATGGTATGTTGAAAGCTATGCTTGGCTCAATTATGTTGCCCTACCATTTTTCAGCTTGTAAGACACACCTTGTTCAAGGAGATTAATCTGTTGTGGATCTCAAATGCAGTATGGAGAAACTCCGTTGCATATGGCAGCAAAGAATGGGGGTAATGAGGCTGCTCAGTTGTTACTTTCTCATGGCGCTTTTGTGGAAGCGAAAGCAAATGTGTGTATTCTGTTACATGGTCAATCTTGATGCATCAAACTGTCCTTTGTTTTTTTTTACATGAAGTCCTCTTTGATCTATGTCTTTCTCTTCCGTTCAGAATGGCATGACACCCTTGCACCTTGCCGTTTGGTATTCACTAATAGCCGGAGACTGCTCAACTGTGAAGACTCTGCTTGAGCATAATGCTGATTGCAGTGCTAAAGACAATGTGAGTAGCTATACTGCTTCACTTTCTATCAGCTCTTAATTACATGTTATGTTGAGATGTTTATTGATTTTTGTGTTTTCAGGATGGAAATACTCCTATTAGCCACTTATCCTCTGGTCCAGGAAGTGAAAAGTTACGAGTCCTACTCAACTTTTACCATGAGGAGCAAAGGAAGCGTAAAGCTGTTGAAGCATGCGGTGAGACAAAAGCTAAGATGGACCAACTTGAGCACGAGTTGTCAAAGATAGTGGGTTTAAATGATCTCAAGATGCAGTTAAAAAAATGGGCGAGGGGAATGCTTTTGGATGAAAGACGCAGAGCTCTTGGCCTAAAAGTGGGTGCTCGAAGGCCACCCCACATGGCATTTCTCGGCAACCCAGGGACAGGTAACATGGTGTTTTTAAATGTGTTCTAGATTTCCATGATAGCGCTTTTGAATCTTATGATGCCTCATCTCATTGTCAATGATCATCAATTATTGAAAAGAGAGAGTTCCTTGGAATCATTCTGGAATGGGCAGTATATCGGTTTAGACGTGACTTCCGATAACACAGTGTGTAGAGGAAAAATCACATTTACTGCTGGTTTTCATAATTTTGCTAGTTAAAATAATTATTTTCATGTATGTGTTGAGGGGGATACAAATGTGGTGTCTTTATATTGCATCTGGTGGCTGGTGCTATAGTTGTCTTCAACATTCACTAAGCTGAAATGTGATATTTCTACACGCTTACGTGACCAGCGTTTTTTCGCACTGTTTTTTGATGATAATGGTAGTAAGAATATGTTGCTTGCTTTTCTCAATGATGATGTTATGACAGGCAAAACTATGGTAGCTCGAATACTTGGAAAGTTGCTACATATGGTGGGAATTTTGCCCACAGAAAAGGTAACAGAAGTTCAAAGGACTGATCTAGTTGGTGAATTCGTTGGTCATACTGGACCGAAGACTAGGAGAGTGGTATGAATTCTGACATCATACTCTGTTTCAAGAATTTGTGTGGTTATCTTTTTCATGTACTAATCACCCAGACGCTCTTTGCAGCTAAAAGAGGCAGAGGGAGGAATCCTTTTTGTGGATGAAGCCTACCGTCTGATACCGATGCAGAAATCAGACGACAAAGACTATGGAATTGAAGCCTTGGAGGAGATAATGTCCATCATGGACAGTGGAAAGATAGTAGTCATATTTGCAGGCTATAGTGAACCGATGCAGCGTGTTATATACTCCAATGAAGGTTTTACAAGGAGGGTAACGAAATTCTTCCATTTCGGGGATTTCAGCTGCCAGGATTTGGCCAGGATCACCCTCCTCAAAATGAATGATCAGACAGACACAGAACTGTTATACGGGTTTAAGTTGCACCCATCGTGCACAGTGGACGTAATCACGAGATTAATTGAGAAGGAGAGTACAGAGAAGCAGCGTAAAGAGATGAATGGTGGTCTGATCGATCCCATGTTGGTCAATGCTCGTGAGAATCTGGACCTCAGACTCAGCTTCGACTGCTTAGATGCAGATGAGTTGCTTACCATCACAATTGAAGATCTCACGGCAGGTCTTACACTGTTATCACAATGATAAGACTTGTTCGATAAGATTCTTTGCATTCTGACCGTTGAAGTTCCGGGAACTCGGGTTTTCCATTTCATTCACCATTCTTTGTCTCTGTTGTAATATCAAGGAATATCATTCTTTTCTGCAAGTAGTCAGTCTTATAAGGGCGTTTCTTTGTCGCCGTATTTATGGGTTCGTGTTCGAGCATTTTGTTGTGTCGAAATTAACTCATTCGGTAACTTGTTCAGTGTTGTGCTCAGGAATTGAAGGAATGAAAAAGTTGCGCACTTGAATGTTATGTGTACTTCTCTTTGTGCACAATGAGTACAGTTAGTCAATCAGCAAACCCACATTCTGGTTGGATGAGATTTGTTAGATTAGAAAAAGTTACTGTTAAAGTTGAGCAGATACATGCTTTTGGATCCTTTCAAGTGATGAATTCTGATTCTTGTTGTTCAAAAGAGGAAAAGAATTAGGAAGATCTTGTCGGAATTGATTCATCCCATGACATCTTTGTGGATAAGAATTATAACTCCATGAGATATGCATAAATGTTAATCCGTGAGGGAGAGTCTTTAGCAACTCCATTGAAAATTTGAACGAATTTGAATCATAAGTCAAGAAGATCTAAAAATTAGTATATTTATATCCTAACGCATTGTAATCCTTTGAAAAGATGTGAAGTAGCATTGATTCTTACGTGTTTGTCTATATTCAAGATGATGGACATTATCTTGTGCATGCACGAGAACAAAGCATAGGAATATTGAGATGAACAATCCAAATATGGAAATGGTTTTGGCAACCATTTACAATACTTATGTTTGCAAAACAATGTAGGAATGATCCATTTTTTCATTAAGGTGATGTGTGGTTTTATACTAACTCACATCTTGAGCGTTAAGTGCAAACTTTCAATGAATGTGACCTCATGTTTGATGTATTTTTTTGAGTAAAGATCACATACTACTATTACCAGTGGTATTTTTTTTTAATCAAAAACACTTTCACCTATAATCACAAGTTACTAAATACCATAATTTTTTTTATAAATAATTAAAATCATCACAATTCATATTATATTACCGTACAAAAAAAGAGATATAATTTGAATAAAAAAAACCTTGTGGTAAGGATATAAGTGTATTAGCCGGGTTCCCGAATTTGCTTTGTCGATTTAATTTGGATTAAATCAAGTGATTTAAGTTATCGTTGAGTTAAAAACGATTTAGTTAGAAGCTTTAGGGGTCGTTTGGTATTCATACCCTGATTAAAGGTATCAAATATGGGTATGAGATATGAGTATCAAGGTATGGGTATGAGATATGAGTATCAAATTGATATCTTAAATTTATCTGTTTCATTTTCGCAAGGAAATATGTCCAAATCAGTGAGGACTCAAAAAAAATTCATCTGATTCATTTTCGCAAGGAAATTTGCCCAAATATACCCAAATCAAGAAAATGAGAAAGGGAAAGGGAAGGAAGCTGAATCGAAACCGCTTTATGAATCGAAACTATGTCTAAATCGTGTGTGAAGCAAACAGCCTACCCTGAAATCGAGAGCGAAGGAAACATACTTGGTAAATAGTAAATAAAAACGAAACCATTATCGATGACAAAGAGATGCAAAAAATCGATTAATGCAAAAAATCGGTTACTGCAAACCATTGTCGATGACAAGAGGATGGAGAAGAGAAGGATCGTTGAGAGAGAGGTCGAGGAAGAGTAGTGATACCGCCCAAAAAAAAGGTATATCAAAATGGGGGGTTTTGGAGATATCAAATATCATTTGATATTGATACCCTGAAATACCAAACATTAAATATACCCATATCTTTATATAAGATATGGATACAGAACGACCCCTTAATGTATTATATTATAAACTTATTTGTCGTTATTTGCGGAATTAGAAGAGTCTATCAAGGGTACCGTACAATCACGGGGTTCAATCCCGAAAGTTGCAATTCGTCATCTTATTCATTTTTACTCTCTTTTCCTCTCTTCTTTCTTCTCTCGACGGAAATACTTTTCACTACTGGAAAAAACCATCCCGAGCCCTATGCTTCCCCCGGATCGGAATTGCAACCTCCAATACTCTTTATGCCATCTTCCTCAAACCAACAACATGAGTTTTCACCGCCAGAATTGAGATGTCATCGTCTCCGATCCAAATCCACCGTCATCGCCTCCAATCCAGATCCACCATCATCGACTCCCCCCAGATCCGCCACCGTCATCTTTTCTTCAATACTCCATTATCATTGCCTTCTTCATCTTGCGTCTAACACCAGTCTTGATAACTAAGTAGAACCACTGGAAGACATAAGCTGCACGTTATAGAAAACGGCCCAAAGTTTCATTTACAAGAATGATGTAACACCCCAAGTTATGGGAACTCGAAGCGTTACGGGATAGAACCTCACAATGGGTCCCAACCCTCAGAGTAGCAACGACACAACGGATCTTACAACAAGGCACATAATAAATGAAAACCAAAACTTATAATAAAACCAAACGTTTAAACAAAGGGAAACGTAAAAGACTCGCAGCCGAGTTCAAAACAAAGGGAAAGCAACAAAATAAAAATAAACCTGATCCCGTCCTATAATGTACGGGAACCCCGGCTGACCACACCATCCGGATCACTCAGCAGTACCTATATCCTGCAAGACATCTACAACATCAGTATAAACCATTAGCTAACATTGTAGATATCAGAAAAAATGTAAAGGCGCAAACACACATAAGGTAAGATAAACATATAACACGCTCTCACTCAACCGGTTATTATCTTTCATTAAGATTAAGCCCTTTACTAATCTAACTTATAGTTGTTACACGAGAGTCGCTACGATCTCGCTTCTGTCCCCTTTCACCAACATAAATAGAACGTATGCATCCTTTTGTCACCTGCTGGACTGGTCGCAAGAGCACCTCCTAGTTTCCCCATTCTAAACTGGACAAGCGGTAACCACCCGGTTATAATACACTTGGGTCAATTATGGTTATAAAGGTCAATCCTAGTTCCGGTTATCAGTTATAATAATAACAACAACACAACCAAGCCACAAGAATCAAACTAATATACAGAATCAAGAAGAAGCCTTGATTCTCCCTTGTTTTGGTTTGATCTTGGAAGTTAAGCCTTGGTGGTGGTTGGATGATGATATGCTAAGTTGTTGTTGTTGATGTGATGTGTGTTACGCTAAGAACGTGTATAGCACAAAAGTCTTAAATTTATAACTCGATATATTTTCCTAACTCCTAGCGAACACACAGCGTATGGGTCGTTTTATAGCAAGGATAGTACTCCGAGGTCGAACACAAAGACTAAGGTGAAATCGAATCAAATAAATGATTATGGATAGTGCAAATGTAGTCTAAGAAAAGAGAAAGGAATAAAGAAATGAAAATCATAATGTTTTTGGGTTGGTTTTGTGGTGATCAAACAAGATCACAATTGATGCAAGATTATAAAACAAACTAACAAATCTAGCTAGCAACACAAACAAGCAACACAAACACGAGATATGTGATCAAAGAGAGAAAAGCGGATTCTAGGGGTTAGGAATTTCGGTAATGGCATTGGACTCAAGCTTCTAATCAACCTTGGACTAGCTATGGTATGTTGGGAAGGAATGTTTCTCAAATGGGATCAATCACCGGGTAGGTCTCATGATCCACTAATCCCGCAACTAAGGTCCTATCATCGGGTAAGTCTCTAGGAGCCTAAGGTTGGGAAATCTACACAAACCGGATTTCTATCTAGGGGTCTAACCTCTCCTTACCGGGTAAGTCTCGGGAAGGCAAGTCCTAAACATCAATCCTAAGACATTCAGTCCAATAGCGGCTTGTGAGACTCACTACTACCTATAGTTCGTCATCTTTGGTACCTAAGATCAAGAATCACCGGGTAGGTCTCTCCTCTCACTTAGTTTGCTAGCATTAGGTCACCCTAGGCTAGATTAAGCTTAACAAACACTAGTATTTCAACAATCTGACATCCGAACATTCAGATTTATCAATAAAAGCACAACAGAGAAAATTACGGGCTGATAATCCAAAACCACGTCCGTGGTTAGGCAAGAACAGGCCGTGATTCTCAACAGTGGTTAGGTTCGAGCAAGCAAATCATCAAAAGATACATTTAAGTCTATTCTATCATAGTCCAAGCCATAACCATCATTCCATTACCCTAGAATCACAATTATTTAGCCAACAACAAGCATTTTAACATTCAAACTCAACAAGCAAACATTCATGGCTTCCATAGCAAGAAAATGAAATGAAAGAGAAGAGAAACAAGTAAACACAAGTAAACCAAGCTGAATATATGTTTAAAAAAGACTTACAACCCTTCAAAAGAAGGTCAAAATCGTTCCTTACAAATCCTTGCAAATGTCATCAACAAGCTCACTCAAAAACCACTCAAAAGCTATAAAAACTCTAAAGCTAGTGTTGTTCTTCTTCTTCTCTAAATGAGAGTGTTTTTCTTCCCCTCCAAGAGTAGCCTCCAATGGAGTGATGTGTTGTGAGAGAGTGTGTGAGAGGATCCCCTAGAAACAGCCTGCAGGACCACTTATATTCTCTACCAAGAGCAAGAGTCGGTTATGGAGATCGTGGGACAGCAGTCACAGCTGTCCAGAGAGAACCACGGCCAAAATTACGGGCGTGGAATTTGGGTCTGGGCCGTGGTTTTGCATAGACAGCTCTCTTTTGATCGTTAATCCATGAGTTGGTGCAAGACATGCACCAACAAGGTCCTATATGTTCTCCTTTGCTCCTAGCTTGCTTCTCAATGAGTCCGGAAGTGTGTCATCACGAGGAATGATCCTCAATTGTATCGATTAAGCTCCAAAAGCTCCCCAAAATACCTACAAAACCGACAATAGTTCGTGTAGACGTCTATCTCGATAATATGCATGAATTAAGCGTAAACGTCATGAACTAATGCCAAACCATGCATGAATAACGGGAAAAACTATCTAAATGGATGCCTAAACTAACATCATAAATCGTGTTATCAATGTGGTTGAGTGGTGTGGACGTCCTTCCTTTCCCTTAGCTATTGTGGTAAGTTTTCATCTTCTTCTTTCTTTCTTTCTTTCTTCTCCCTTCTTCTTTAGAATAGGATTCACAAGCTTATTCTTGTGTGGATCTTTCCTGGACATATTTGACGATCATATGTATGTATATATGTATGTGATTGCCTTTGGGGCAATGAAGAAGTGAAGAGATCGAGAGACGGAACGAAGAGAAGCCTTAGAGATGCTCCTTTGCTGTTCGACCCCCCCCCCCCCCCCCCCCCCCCC
>BSUD01000005.1:117828245-117854913 GCA_033239045.1 Fagopyrum esculentum
CCCCCCCCCCCCCCCCCCCCGCGGATTGGAACCGCCACCCCTGCGGCAAGACCTTGTCGCCACCCCTACGGCCTACTGTCACCGCCCATGCGGTATGTTGCGCTCCTGCGCTTCCTTGTTTACGCAAGTGCGTGTCTAGGACATACCAAGATTGGTATGCTTCTTCTTTCCTTTGCCCTTGGATTTAGAGTATAGCTAGGCTAGAGAGGTTCAAGATGAGCTTCATGAGATATCTTGGGAATGTGCCTTAGCCATTTGTGTATGTGTTGAGGATCCGAGGTTTAGATACGAGTTGTAGTTTGGTTATGGTTGTAGGGTGTAGAAGACGAGTCTCCTAACCCTGACAACATTTGATATTGTGTATGTTTTGCTTATGCAGGTGTTGATCGTTTCCTCAAGGGGAAATTGTGACGTGGTACAGGTTTACGAGCATTTCAAGTAAGTCCATAAGACTTACTTAGCGAGCAGTTGTGGATTTGAGTGTTTGTGATGGTTGTGTGTGATGCATATGATTATTGCATTCATAACCTAAACCGCACTAGGATGACGACCTTATTTACATAATTGGCCCAAGTGCGTTATAACCGGGCGGTGACCACCTGTCAAACCTCGTCGAGAGTGGAGAAGGTGCTCGGAAGCCAGTAGTTCAGGGGGACGTAGCTCCCTGTGCAAAACCTGAGTTAAAGGGGGAAGAGGCGAGGTTCTTTAGGCTCCTCGTGCCATAGAAGAAGTTGAATTAGTAATGGAATAATGTAATCAAAGATAATAAACGGTTGTGTGTGTGGCATTGCATATTGTGATGTGTTGGTGTGTGTATGTGCTATTACTTCATTCTTATTGATTTCTGTTAGCTAACGGTTTATACCGTGTTGTAGATGTTCTACAGGATAAGAGGACTGCAGAGTGAGCCAAATGGGTGATCCGCTGAGGGCTTCCGTAAACTAGATTGTGCGAGGAATTTTGGGATGTTTTTGTATATGTATGGATATGTGTTGTTGCTTTGTACTCAGCGGTGTTTTGTAAACCTTTGTTTGTATATATTTATACAGTTTGATGTTTTGGTTTTAATCTATGTGTGCCTTATTGTAAGATCCAGTGAACTTGTTGTCAGACCAGGGTCAGGATCCATTGTGAGATCCTAGCCCCGTGGCACCCCGAGTCCCGTAGATTCGGGGTATTATAGATGAAGCCCTTCTCTACTAACTCCTCGAGCTGCTTCTTAAGCTCAAGCATCTCGATAGGCGTCATACGGTAAGGATCCTTAGAGATCGGTCTCGTACCGGGCTCTAGCTCAATCCCAAAGTCTACACTCCTCTGTGGAGGTAAATCTGATGGCTCTCCGAAAATGACGGAAAACTCTCAAGCTACTAGAATCTCCTCCAAAGTTGTACTCGTACAATCCTTCATAACATAACACGAAAAAGCCTTGCAACCTTGTCCGATCAGTCTCGCAGCTCGAATGGCACTGATGATTGTACCGGTCTTCCCGAGATCCCAACCTTTGAAGATCTCTACATGGCCTGACTCTGTAGTTACCGTCACGGTCCTGTTGCCGATGTCCAGAACTGCTCGATGTCGATCCATCCAATCCATGCCCAAAATAACTCCTTCATGTACTAAGTACATGAGGAAGAAGTCAACTGGCCAATCGCGACCTTCCAATCTAATAGGGCAATTGCGAACCTCCCGTGTACCTCTAATCTTACCCCCATCGGTTAATCCTAAAAAAAAGGGTTTCCCCTCTACGGTAACTAAGGCCAATCTATCTACACAAGCATCAGATATAAAAGAATGCGTAGCACCGGTATCGAAAATAACTCCGACAGGAAAACCATTAATATGAATGGTACCTGTGGTCGTGGGAGCGGTCGGCTCCACTACACTCCTCGGCTCAAAAACCTTAGATGAGGTACTTCTATTGTCCGATGTACCACCTCCTCGTCTTCTGCCTTGTCCCTAAGCGGAACCCTGAGGAGTGGTAGCATCAGGAGCTCTCTGCTACTACTGGTGGTTGTACTGAGGTCTTTGTCCAATGCTAGCAGGTGAAGATCCCTAATGAGATAGCGCCTTGCCCTATCGGAAAAATGCAACTCTGTATCCTGACTTGCCATAAGAAAAGCAAGTCACAACAGTCTTCTTACAATCAATCCTCATGTGTCCGACACCTCCGCAGTTAAAGAACTACCGTCCTCTGTCGGAACTCTGTTCAAACTACTGGAAACCAAAACGTCCTGGCGTCTGACTACGCCCAAATGCGGATGCTCCAGCTACAAAACTGGAAGGTCCAGTCCTCTGCCTCTTCTCAGGACCTCCTGTTTGAGAAGCTCTCTTCTGACCCGGTTGGTCTCGCTCATAAGCAGATGCTCTATCCTAATAGTTTGCAAAGGAGTCACAACGGAAACCAACAAGATAAGAGTGGGTAGACTCTCTCAACCTCCGAGAGAAAAGGTAGACATGCTGGTCCTCGGGTGGTGCAGACGTACCCATCAAAGACAATCCCTCCTGAAACTTGCTGATAATCTTAGCAATAGGAAGATCCTCAAAACCAGCCTCGAGGAAATCCTAAAGACGATATCTCCTCATAGCTGTAGGGCAGTAGTGATCCTTGATCACCGTCTTCATCTGCTCATTACTAGTGACCTTATTGTGAGCCGTCCTCCACCAAGAATGAGCCTAATCCTTCAGCAGCGTCTGTTCTATGCCGACTCGACACCCCTCTGGGCAACCGATCACCTTCATAGCAGAATCATACTATCCTAGCCACGGCTCCACCTCTAATGCTGTCTTCCCCATGAAAGAGGGAAAATTCATCTGGTTGAAAGCCTTCAACCAATAGTCGGGCCTCGGCTCTCTCGTCTCAGCCGGCGCTTTAACAACTTCAACAGCAATGACTAGTGTAACTCTCTGCGAAACCTCAACTGATCTCGCGGGAACTAGCGGTGCTGGTGCAGGTCCTCCGGTCTTGATAGCCTCCTCAACTCTCTACACATAATCGCGATATACATAGACTCCGATGGACACTCGACCGGACTCGTCGACTGCGCTCTCGTGCTTGTTCGCTCCAAACGGTGTGTGCAAGCTTTAAATTTATAACCCTAGACTTAAGCTTAAAACAAGGATGCGAACCCGCAGTGTACGGGTCAATCGTAGTAAAAGCAAGAAAATTCCAGGGGTCGATCACAGGGACTTGGTGAAACAAAGTCAACACGGTATGCTACGTTAATTCTAACCACAAAAGCGACTAACACAATCAAAGATGAATAAGATGTCAAATAAAGCAAACATGCAATTCTAGGGATTAAAGCATCTAGTTGTGGTTCCAACTCAAGATCTATAGATAAGCGGACAAAGCTGAGATTTTTGCATGGGGAAGATGTTACTAAAGTGGAGTAGATCACCGGGTAAGTCTCACTACACACTAATCCTAAACCGTAACTCCTATTACCGGGTAAGTCTCAAGGAATCAAGATAAAGAACTATAACCTCAAACTAACACACCATCTAAGGGAATAGAATCAACCTTTACCGGGTAAGTCTCAGGCTAACTCACAAAGATGGGATGGAAGCACACTCAAACCCCAATAAAGGATAAACCTTTATTACCTACACTTATGATCGTTAATACACAAACTAAGGAATTACCGGGTAAGTCTCATCCTAAGCTTGCATTGAACCAGGAAGGTGAAATAAGAATAGGATTTAGCAAACTCTAACACTTAACTTTCTGTTTTAGGTCGGATAAGTCACCTCGGTCAGAAGAATTCCACCCCGGCCGAGATGTTCATCAACCGAACGAGATGCTTAGGGTTAAGGTTAAAGACTCGAACTTTCAGGATCCTACTGGAATCTAAGATTATTCTATCATTGTTTTTCCCACAACCTTCAGCCAATCACCCTAGAATCACACAAGGAAATTAGCCACTCATCATCATTATGAAAGTATTAAATATATGGGAAGAAGGTGAATATTTGAACAAAGAAGAATTTAATGAAAAGACTTCAATAACTGAATCAAATATCACAAACAAAAGCGTTCCTTGGATAGCAATCCAACAAGACAAGACAATCAGGAAAGGAATTGAAGACAATCTTACAAAACCCTTCAAAAAGCTATAAAAAGCTATGATCTTCAACTTTCTTCAACCTTCAAAAAGGTTCTTCAACAACTCCCAAATCGGAGTATACTGCGGCGTCGTATGCGAGCTATGCGAGATTTGTATGCTGTAAGCGGATCCCCGGATTTGTGGAAATCCAACCCTTTTTATAGGAAAAATAAACCTCCAAAGATAATAAATCTTAAGAAGATATTATCCCATAAATATAGGTAAAATATATATTCTGCATATCTCCTTCCTTCCAGAAGCTCAGCCCAAAAATATAAGATCACTTTCCAAATTTAAAAGATCTCTTCCAAGAATAAAATATTCTCGCCGCGTCCTAGGTATTCGCCTCGGTCGAGTCGGTGTCTCTGGATCGCCTCGGTCGAGGTGAACCTCTGGTCAACCGAGGTGATCTCACGACAGAATGTGAAATCTCTCGAATCAGCTCCAAAGTAAATCTTCAATCCATGGCTGTGCTTCCTGGATGTAGCTCCAAATGACTCTTGACTTCTTTTGCTCCTTTTTGATGCAAAACGTACCATATTACCTGCAATTACAACGAAACTAGGTGTAGACCTCGATTCTCGCAAAGGTAGATGAAATGGTAGTAAAATCACATAATGTACATACAAACATGCAGAATATGAAAGATAAAACGTCCAAACAAACCCCAAAATATAGACTATAATTCATGCTATCAAAATACCCCATACTTAGCCCTTGCTTGTCCCCAAGCAAGTTCCTCATATAAAAGACAAGATAGAATGGATTATAAGTCAAGAAAATCAATGAAAAAGTCTTTCAAAAATTATTTTATGGTGTGCAACTATCATAGATCACTCTAAGAGAATACTTCCTGGAATTAAAAACTCAATATGCTCAAAACATTTTATAAATATAAGAAAGTTGTTCATCTTTGCATAAAATCATAGAATGCATAATAAATCATAATTATCAAAATTAATCATGTATAATCCGATTTAAACCGCTAAGTCAATCAACAAGCTCAAGGTCTTAAGGGCTTCCCAAAAGAAAAGGTCAAGAAACGTGTAGGGTAGGGATGTATGTAAGGTAATGTGGTGCTAGAATCCGGGAAAAGGATGAACTTCACTTCCACTTTGACTTGCAACACCTTCCACCAATAAGCTTTGCTTATTTCACACTTTTCTTTTTTTTTTTTTTTACTTTACTTTTTGGGATGCATGGACAGAGGTGCACAATAACCGAAGCCTAGGAAATCTGCAATCATCAATTTCTCGAGATGCATCAAACCCTTGATGCACATACCATGACCCGTTAGGAATATCGCTCAATCCGACTTTGGCAAGACACAAACACCCGGCTATGTGAATGGTGCCGAGTTACTCATCTTCATGATTGACTTCCCCAAACCTAAAATTACTTTCTAACACTTCACTTCCAGCCCACTCCTCAACTTTAACTTGCTTTCACCACTTCGCTTGCTTCCAAATTCCCGGATAGGTAAAGGGAGGCAAAATGTATATGAGGGGCTAAGCATGATCAAGAAGAAGAAGAAAGAAGAGAATGAATTGCCTTGGTCTTTCCAAGAAGAATGTGAGAGAACTTAACCTGCGGTGTCAACCTTCAAATTCAACATAATTTGGATAAAAACAAAGTATTAAACATGCTAATAATTTCAAACAAAGCATTTAGCAACTTAAACATATTATAAAACCTTTCAAACACACAAAGAAATTAAAAACAGTAGGTAAACAAAATCTTCACTGAGATCATATCCAGATAAGTAACACAAAAATCGTTTTCGAAAACTTTCTGTTACGCCACCTCGGTCGAGATGTTCTTGGTTCAACCGAGGTGAAACACCTCGTTTCGCCAGAACTGTACCGGTCGAGGTCGAAATTTTTTTTTAAAACCATTTTTTTTTCGGTTTCGACGTTTTTCTCAATCAAATAATCTGTAGGTATGCATGTAATATCAGATAATCATATAAAGGCAAGCGAAGCATAAATATAAATAAAGATCCGATCAAGTAGAGTCATCCATCACATAAGTGTCAAATAATACATCAAATACCCCATACTTGAGACACACTGTCCCAGTGGGTATAAAAAAAGTCTAAGGACAGGATACTCACCGAACATAGCTAAACTGCATGAAGAAGTAAAAAAATAGTTCCCAGATAAGACCATCTCGGTTGGCGAAGTACATCTCGGTCGAGGTGTTCTGACAGTACCCGAGATGTATCTCAGTAAAGCTCGTTTCCTCAACTTCTCGAAATTTTGTTCTTCCAATGTAGCTCCTGAACTGTGATCCTTCCTTTTGGAATACCTGGTTGTTGTCTAGAGGAAAACAAAAACAAAAACTATCTAAACTAAACTAGAAAACGGGAAAGAAGAGCAATACCTTGGGTTGCCTCCCAAGAAGCGCTTGATTTAAGGTCGCTAGCTGGACCCTTCTCCATAGAATTACTCAATGTACCTTGAACACCATGGAGTGCTCATCACATCCATCATAAAATTCTTCCAAAAAGGTTCCGGTTCCTAATTTCACCGGCAAATGGTAAGATCTCCCACGTACAAGCTTGTACGGTTTGATTCTCACCGGAATCCTTCTAGCTTTCCTGCACTTCAATGGGACATAATCTAGCCTTGCGTCCCATCCTTTCCTGGATCGAGAAAATAGTTTCTCGAGAATCATAGCAGCTTCCCCATCTATAGCTTGGGGATGGTACAGGGTCCTGAACATGCGAGGGACCCCATACTTGAACAAATAACACTTCATTGCCTTAGCGGTGAAGCGCTTGTTAACTTCACTCCTTATAATCCAAGGAGCATCTTCCTCCAACAATTTCAAGAGAGGTTTCATCTTGATCTTAGGAGGTTCTTTCGGAAGAGACCTCCAACTCTCCGGTGCCTTCCTGAAAAATTCAGAAATATTAATAGGGAATTCAAATGAAGTAGGAGAATGTACCTTGCAAAGTTCTCCAAAGCTTGAGACAGGTTTCGTGTTGGGTCGATAATCCACCCACGAAATCTCTCTTAGTTCTGCTGGTCTTTCTTCCACCTTGACCACAATCTCAGTAATTTGGCCAAGGTTCTCTGCATCTTCCACTTTTGGTTTTGCAGATTCTTCTTCCATCTCGGTCGAGATTTCTTCCACCTCGGCCGAGGTCTCAACAGTCGGATCGAGATCCTCCACATCCTCCTCTTTCACAAAAACTTCAGGAGAAGCTTCCGGTCCGACCAGAGGAATGCTTGAAACGTGCAACACTTCCTTATGCTCCTCTTCCGGCTTAGCATAGGATATGGTGCTTTCCTTGAGCTCCTCCACCTTCTTCATCAACTTCTCCAATCTTGATTCGAGAGAGTCTTCAAAAGGTTGCTCATAAATGTTTTTAGGGACATTCTTCTCATCCCATATCGCAAGTTCATGTTGAATGGCCTCTTCTCTTTCCCATTCATTGTTGAACCAATAGAAGGAGTACTTCTCCTCCAAGTATTCATAATGGTCCGCCCTAGCACTTTGCCTTGCTATCCAGGCTGGATCAAGTGTAGTCATCGGAAATCCTGAAAACTACAAAACTCATAGAAAGAGTAGTTAGTAGCAACAGGGGCAAGTGCCCCAAAAGCAAACCGCAACCGGCTCGGTCTAGACCAAGTCCCCGGCAACGGCGCCAAAAACTTGTTCGCTCCAAACGGTGTGTGCAAGCTTTAAATTTATAACCCTAGACTTAAGCTTAAAACAAGGATGCGAACCCGCAGTGTACGGGTCAATCGTAGTAAAAGCAAGAAAATTCCAGGGGTCGATCACAGGGACTTGGTGAAACAAAGTCAACACGGTATGCTAATGTCAATACTAACCACAAGAGCAATTTAACACAATCAAAGATGAATAAGAAGTCAATAAAGCAAACATGCAATTCTAGGGATTAAAGCATCTAGTTGTGGTTCCAACTCAAGATCTATAGATAAGCGGACAAAGCTGAGATTTTTGCGTGGGGAAGGTGTTACTAAAGTGGAGTAGATCACCGGGTAAGTCTCACTACACACTAATCCTAAACCGTAACTCCTATTACCGGGTAAGTCTCAAGGAATCAAGATAAAGAACTATAACCTCAAACTAACACACCATCTAAGGGAATAGAATCAACCTTTACCGGGTAAGTCTCAGGCTAACTCACAAAGATGGGATGGAAGCACACTCAAACCCCAATAAAGGATAAACCTTTATTACCTACACTTATGATCGTTGGTAAACAAACTAAGGAATTACCGGGTAAGTCTCATCCTAAGCTTGCATTGAACCAGGAAGGTGTAATAAGAATAGGATTTAGCAAACTCTAACACTTAACTTTCTGTTTTAGGTCGGATAAGTCACCTCGGTCAGAAGAATTCCACCCCGGCCGAGATGTTCATCAACCGAACGAGATGCTTAGGGTTAAGGTTAAAGACTCGAACTTTCAGGATCCTACTGGAATCTAAGATTATTCTATCATTGTTTTTCCCACAACCTTCAGCCAATCACCCTAGAATCACACAAGGAAATTAGCCACTCATCATCATTATGAAAGTATTAAATATATGGGAAGAAGGTGAATATTTGAACAAAGAAGAATTTAATGAAAAGACTTCAATAACTGAATCAAATATCACAAACAAAAGCGTTCCTTGGATAGCAATCCAACAAGACAAGACAATCAGGGAAGGAATTGAAGACAATCTTACAAAACCCTTCAAAAAGCTATAAAAAGCTATGATCTTCAACCTTCCTTCAACCTTCAAAAAGGTTCTTCAACAACTCCCAAATTGGAGTATGCTACTGCTGCGTCGTATGCGAGCTATGCGAGATTTGTATGCTGTAAGTGGATCTATGCGGCCTCCTCAAATTGTGGAAAATCAACCCTTTTTATAGGAAAAATAAACCTCCAAAGATAATAAATCTTAAGAAGATATATTCCCATAAAATAGGTAAAATATATGATTCTGCATATCTCCTTCCTTCCAGAAGCTCAGCCCAAAAATATAAGATCACTTTCCAAAATTAAAAGATCTCTTCCAAGAATAAAATATTCTCGCCGCGTCCTAGGTATTCGCCTCGGTCGAGTCGGTGTCTCTGGATCGCCTCGGTCGAGGTGAACCTCTGGTCAACCGAGGTGATCTCACGACAGAATGTGAAATCTCTCAAATCAGCTCCAAAGTAAATCTTCAATCCATGGCTGTGCTTCCTGGATGTAGCTCCAAATGACTCTTGACTTCTTTTGCTCCTTTTTGATGCAAAACGTACCATATTACCTGCAATTACAACGAAACTAGGTGTAGACCTCGATTCTTGCAAAGGTAGATGAAATGGTAGTAAAATCACATAATGTACATACAAACATGCAGAATATGAAAGATAAAACGTCCAAACAAACCCCAAAATATAGACTATAATTCATGCTATCAAAATACCCCATACTTAGCCCTTGCTTGTCCTCAAGCAAGTTCCTCATATAAAAGACAAGATAGAATGGATTATAAGTCAATAAAATCAATGAAAAAGTCTTTCAAAAATTATTTTATGGTGTGCAACTATCATAGATCACTCTAAGAGAGTACTTCCTGAAATTAAAAAAACTTAATATGCTCAAAACATTTTATAAATATAAGAAAGTTGTTCATCTTTGCATAAAATCATAGAATGCATAATAAATCATAATTATCAAAATTAATCATGTATAATCCAATTTAAACCGCTAAGTCAATCAACAAGCTCAAGGTCTTAAGGGCTTCCCAAAAGAAAAGGTCAAGAAACGTGTAGGGTAGGGATGTATGTAAGGTAATGTGGTGCTAGAATCCGGGAAAAGGATGAACTTCACTTCCACTTTGACTTGCAACACCTTCCACCAATAAGCTTTGCTTATTTCACACTTTTTCTTTTTCTCTTTTTTTTTTTACTTTACTTTTTGGGATGCATGGACAGAGGTGCACAATAACCGAAGCCTAGGAAATCTGCAATCATCAATTTCTCGAGATGCATCAAACCCTTGATGCACATACCATGACCCGTTAGGAATATCGCTCAATCCGACTTTGGCAAGACACAAACACCCGGCTATGTGAATGGTGCCGAGTTACTCATCTTCATGATTGACTTCCCCAAACCTAAAATTACTTTCTAACACTTCACTTCCAGCCCACTCCTCAACTTTAACTTGCTTTCACCACTTCGCTTGCTTCCAAATTCCCGGATAGGTAAAGGGAGGCAAAATGTATATGAGGGGCTAAGCATGATCAAGAAGAAGAAGAAAGAAGAGAATGAATTGCCTTGGTCTTTCCAAGAAGAATGTGAGAGAACTTAACCTGCGGTGTCAACCTTCAAATTCAACATAATTTGGATAAAAACAAAGTATTAAACATGCTAATAATTTCAAACAAAGCATTTAGCAACTTAAACATATTATAAAACCTTTCAAACACACAAAGAAATTAAAAACAGTAGGTAAACAAAATCTTCACTGAGATCATATCCAGATAAGTAACACAAAAATCGTTTTCGAAAACTTTCTGTTACGCCACCTCGGTCGAGATGTTCTTGGTTCAACCGAGGTGAAACACCTCGTTTCGCCAGAACTGTACCGGTCGAGGTCGAAATTTTTTTTTAAAACCATTTTTTTTTCGGTTTCGACGTTTTTCTCAATCAAATAATCTGTAGGTATGCATGTAATATCAGATAATCATATAAAGGCAAGCGAAGCATAAATATGAAAGTATCCGATAAATATAATACATCAAAAGTATCGAATACATCAAGTAGTCACGTAGTCAAATAATACATCAAATACCCCATACTTGAGACACACTGTCCCAGTGGGTATAATAAAAGTCTAAATGAAAGAGGACTCACCAGATAAAGAGCCGAACTGCATAAAAATATAATAAATAAAACCCTGCAGCTCCTCAGTAGTCTCGATCCGGTGGTGGTGGTGGTATGTAGGGGAACTGAGTAGGATCATAGGGATAGCCCATGACACGCTCAAACTGTAGCTGAGCCATCATGTGCTGATGATGCTGCCGCTCCTGCATCTCGCGGATGTCCAATGAAAGTGCAGCATATGAGTCGATAACCTGATCTGTCAGGTCATCGATCCGTCGGTGTGCAGCTCTGTCCCTAACTCCTCTCCTGCGCCTAGCGGGCCTGACTGGAGAAGTCTCAGCTGGCGCTGGCTCAGTGTCCTCCTCATCCTCATCTAAATCAATAATGGGAGGCGCGCTCATCCCAGCAGTATCTGTCCCTGTGTCCATCGGGACGCCGCCTCCTCTCTCATCAACTGTCTCATCGTCGTCGTCATCCTCATCAGCAGCCTCCTCAGCCTCCTCAGCAGCCGCCGCTGCTCCCTCTCTGTAATCCTCCATAAGCGGAACCCATGCTGTCTGCCAGAAATGCGGGTCGGCGACAGAGAACTGTGCAGACCATCTGATGCCCTGAGGTGCAGTCCGCTCCCAAGGCATGGCAACGTAGGGTGTAGTCAGCCCACGGGGAACTAGGATCCTCCGTGTAATCATCTCCTGCAATCCCAGCGGCTTCGGAGCCGCCGCCAATGTGCACACGCTGAGGTCCATCCCATGGTAAGAGGCGATGTGGGTGACTAGACCTCCACAGCAAATATCTCCCTTCGCCTTGGCCTTGATCTTGTGCAGATCCTCTGCCAAGAGCAAGCCAAAGTCTGGGAAGCCACCTGTAACCATGCAGTAAAGCGAAAAGAGCTCCCCCTGTCTGATCTTCTGGGGCGTCTCAGTACGCGCCAGAAGCATCTCACTGAAGATCCTGTGGGCAAGTCTGAAGGCCGGGTGAAAGATGACCTTCTCCCTGGAATCACCAGGGCGCCATCTGTCTGCATGAGTAGTAATGTGGGCTATCTGTCCCCAGAACTCCCTAGCTATGGATCGGGAGGGGAAGTCTACAGCGGTAGGGGCAGGAAAGCCAAAGATCTCTCTCCAGATCTCTAAAGGAACTATGAAGTTCCGACTCATCAACCGGTACTTCACAGAACGGTCTGCGGGAAGGTAGGAGAAGGAGCTAACAAACTCGAGTGTCGGCTCTATGTAAGCTGGGGCTCGGATCTCAGTAAACTGATCCAGCCCGACGGTAGCAATCATCCTCCTAAGGTCAGCATCTAACCCTAGGCAGTCAAAAGCTGATACATCCAGAAATCGCGGTGCGATGACTGGACGCCCAGCTATCCTCTCATAGTCTACCCGGCATCTCTCGTGGATAACCGGGCGGTAGGGACGGGATGAGGAAGGAGAAGGGGAAGGGGAAGATCTATCTCTAAGGGCTAGCAATCTGTCAGAACTCATCTCTAATGCACACTGTCAGACTACCTCGGTCGACTGACAAATACCAAGAATCACCTCGACCGAGGTGCAGAGCGACTGGACCGAGGCGAAGACAGTTCGAATTCCACTCTCTGATTTTCAGTTCTTTTCCCCCTAAAATCACTACAAATGCTTCCTAAGGGGTACTTATGGATTTCCTCGACAGAATCAAGGGTAAACAAAGCCCAATACGCAGTAAACGAGCGAGTTAGGGTTTTCGAACCTTTGCACCTCGTTTCGGTCGAAACGCTCAGATTTCTTGCAGATCCGTAGTTGCAATCGATCCTTCTACCCTTTAATTGCAATTTGGAAGGAGAAATCATCGAAAACGAGCGAGAAATGGAGGAGCGAGGTGTTGCTGTTCGCCGCGGTCGAAATGCGTAAAATAAAAAAGTGAAAAGTAATTTTCCCTTTTTATACTGTTACTGGATCTGCTGTCACCTCGGTCGAGATGGTCTCGACTGGCCCGAGGTGGTATGGACCGAGGCGGTTCTGCAGAAACCCTAGTCGCCTCGGTTGCTTCAAGAATCAACTCGGTCGAGATGCTCTAACAGTGACCGAGGTGCTTCTTTCTTCTCAGAATCTCGAACTTCTGTCCATCCAGGTGTGCTCCTTCCTGTTGTCTGTCCAGAACGCCAAAAACAAAGCAAAGCAAAGCAAAAACAAAAACTATCTAAGCTAGACTAGAAAACGGGAAAGAAGAGCAATACCTTGGGTTGCCTCCCAAGAAGCGCTTGATTTAAGGTCGCTAGCTGGACCATGGTGCGTCTCAAACAAGGTAGATCGGCGCAACCTCCTCAACCGGCGTTTCCGGTTGGTACTTCTTAAGTCTATGACCGTTGACCTTGAAGCTTCCGCTAGTTTCGCCCCATATCTCAACTGCACCATGAGGGAAAACATGTTTCACAACGTAAGGTCCGGTCCATCTAGATTTCAACTTACCTGGAAAAAGACGGAGGCGGGAGTTAAAGAGTAGAACTAAATCTCCCTCGTTAAGCTCCTTTGGAACGATACGCTTGTCATGCCATCTCTTCGTCCTTTCCTTGTAGATTTTGGCATTCTCATAGGCGTTCAAACGCAGCTCTTCAAGCTCGTTAAGTTCCAATAGTCGCTTCTCGCCAGCATCTTTAATGTCAAAGTTCAACCATTTGATAGCCCAATACGCCTTGTGCTCCAACTCAACGGGCAGGTGGCAAGACTTCCCATATACCAAATTATAAGGGGTGGTACCTATGGGAGTCTTGAATGCGGTCCTGTACGCCCAAAGAGCATCGTCTAATTTCATGGACCAATCCTTCCTCGTTCTAGAGACGGTCTTCTCCAAAATTGCCTTGATTTCCCTGTTCGAGATCTCGACCTGTCCACTAGTTTGAGGGTGATAAGCGGTTGATACCTTGTGGGTTACCCCATACTTCGATAGAAGTGCTTTAAACTTCCGGTTGATGAAATGTGTTCCTCCATCGCTGATGATGATGCGTGGAGTTCCGAATCGTGGAAAGATAGTTCTATTCAAGAACTTCACAACCACCTTGGCGTCGTTAGTGGGAGAAGCAATGGCTTCAACCCATCTAGAGACGTAATCAACGGCAAGGAGAATGTAGAGGTTTCCTCCGGAGGATGGAAAAGGTCCCATGAAGTCAATCCCCCATACATCAAAGATTTCCACTTCTTGAATGTTGTTAAGTGGCATTTCGTTCCTCCTTGATAGGTTCCCTGTCCTTTGGCATGCATCACAAGAAACAACAAAAGATTGTACATCCTTAAATAATGTAGGCCAAAAGAAACCGGAACGTAATACTTTAGCGCATGTTTTATCGGTGCTAGCATGCCCTCCGCAAGGTAGTGAATGGAAATGCCTTATGACGCTATTTACTTCATCTTCCGGAATGCACCTTCGAAGCATCCCATCCGGTCCGCGCTTGAATAGCAGCGGTTCATCCCAGTAGTAATGTCGTACGTCCTTGAAGAATCTCTTCTTTTGAGAGTACGTCAATCCGGGTGGTATTTCCTGGCACACAAGATAATTCACAATATCAGCATACCAAGGACCTTTATTATCAGAAAGTTGGTGAATGTCAGAGAAGGGAGTAGAAAAATTGTTATTCTCTGTAATCTCAGTTTGAATCGTCTCGCTGTCGACCGCGGTCGAGGCGCAAAGGCGTTGACCGAGGTGTTCTTCAGACGCCTCGCTCTGTCCAGAAGGTGCCTCGGTCGAGGTACTGCTACTGGATCCGAGGCTGGAAATCTTCGTTTCCTGGACTAGCTTCTCAGTTTTAGCTCCTGGATCCTCTTCCAGTGCCTTCAAGCTCTGTATATCTGCATCACAAGAAGCATCTATACCTTCCTCCATTAAACTGAAGCTAATAACTCTTTCGAGTGGATCGTTAATAAGGATAGAGCTCACCAATTCTCTTGACTCTTCTTCATCGTAGATGTTGAAGATATCATCAGTTAGTTGCTCCCCTTTCATGGCTGCAAGTAGTGCGAACTCTACCTCATCGCCACCAACGTTGAATTTCAACTTGGCGTTCTTGCAATCCACATTGCAACCCGAAGTTGCTAGAAATGGCCTCCCGAGAATGATAGGAACAGGATAATCTGCGGGAATGTCAAGTACGACAAAATCTATAGGTAGATAGAAATTACCTAACTTGACCGGAACGTCCTCCAAAATGCCCACGGGATGGGTGATGGAGCGATCCGCCATGTAAAGTCGAAACTTGACCGGTTTGGGCTCTCCAAGACCGATCTTAGTGCATAGCTCCAGCGGGATGATGCTCACGCTGGCTCCTAGATCGCAAAGGGCTTCACAAGTGACATCCCCAACTTGAATGGGAATGCAAAATGAGCCGGGATCTCTCAATTTAGGTGGCATTTTCTCCTTCATGATCTTTATGAGTTCCGAAGATTTAGATGTCATCCTAACTTTACCAACATCCTCCAGCTTCCTCTTCCTTGATAAGATTTCTTTTAAGAACTTCCCATAGGCGGGCATACCTAAAATAGCATCAAGGAAAGGAATGTTAATATGTAGCTTAATCATCAAGTCAAGGAACTTACCAAAGTGCTTGTCTAGATGTGCTCTGGCTCTGGACTGAGGGAATGGAAGTGGTGGTTTATATGCAGGAGGTGGAGCATAAGCTTCTGTCGTTCCTCATGCTTTCTGTTGCGCCGCCTCGGTTGGCATCTCGGTCGAGGTGTTCTTCGACTGGATCTGGACCGAGGTGGTCTGCGTCGAGCGAGGTACTGGATCGGCAGTTTTGAGTCCACTCCTCGTCGTTATGGCCATACACTGGCCCTTAGGGTTAGTTTCCGTCTTTGCTGGAAGCTTCCCTGGATCTCTTGGCGCTTCATTCGCCCTATTAGCAAGTTGTTGTTCAAGGGACTTTTGGGCCCTCGAAAATGAAGTCATAGAATTCTCCATGGCGCCAAGCTTGATCAAGATTGCCTCCAGAACTGCGTCCTTCTTTTCCGGCTGAGACGAACTTGATCCTTGCCCTTGGCTTTTCAATGGAGTAGAAGAAGAAGAAGGAGAAGAGAGGAAAGGGTTAGAGGAATCATTAGAGTTGGAGTTTGAATAATTGTTACCGTGGTTTTGATTATTCGCCCTCCAGTTGTTGCTGTTGGATCCTCTATTGTTGTTGTTGTAGTTGTTGTTTCGGGGTCCGTTGTTGTTGTTACGGTACCCGTTATTGTTGTTGTTGTTCCTTTGCCCTTGCTCTTCCTTCTTAGTTTGAGCCATTAAGAGCTCCTTCAATTGCTTCACGTCATTCTTCAATGATGTGAGTTGATTGTTGTTGGGTTGAGTCTCTTGAAAGTTGACTCTTTTTACTCCACCTTCGGCTCCTTGGTGGGTGTACTTCTCCATGTGCAAGGCTTGCTTCTCAATGAAGTCCCATGCATCATCAACCGCCATGTCCATGAATGTACCGGCGGAGAGTAGTTGGAGATTGAACTGGGTGTTTCCATCCAGCCCCTTGAAGTAGATCTCCAACAACTCGATCTTTGGAATCCCATGATGTGGGCAATCCAAAAGGATATCCTTGAACCGCTCCCAAGACTTGGACAAGCTCTCCTTGTCCTTCATGATGAAAGCATTGATCTTTCCCCTCATTTCAGCGGTCTTTGAAGGTGGAAAGAATTTGGTTAGGAATTCCGTAGTCATCTCCTCCCATGTGCTAATTTTTCCTGGAGGAAGAGATTGATACCAAGTAAGAGCTCTATCTTTTAAAGAAAAGTAAAAAGGTCTTAGCTTGTAGTTATTATTTTCAATTCTAGAAGGCCGCAAGGTCTCCATCAAGATCTCGTAGTTTTGAAGATGTTGATGCGGCGACTCCTTCTCTAGCCCTCCGAATTGACATTGGTGAATCATGGCTAGCACTTGCGGTCGAAGTTCGTAGTCATGATCCGCTGGATCTCCTAGGTTCACCCCTGGACGCCTCAGCTGCTGATTAGGGTCCATCCTTTGACCTAGGGTTTGCGGGATTCCTGCAAGAAGAAGACCTTGGACTGGTATCCGAGGTTGATGTACATCGACCGGGGCGTCAGGTGCTGGAATCTGCCTCGGTCGAGGATCGATTACTGGATCCTGCATCGGTCGAGGATCAACTACTGGATCCTGCATCGGTCGAAGTAGAATCTGGTTCCGAATGGCTGCAATCTCAGCTTCGATTGCTGCAGTCCTGGCTTGATTCTCTTCTTTCTCTTGCCTTAGCTCTTCTTTACTGAGACGTAGCAGCTCCTGCGTCTCTCTCAATTGGGCCGCAAGATCGTGATCGTCTTGTTGGGCCATTTTCGCTTCTCTTAAGCGTCTCTTGTATGTCTTTTCTGGTTCGGGATCGTAAGGAACGATTTCCTTCCCAGCGCGGGTTCTTCGCATATACCTAAGAAAGAACCTGCAAAAGTCACTCAAGTAGAGTGGTAAGATGAAACGGGGCAAATGCCCCAAGAGAAAACCGTACCGGCTCGGTCTAGACCAAGTCCCCGGCAACGGCGCCAAAAACTTGTTCGCTCCAAACGGTGTGTGCAAGCTTTAAATTTATAACCCTAGACTTAAGCTTAAAACAAGGATGCGAACCCGCAGTGTACGGGTCAATCGTAGTAAAAGCAAGAAAATTCCAGGGGTCGATCACAGGGACTTGGTGAAACAAAGTCAACACGGTATGCTACGTTAATTCTAACTACAAAAGCGACTAACACAATCAAAGATGAATAAGATGTCAAATAAAGCAAACATGCAATTCTAGGGATTAAAGCATCTAGTTGTGGTTCCAACTCAAGATCTATAGATAAGCGGACAAAGCTGAGATTTTTGCATGGGGAAGATGTTACTAAAGTGGAGTAGATCACCGGGTAAGTCTCACTACACACTAATCCTAAACCGTAACTCCTATTACCGGGTAAGTCTCAAGGAATCAAGATAAAGAACTATAACCTCAAACTAACACACCATCTAAGGGAATAGAATCAACCTTTACCGGGTAAGTCTCAGGCTAACTCACAAAGATGGGATGGAAGCACACTCAAACCCCAATAAAGGATAAACCTTTATTACCTACACTTATGATCGTTAATACACAAACTAAGGAATTACCGGGTAAGTCTCATCCTAAGCTTGCATTGAACCAGGAAGGTGAAATAAGAATAGGATTTAGCAAACTCTAACACTTAACTTTCTGTTTTAGGTCGGATAAGTCACCTCGTTCAGAAGAATTCCACCCCGGCCGAGATGTTCATCAACCGAACGAGATGCTTAGGGTTAAGGTTAAAGACTCGAACTTTCAGGATCCTACTGGAATCTAAGATTATTCTATCATTGTTTTTCCCACAACCTTCAGCCAATCACCCTAGAATCACACAAGGAAATTAGCCACTCATCATCATTATGAAAGTATTAAATATATGGGAAGAAGGTGAATATTTGAACAAATAAGAATTTAATGAAAAGACTTCAATAACTGAATCAAATATCACAAACAAAAGCGTTCCTTGGATAGCAATCCAACAAGACAAGACAATCAGGAAAGGAATTGAAGACAATCTTACAAAACCCTTCAAAAAGCTATAAAAAGCTATGATCTTCAACTTTCTTCAACCTTCAAAAAGGTTCTTCAACAACTCCCAAATCGGAGTATACTGCGGCGTCGTATGCGAGCTATGCGAGATTTGTATGCTGTAAGCGGATCCCCGGATTTGTGGAAATTCAACCCTTTTTATAGGAAAAATAAACCTCCAAAGATAATAAATCTTAAGAAGATATTATCCCATAAATATAGGTAAAATATATATTCTGCATATCTCCTTCCTTCCAGAAGCTCAGCCCAAAAATATAAGATCACTTTCCAAATTTAAAAGATCTCTTCCAAGAATAAAATATTCTCGCCGCGTCCTAGGTATTCGCCTCGGTCGAGTCGGTGTCTCTGGATCGCCTCGGTCGAGGTGAACCTCTGGTCAACCGAGGTGATCTCACGACAGAATGTGAAATCTCTCGAATCAGCTCCAAAGTAAATCTTCAATCCATGGCTGTGCTTCCTGGATGTAGCTCCAAATGACTCTTGACTTCTTTTGCTCCTTTTTGATGCAAAACGTACCATATTACCTGCAATTACAACGAAACTAGGTGTAGACCTCGATTCTCGCAAAGGTAGATGAAATGGTAGTAAAATCACATAATGTACATACAAACATGCAGAATATGAAAGATAAAACGTCCAAACAAACCCCAAAATATAGACTATAATTCATGCTATCAGTGCTCCTGACCTAGCGGCGGTCCTGTTCCCAACCTGAGGAACAACACTCTCAACAACTTCCTCAGCAAACGCCTCAACGATAGGCGGATCAGTAATCGGTAGATCAACGATGGGGGCTTGACCCCGACCTCTAGCTAGTGGTCTTCCTGCATGTACTCGTCCATGGACAACAGGTGGAAGAGGTGATCGACCCCTCCTCGCCCCATTGCAGATGTAGCTCTAGTATGCGTCATTTGCTATACAGATAGATATAAGGATATATATACATACATATATATATATATATATATATATATATATATATATATATATATATATATATATATATATATAAGGCCACGCTACAACTAAAACAGAAATCCAGGAAAAGAACATAAATGCCAACATAAAAGAAGACTAACTACTGAGATTCGCGGAGGTAGTGGTGGTCGCTCGTACATCTATCCTAGACCGACAAGTTTAAAACAAAAACCCCCTTCTGTTTATTTTATTTATTTGACCTTTAGAAGTTTTTGAGTGTCATTGTTGTCAACCTAGAGCTCTGATACTGTTACGCTAAGATTGTGACACGCAAAAGTCTTAAATTTATAACTCGATATATTTTTCCTAACTCCTAGCGAACCACAGTGTATGGGTCATTTTTTAGTAAGGATTGTATTCCGAGGTCGAACACAAAGACTAAGGTTAAATTGAATAAAAAAGTGACTAAGGATAGTGTTGATCTAGGCTAAGAAAAGAGTAAGAAATAAAGAAATGAAAATCTCAATGTTTTTGGAATGGTTTTGAGGGGAGCAATCAAGGATCATAAATCATGCAAGATTAACAAACAACTAAACTAGCGACACAAATAGACAAACAGAAACACGAGATAGGTAATCAAAGAGAGAAAAGCTGATTCTAGGGGTTAGAAATTCCAGTTATGGCATTGGACTTGTTAGCATGAAATATTGTGATATTTTAGGCACGTTTTCTAAACGTATTAGATTCATATTGATAGTCTTTGATTGAACTTTGTGCATATGTGAGCTAGTATTACCTATATTGTCGATATGGATGTCTACACTAGTTCTATGTTGATTATAGGTGATTTGGAGCTATTTCCGAACGGAATCGAGCAAAAGAGGATTGATTGAGTGAGTCCATAGATTGAGGACATTCTTAGGAAGCAAATTGGAGTCTTAGCTTGAGGAATGCACAAGGCTAGGGAAGAATCGCGTTCTTACCATAAACCACGCTCTAAAATACGACCGTATCACGTTCCACGTTCAATTCCACGACCGTGGATTTATAGTCAAAAATTGAAGTTCATTCCAGAGGATATTACGGCCGTGGAACATATGGTGCAAACCGTATTTATTTCCACGCCCTAAATTACGGTCGTGGAACACTTCCACGACCGTGATCTTGGCGAATCTTTTCGCCACACTTCGAAGCCACGATCTTTTGAAGATTGGGCCGGGCCGATATTTCGTCTTGCCCTATAAAAAGACGGCCGAAGAGAGATTTCGGCATCCCCGATATAGAGAAAAACACCCGTTGATCACCGCTTACGCCCGCTTACCCTCGTTGAGGAGCATTTGGAGATCTCGTTAGAGATCAAGGTTCGTGCTTGGAATTGCCCTAATCTCGCACTTGGTGGAGATTATTGCTGGGATTTCCATACTTTCCGGATTGGCGGAAGATCGAAGCTTTTGGAAGATTTTGCAAGAAGATCTCTCTTCTTGTTTAGGTTTGATTTGGGAAACGGATTGACATCCCGTTTTTCCCTTCTTTCCTAAAGTTGTGATTGTTTACTTTAGTTTGAATCATTCGATAATACTCGTTCTTGGTTGTGACTTTGAGATTGGTTTGAAGATTATTGAAAGTTCTTGAAAGTTTTATCTTTTTATCTTTTAAATTCTTGAATTGATATCAACATGACTGTTATTGGCTAAAAACCCTTAACAATTCTAAGGTGAAGGGTTGATAGTTGTGGCTTAGATGATGATATATCGATCGCAAACAGATTAGACCCTGAGAGTTAGAGAGAATCGCCGATAGACTATAAATTACGGCCTGTTCTTGAGTCCACGGCCGTGGAACACCAAGAACTACCCTTAATTTCTCCTAAATCTACGAACTTGCTTTTACTTTAATCCAAAGTTAAAGATTTGCTTTAACTTAGTTTAGATTTATCTTTTCTAGGTGGTAGTGAAGCCTCAACAACCTCTACCTCGATTGTGAGTGTCACAACCTCAATCGGTTAAGTTAGTCTTGATCCTTGGGTTACAAGTTTGGGTATTTGACACTAATTCTCGCCTTTAGAATCTTTCTATATTGAGCCTCAACAACCTGTATAGAGAGTGCCTTGTAGGTGAGTTACATAAGGTCTTTGGAACTTCACCGTACGATTACCTTACTTTAGTATACCTTTGCATATCTCAACTCTGTCTTTATATCATTAAGTATATCTTGAATCGATTGCCACAGCTGGATACTTGGATCTTTAGGATTGTTGTTTTCCCAATATTTGCAAAACTCTCATACTTACTCGCTTGACAAACTGAAATCGAATTTGTTCCCACCCAAATCCCTGTGTTCGATACTCTGGAATTCTTGCTTAGCTACGTCGATCCGTACACTGCGGGTTCGCTGCTTGATTCTAGTTTTATAAATTTAAAGCTTATTTGCACACACCTTTAGGGGCGAACAGGACTCAAGCTTCTAATCATTCCTTGGATCAACTATGGTATGTTGGGAAAGGATGTTTCTCAAATGGAACCAATCACCGGGTAGGTCTCATGATCCACTAATCCCGCAACTAAGGTCTTATTACCGGGTAAGTCTCTAGGAACCTAAGGTTGGGAAATCTACACAAACCGGATTGCTATCTAGGGATCTAACCTCTCCTTACCGGGTAAGTCTCGGGAAGGCAAGTCCTAAACATCAATCCTAGCACACTCAATCCAATAGCGGCTTATGAGGCTCACTACTACCTAGAGTTCATCATCTATGGTACTTAAGATCGGAAATCACCGGGTAGGTCTCTTCCCTCACTTAGATTGCTAGCATTAGGTCACCCTAGGCTAGATTAAGCTTAACAAACACTAGGATTTCAACAATCTAACATCCTAACATGTAGATCTATCAATACAAGCATAACATAAGTAAATTACGGGCAGTTCATTCATTCCACGACCGTGGTCTAGGTAGAACATACCGTAATTTCTAATAGAACTTAAGTACGAGCAAGCAAGTCATCCAAAGGTACGTTTAAGTCTATCATATCATAGTCCAAGCCATAACCATCATTTCTTTGCCCTCGCATCTACTTAGCCAACAACATGCATCTTAACAATCAAACTTAACAAGCATACATTCATGACTTCTATACCAAGATAATGGAATGAAAGAGAGATGAATCAAGTAGAACAAGAAAACAAGCTGAATAAATGTTGAGAAAGACTTACAACCCTTCAAAAGAAGGTTCGAATCGATTCTTACAACCCTAGCAAATGTCTTCAACAAATCTTACTCAAAACACACTCAAAAACTATGGAACTATGGAAACTAGTGTTCTTCTTCTTCTTCTTCCCCAAATGAGAGTGTTTCTCCTCCTCCAAGAGTAGCTCCAATCCAAATGTTCAAATGAGAGAATGTGGAAGAGGGTGTGTGTGGAGAGGTCCCCCTTTAGAATCAGCCTGCAAGAGTACTTATAGCCTTCACCATTTGCAAGAGTCGGTTATGGAGATCGTGGGACAGCTGTCCCAGCTGTCCAGAGGGAGTCACGGTCCATTCCATGGCCGTGGAAGTGCCAGGGACCGTGGTTCTGGTGTTTCAGCCCTCTTTTGATCGTTGAGCCATGAGTTGGTGCAAGGCATGCACCAACATGGTCCTATGTATTCTCCTTTGCTCCTAACTTGCTTCCCAATGAGCACGGAAATGTGTCATTACGAGGAACGATCCCCGGATGTATCAATTAAGCTCCATAGGCTCCCAAAATACCTACAAAACATGCAAAAATCCGTGTAGACGTCTATCTCGACAACATACATGAATTAAGTGCAAATCGTCATGAACTAATGCCAAACTATGTATGAAAAGCGGGAAAACCCATCTAAATGGATGCCTAAACTAACGTCATAAATCGTATTATCAAAATACCCCATACTTAAGGTTTGCTCGTCCCCGAGCAAGTCCCAACTATAGACTAAGAGATGACATGATTTATGCATGCAGAAAAGCAAAAAAATATTTTTGGAATTGTGCTTCTAAAATTGGATCACCTTCATAGTCATGTTTCATGGCAATTGGACAAGCAATCATGCATCAAATAGATGAAGGCATGGAAAGACAATTATACTTTACTAGAAAGCATGCATGAAAGGTAACAATGAAGAAGTCAAGATGATCATGAACATATCCAATCTAGATCACTAAGTCTTACACACATGCAAATAGGTCACAAGGACTTAGAAAAGAAAAGGCCAAGAAACGTTGTGAATAGGTGGAAATTTTTGGATCATGTGATGCTAATCCGGGAAAGGAACTAACTCACAATTTCATTTTTGATCAACTTCACCACAAGTGTATATTTTCTCCATCTTTTCTTTGTTTTCTTTTCTTTTTCACTTTCTTTTTCTTTTATTTTTGAGGCAATGGCATTGGTGTACAAAAGCCGAAACCTTGGTGATTAGCGGACCTCGGGATTTTTCCGAGGTGCCTCACACCGGGCACACATACCAAGGCTCGTTAGGACATTCGGTTTATCCGACTTTGGCAAGGCACAAACACCCGATTATGTGAATGGTGCCGAGTTACACGTCATCAAAACCAAAGTCCCCAAACCTATATTTTTTCTACACTTTTCACAACAAATTCAGCACTTCGTTCACCACATTCTTTCTTCAACAACTTCACTCCACACTTGCTTTTCACACACATCAACACACTAGCATGCTCCTATTCCCGAATGGGTCAAAAGAGGTCAAATTTTATATCAATTGAGGTGCTTAAACAACATGATCAAGATGAGAAGTAAAGAAAGATGAATTGCCTTAATGACTCCTAAGTGATGTGCAAGAAATAGCATGTAAGTTCAACCATCAATCCTCAATCCAATCAAGGCAAACATTCATGATCACAATTTTCACATGGGATTCAAGATAAGTACTTCAAGTCCACATATGCATACATCAATTCAACACATAAGGCCATCCATAGCCAATTCACAAGACAATCTCATCACAAGGGTCATACCCAAGCTTAGAAGCACTAAAAAATTTTAAATTTTCTGATTTTTTGGAATTTTCGATATATATATGTAGAATGCAAGACATAATGAAGCATGTGACTAAAAGAAACTATCCTAGATGTTAATTATGCAAGTGATCATGAAAACCCCACCCCATACTTAGAAACACATTGTCCCCAATGTGTAAATGAAGTAAAGAAGAGTGAAAGAGGGTCCTCACAATGTAAAATGGTTTGCTTCGGTATTTGGGTTCACTCAAGTGGATTGATGGTGGATGATCAAGCAAAGGTGGTAGAGAGCTCAAGGTGTTCATTGTGGCGTCGGGACCCGCGCTAGGCACCGCTAGCCGTCCAAGTTCCGCGTCCGCTCCACCCACAATTGATGAGGGACTCATCATCATCATCCACATGTCATGCAAGGCTTCCATGCTACTTAGATTCTAGCACACAAACTTCAAACAGACAAAAACACACAAATACAGAAAAATCAAAACTAAAACAAAAACAAAAAGGGAAAGATGTCTACCAATGGGTTGCCTCCCATTAAGCGCTTCTTTAAGGTCATTAGCTTGACCAAATTCGGGGGCGTCTCACTCAAGGTGAAGTGGGGCAATCATATCCACCGGAGCTCCCGGGATATACTTCTTCAACCGGTGCCCATTCACCTTAAAATCTCCACAATGCTCCCCTCCTATCTCAACCGCTCCATGGGGAAAGATATTCTTCACCACATAAGGACCCGTCCATCTTGACTTTAGCTTTCCGGGGAAAAGCCGCAGCCTTGAGTTTAAGAGAAGGACAAGGTCGCCTTCACTCAACCCCTTTGGGATGAGACGCTTGTCATGCCAATGCTTAGTCCTTTCCTTGTAGATCCGGGCGTTTTCATAGGCATCCAACCGGATCTCCTCAAGAGCATTCGTGTCTAGCAATCTCTTCTTACCGGCCTCCTTGAGGTCAAAATTCTGCCACCTTATAGCCCAATACGCCCTATGCTCCATCTCCACCGGAAGGTGGCAAGACTTGCCATAAACTAGCTTGTAGGGAGTGGTGTCAATCGGTGTCTTGAAAGCGGTTCTATATGCCCACAAAGCATCATCGAGCTTCATAGCCCAATCCTTTCTCGTCCTAGAAACCGTCTTCTCAAGTATCCCCTTTATCTCCCGGTTGAAGATCTCCACTTGGCCACTAGTTTGGGGATGGTAAGGTGTTGCCACCTTATGAGTCACCCTATACTTAGCCAAAAGTGTCCCAAAGTTCTTATTGGTGAAATGCTTCCCTCCATCACTTATGATCACCCTTGGTGTTCCAAACCTAGGGAAGATCACTCGGTTGAAGAACCGCACCACAACCTTGGAATCATTTGTGGGAGAGGCGATTTCCTCCACCCATCTCGACACATAGTCCACCGTTAATAGGATGTAGAGGTTGCCAAAAGAAGAGGGGAATGACCCCATGAAGTCCACACCCCAAACATCAAATATTTCCACCTCTTGTATGTTGTTCAAGGGCATCTCATTCCTCCTTGAGATGTTGTCCGTCCTTTGGCAAGCATCACAAGCTACCACAAAATTTTGCACGTCCTTGAACAAACTTGGCCAATAAAACCCGGATTGCAACACCTTTGCACACGTCTTGTGTGAGCTAGCATGGCCTCCACATGGCAAAGAATGACAATGGCGGATCACACTCTCCACCTCATCCTCCGGTATGCATCTCCTAAAGACTCCATCCGGCCCTCTCTTAAACAAGAGCGGTTCACTCCAATAGTAATGCCTCACATCCTTTAAGAACTTTTTCCTTTGGGCATACGATAGACCGGGTGGCACTTCCTCACACACAAGTAGACCTGTTCAAGTCCGGGCCAGCCCGCCCGGCCCGGACCGCCCGCCCGCAAAAACGGGCGGGTATGAACATCGACAGAGGCCCGACCGGGCCGCTAGGCCCGGCCCGCCAGTCCCGGCGGGCCGGGTACGAACAAGGTACCAAGCCTGGTCGGGCCGCTCGGCCCGGCCTGGAGCCTGGAAAAAAAAAAAATATATATATATATATATATATATATATATATATATATATATATATATATACATTTTGTTACTTTCGTATAACCTAAAGTTCTAAACTTCTAATTGAACCTTTTGATTATGTTTGTATGATATTTTTCGAGTTTTGCAGGCACACTGCAAATTATACTGCTGAAGTACTGAATTACAAATAAAGTCACAGTTTAAAAAAAAAAAAAAAAGGG
>BSUD01000005.1:117854923-117891767 GCA_033239045.1 Fagopyrum esculentum
TATATATATATATATATATATATATATATATATATATATATATATATACATTTTGTTACTTTCGTATAACCTAAAGTTCTAAACTTCTAATTGAACCTTTTGATTATGTTTGTATGATATTTTTCGAGTTTTGCAGGCACACTGCAAATTATACTGCTGAAGTACTGAATTACAAATAAAGTCACAGTTTAAAAAAAAAAAAAAAAGGGTACCCGCCGGGCAGCCCGGCCCGCCCGCCCGGGCTGTTACGGCAGCCCTAGCAGGCCCGTGAACCGGGCTCAGCCCAGCCTGGGTCCGCCAAAACGGGCTTTTTTTTTAAAATGCCCGGTCCGAGTCCGGCCCGAGCCCGGATATGAACAGGTCTACACACAAGGTAGTCACTATGTCGGCATACCATGGCTCATTACCCCTTGACATTTGAAGCAAGCACTCCTCCACCATTTGCAATTGCTCATCCCGGAATGAGTCATCAATCAGGATGTCATCTCTCTCAATCTCCAATGGTGGGAGTCTAATAAGGTGGTCCGCCACAGAATTTTCGGACCCTTTCTTATCTCGGATCTCCAAATCAAACTCTTGGAGAAGAAGGATCCACCGAATCAAACGAGGCTTGGCATCCTTCTTTGTAAGGAGATAACGGATTGCAGCATGATCCGTATACACAATGACCTTCGCTCCAACAAGATACGAGTGGAACTTCTCAAATGCATACACAGCCGCTAGCAACTCCTTCTCGGTGGTAGCATAATTGAGTTGGGCATCATCTAGCGTCTTGCTAGCATATAGATGGCATGTGTAAGCCCATCTTTCCTTTGTCCCAAAACAGCCCCAACGGCTACATCACTCGCGTCACACATGATCTCAAACGGTAAACTCCAATCCGGAGGTTGCATGATAGGTGCGGAGATCAAAGCATTCTTCAACCTACAAAAAGCCTCAAGGAAATCCTTGGAGAAAACAAACTCAACATCTTTCAATAGTAGGTTAGTAGGAGGCTTAGAAATTTTAGAAAAATATTTTATGAATCTCCGGTAAAAACCGGCATGCCCTAAGAAACTCCTTACCCCCTTCACCGAAGTAGGTGGTGGCAGCTTTTCTATTGTCTCTAGCTTAGCCCTATCAACCTCAATGCCTCGGTTGGACACCAAGTGTCCCAACACAATACCTTCACTTACCATGAAGTGCCATTTTTCCCAATTTAAGACAAGATTAGTCTCCTCACATCTCTTTAACACCAAAGACAAGTTAGCTAAACAATCATCAAATGAAGATCCATAAACACTTCCATGATGTTTTCAATATATTCAGAAAAGATAGCCATCATACATCTTTGAAAGGTGGCGGGTGCATTACACAACCCAAATGGCATTCTCCTATATGCAAATGTACCCCAAGGACATATGAATGTAGTTTTCTCTTGGTCATCCGGGTGGATAGGGATTTGGAAGAATCCACTATAGCCATCTAAGTAACAAAAATGGGAATGTTGAGATAATCTCTCTAGCATTTGGTCAATGAAAGGAAGAGGGAAGTGATCTTTCCTAGAGGCCACATTTAGTTTCCTATAGTCTATACACATCCTCCATCCCGTAACCGTCCTAGTAGGGATTAGTTCATTATTCTCATTAGTCACTACGGTCATCCCACCCTTCTTAGGAACCACATGCACGGGACTAACCCATTTACTATCCGAAATCGGGAAAATGATTCCCGCATCTAGCAATTTAAGGATCTCTTTCTTTACAACTTCTTTCATGATAGGGTTTAGTCTCCTTTGAGGTTCAATTGAAGGTTTATGGTTGTTTTCCATCAAAATTTTATGCATGCACAAGGAAGGTTTAATGCCAACTAAGTCATCAATGGTATAGCCTATAGCTCTCCTATGCAATCTCAACTCATGCAACAATCTATTCAACTCATCATCATTCAAGCATGCACTAACAATCACCGGATAAGTAGAATTTTCACCAAGAAAAGCATACTTCAAATGAGAGGGGAGGGGTTTAAGTTCAAGTTTAGGAGGACCTTTATCGATTGGAGACGCTTCATACAATGTAGGTTGAGATGAATCCAAAGCTATGGAAGACCCATCAAGGCTCCTTGAAGCTTGATCAACCACTAAGGCACTTTTTGGAGAAACCACGGGCAAAATCACGGTCTCTGGCATAACCACGGCCGTAGAAATTGCTAAGCTAGCACTTTTGAGCATTCCAGAGAGTTCCACGGGACAAATCACGGCTGTGGTTCTTGGTGACAGACCGTGATTCCTACAGTGATTCAGCATGACTTCGTGCACTTCAATTTCAACACTTGTCTCCTTTTTCAATGCATCCAAAGCCTTGATTTCTTCATTGCAATCATCCTCAACTCCTTCCTCCATCAAACTTAAGCTAAGAACCTTCTCCAAGGGGTCCTTGATCAAGATCGAGCTCACAACTTCTCTACATTCCTCTTGCTCGACAATGTTGAACACATCTTCACCAAGGGCTGGCCCCTTCATCATTGTGGATAGCTTGAACTTGATATTTTCCTCTCCTATGTTGAAGGAGAGGATTCCATTTTTGCAATCTACCAAACATGCAGCTAAAAAAGGCCTTCCCAAAATGATAGGAACCGGATAGTCCACCGGGATGTCCGAGACTACAAAGTCAATCGGCACATAGAACTTCCCGAGTTGCACCGGTATGTCCTCCAAGATTCCAACGGGGTGAGTGATTGAACGGTCCGCCATGTAAAGGGTCATCTTGACCGGCTTTGGCTCTCCTAGCGCAACCTTGTTGCAAAGTGCAAGCGGGATGATGCTTACACTTGCTCCAAGATAACAAAGGGCTTCATACTTCACTTCTCCCACTCCAATCGGCACACAAAAAGATCCCGGATCTCTTAGCTTAGGAGGCATCTCCTTCCTCATGGTTTGATTCAATTCCGAGGATCTCTTTGTCATCCTCACTTCTCCATGCTCCTCCAACTTCCTTTTGTTGGAGAGTATCTCTTTCAAAAATTTTCCATAGGTCGGCATACCTAGAATAGCATCCATGAACGGAATGTTAATATGCAATTTAGACATAAGTTCAAGGAATTTACCGAAGTGTTTGTCCAAACGAGCTCTTGCTCGTGATTGTGGGAATGGTAGTGGTGGCTTGTATGGAGGTGGTGCCACATATGGTGGCTCATCATCCTTACTCTTGCCTCCATCTTCTTGCAATGGCTCTTCTTCCACCACTACTTGCTTTCCCTTAGCATGCTCCTTGGGCAAGGGATCCTTCATGCTCAGCCCACTCCTTGTTGTGATGGCCAACACTTGGCCTCTTGGGTTATCTTCGGTTCTTTCGGGAAGCTTTCCCGGATCTCTATGAGCTTCACCCACCTTTTGGAACACTTGTGCTTCTAGAACCTTTTGAGCTATAGAAAGGAAGTCACCGTGCTCTCAAGACCACTCAATCTTCCAAGCAATTGCTCAAACATCATCTCGATTCTATCCTTTGGAGGTTGAGTAAATCCGGGTGGAGGCTCTTGTGAAGCCTTAGGTGGTGGTGTTGCGCTTGTGGAAGCGGGAGGGTTCAAGGCTCCATCCGGGTTAGAATAGGAAAATCCGGGATGGTTGTGGTTAGGCCGGTAATTGTTGAATTTCCAGTTGTTGTTGAAGTTACTAGGGCCTTGATAGTTGTTGAAGTTTCCCCTTCCCATGTAGCTCATATCTTCCTCCTTGGAAGACAAGTTTGCTTGCACTTAAGGGCTTGCTTGATTCTTCAAAGTTGTAGCACACAACTCCCTCAAAGACTTAAGCTCATTGTTGATTGCATCGAGCTTGTAGTTGCTCATGGTGACTTCACTCACTTCATAAACTCCCGGTTTTTTCCCATCACTCTTCCTATGGGAGTACTTCTCTATCACCAAGGCTTGCTTCTCTAAAACTCCCAAGCCTCATCCACATTCTTCTCCATGAACGTTCCACCGGAAAGAGATTGAAGCTTGAATTGGCTATCTTCATCAAGTCCCTTGAAGTAGATCTCCAAAAGCTCTATTTTCGGTATACCATGGTGTGGACAATCTAGGAGGAGGTCTTTGAACCTCTCCCAAGACTTGAATAGGCTTTCTCTATCCTTAATCACGAAGGCATTGATCTTCCCTCTTAGCTCGGTTGTCTTGGAAGGTGGGAAGAACTTAGTCAAGAACTTGGTTGTCATCTCCTCCCAAGTGTTGGATTTTCGGTATCCGGTTTTAGACCAAAGGGCCGTAGTCTCACTTATGTGAGTAGACGGTTCTCCCAATTGCCAAAAAAATTAATATAATTATCTTGAACTAAAAACTAGTTATTAACCAAGGGTTTGTAATCTCCACAAAGGAGTAGACAAAACCCAACCAAGAATTTGTAATCTCCGCAAAGGAGTAGACAAAACCCAATCAAGAGTTTATAGTCTCCAAAGGAGTAGACAAAACTCAACCAAGAGTTTGTAATCTCCACAAAGGAGTAGACAAAACTCAATCAAGAGTTTGTAGTCTCCAAAGGAGTAGACAAAACTCAAGCAAGAGTTTGTAATCTCCAAAAAGGAGTAGACAAAACTCTAATAGAAGTTAAGTTCAATTACACGTCTTATAAACCGGTTGTTATATGTTAAAACCA
The DNA here is from genome assembly GCA_033239045.1 of Fagopyrum esculentum. NCBI lineage: Eukaryota > Viridiplantae > Streptophyta > Magnoliopsida > Caryophyllales > Polygonaceae > Fagopyrum > Fagopyrum esculentum. Next base: position 117,859,548 of record BSUD01000005.1, read on the forward strand.
TTGACTTGGATAATGTAATGAGTCATTCATAAATAAATTTTCCTTCTAAGTGTATTCTCCCCTACACCGGGAATATCCAAATACCTTAGTGGGATAAAACGTTACACGTTACAAAGACTAAGTAAGAGACTTACTTGTCTTACTTTGTAGAAAGGGTATTCCTAGGTTTTGTCAATACAAAACCAAACTAAGATGGATGCCTATCCTTTGTCAATACAAAGGAACTATACTGGTCTTTCGAGTTTTGCAAACAAGCTTATAAGAAGGCCTATCCAATGTCAATACAATGGAACTAGAAGCTTTATTGTTGCAAAAACGAATGTCTAATCAAGTGCAAATGGCACTCCCTTTTATAGGCATAGGGGGCCACGGTTTTGGGGAGTTAAAAGCTGTTAAAAACGGTTATGGAAGTTACTTGGAAGTTACTTGGAAGATGGGCCTTGAAGCCCTAGAAAGCCCGAGGCCCGAGGCCCACATAAGGAGCCCAAAACCGCTCCCTAGAGCTAGCTTATTTTTCTTGGTCCAAACACTTCCAATGAGCTTCATTCACTTTAATATAGCTAGGGTAAGCTCCAAGATCCTCAAATACTCAATATCTTAGCTCAAGCTAGTGTAGCTCCTTAAGAAGCTCACTAGCTGCTTCATTGACATTCACTAAGCATTTGAGCTTGGATTGCTCCCAGTTTTTAACCACATATTTTTTAGCCAATATAAAGCCTAAGAACCAAAGGTGTGCCGATAAAATGTTGCTAAAAAGCCCCAAACTTCGGCCTTCTAAAACTAGCACAAGTTGACCTTGTCGTGAATCACCTTACTTTGATTCGACTCCCCTTATAATACTAGTTGTTCTTAGTGCCGGTCACTTGGCTTTCCTCCCGCAACCCGGACCATAGTGACACACATGTGAACAACTCATTGCACCTTGTCTCAAGACAAGCTCAATGGTTACAATGAAGACTTAGCCCAAATCTCCAACATTCCTCCCCCATTTGAGCAAAGTCAAGAAACTTTTAATAGACATACATCCAAACAAAATATTCGCATAATCATAAATATCTTTTGATTGAATTTATTGAATTAGTATAATTACACATTCTGCACTAAAGAATTGTGGTGTCCTAATGGATTGAACCACTTAACTTGTTTAAGTACATGAAGGCAACATACACGAAATTTACATTTCCTTTACAAATAAATGACACATTTAAAGGCTATTGTGTCCTGGATCCTTTAATGAACATATAGGCGAGTCGACCATCTACTCCCTTGAAGAAGCCTTGACACTTCACGTTCACGTAGCCAACTCTCTTTTAATCTTGCACCTATAATTGCAATTTTTCAAAAGAGTTGTTAAGAAATCACATATTTCAAACTATACATATTATATAGGCATTGAGCATTACCTTGGATGGACATATTATGCTCACAACTTCTTGGAATGGGCTTTCCTCATTGAATTCGGCTAAGGCATCAAGCCATAGGCGAATTGGGTGTCCGACGACAAGTCGTTATCAATTTAGGTCGTTAACCCCATCCCCTTGGCTGACTTTTGAACTAAGTCCCTAGCCAATCTCTTGGTTAAGTGATCGGCTAGATTATTGTGTGTTCTCACAAAATCGACCGATATTATACCGTGAGTTATAAGCTCTCTAACCGAGCTATGTCTCACACCAAGATGTCTTGATTTCCCATTGTACGTTTGGCTATAAGCTTTAGCCAACGTAGTTGCACTATCACAATGAATTGAGATAGGAGAAACCGGTTTTGGCCATAGAGGAATTTCTAGAACCAAATTTCTTAGCCATCCAGCTTCCTTACCGGCAGCGGCAAGTGCCACAAACTCGGACTCCATGGTCGAGGTTGTAATGCATGTTTGCTTCTTTGAAGCCCATGAAATGGCACCACCACCTAACAAGAAAACCCATCTTGTGATGGATGAGTGATCATCTAGATTAGTGATCCATGATGCATCCGAGTAGCCTTCTATCAATGAAGGATACTTACTGTACAAGATGCCAAAACCCATGGTCCCCTTGAGGTACCTAAGCACACGCCTTAGTGCCTTCCAATGTTGTGAGCTAGGACAACTTGTGTACCTACTCAATTTACCAATAGCAAAAGCAATATCTGGCCTAGTGATTGTCATTGCATACATGCAACATCCTATTACTTGTGCATACTCAAGTTGAGAGACAACTGATCCTTGGTTGGGCATCAACTTCTCACTTGAGTCCATAGGAGTACTAATAGTTAAACTTTTATCACATTGGAAGCGTTTGACAATCTTCTCAATGTAGTGTGATTGTGTGAGGCTTAAGCCTTTAGCATCACATTTGATTCTTATTCCCAGAATCACATCCGCCTCACCTAAGTCTTTCATAGAAAACTTAGTGGACAGGAAATCCTTAGTGAGATCTACTTGTCTTTGGTTTGTTCCAAAGATCAACATGTCATCAACATATAAGCATATGATCACACCTTGACCGGTATGATCAAACTTACTATAGACACACTTGTCAGCTTGATTTATCTTAAATCCATTTGACAATACGACATCATCAAACTTTTGATGCCATTGCTTTGGAGCTTGCTTTAGTCCATACAAGGATTTGACCAAGCGACATACTTTGTGCTCTTGTCCTTTTAAAATAAACCCTTCAGGTTGTCTCATATACACTTCCTCATCTAGATCACCATTAAGGAATGCTGTCTTGACATCCATTTGATGAATCACTAGATTATGTATAGCCGCCATAGCTATTAATAACCTAATGGTTGTAATCCTAGCCACCGGAGCATATGTGTCAAAGTAATCGACACCTTCCCTTTGTCTAAAGCCTTGGATGACCAAGCGTGCTTTAAACTTGTCAATGGAACCGTCAACTTTCATCTTCCTCTTGAAGATCTATTTGCATCCCAAAGGTTTGCAACCGGAAGGAAGGTTGGCTAACTCCCATGTATGATTGCCCATAATGGAGTCCATCTCCTCTTGGATTGCTTCCTTCCAAAAGGCAACATCTTGAGACTTCATGGCCTCATCAAATGTCTTTGGATCCTCATCCATATGAAAGTAAGAGTGACGATCCATTTCATTATCCCTTGACCCTTCAACCAAGAATACTTGGAAAATTGATTTTTGGGACAAATTATTGCTCATAGGAGCAATCTCTGGCAAGTCAAGCCCGTGGGACGCTTCCCAGGATTCATCTTGAATCCTACGATGCTTGTTTGGGTATTCCTCATCTAAAGTCATGTTGATCACTTCCCTAGGCCTAGGAGCCGAGGTGAAGCGATCTTCATCAAAGATGGCATCCATAGACTCTATTACGGTATTAACCGAGATGAAGTCATTTGGTTCTATCACATAGAACCTATAAGCTTTGGAGTGTTCTGCATAGCCAATGAACACACACTCAACACCTTTTTCACCTAAAGTTTTACGTTTGTTGTCATTGAGCCTTACTATGGCTCGACATCCCCAAACTCGTAAGTAATGTAGGTTTGGCTTCCTTTTGAACCATAGTTCATAAGGAGTCTTCTTGCTTCTTTTGTTTGGAACACGATTAAGCAAGTAGTTTGCCGTGAGCATAGCTTCACCCCAAAACGAATGCTTAAGACCCGAGTAAGATAACATGGCATTGACCATCTCTTTAAGCACTCGGTTCTTTCGTTCGGCCACACCATTTAATTGTGGTGTGTAAGGTGCCGTGGTCTCATGTATGATCCCGACACTCTCGAAATATTCCTTATCCATAAATTCACCACCACGATCCGTGCGTAGTCTTTTTATTAAGGTACCTTGTCGTAACTCAGATTCATTCTTGAATACATAGAATTTGTCTAAGGCATCACTCTTTGCAAAGAGTAGATATACGTAACAATACCTAGAGTAATCATCTATGAATGTTACGTAATACTTCTTCTTTCCTAATGAAGGAGTAGAGTGCAAGTCCCCTAGATCCGAGTGGACTAAGCCGAGCATTGATTGTTCTCTTTCAACTCTAGGAAATGGAAGTCTTGTTATCTTGGTCAACATGCACGTTTTACACTTGTCTTTTGGCAAGTCAAGTTTAGGTAAAATACCATCCTTAGTCATGTCATTCATACGCTTAAAATGAACGTGTCCAAGTCGTGCATGCCATTTAACAAAATCACAATTGGAAGAAGAAGAAGAAGAAGAAGAAGACAATGTAAACAAACTGTTCTTGTTTATATTACTATTAGAAAGTTTATTACATAAAGAGAGAATAAACATATTATTGTTCCAATGGCCAAAGCCTACAAATGTTCCTCTCCTAGATAATACATAGTGGTCGGCTTCTATGACTTGTTTGAAGCCAAGCCTATTGAGTACACCACCAGAAACCACATTCTTTCTAATGGCCGGTGCATGTAGTACATTTGACAAGACTAGAGTCTTGCCACTTGTGAAGTACATATCAACCCGTCCTCTTCATAGAACGGGGGTGGTAGACTCGTTTCCCATATGTATGAGTGCTCCATCGTTTGCAACAGCGTATGTCTTGAACCAACGCCGATCTTTGCAAACATGAGTTGTTGCACCCGAGTCCACCCACCATCCAAGGTCATCATCCCGCACGGACAAACATTCAAAAGTCAATGACACATAATTCAAATCAGAATTTATATCAAAGTTAGAATCAAGACTCATAAGTGAGTCACCTTGGTTTAATGGGTTTTGGCCACTTTGGCCTCCACCCTTGGATCCATCGTCCTTAACCTTGCAATCCCGCTTGAAGTGGCCAGTCTTGCCACACTTCCAACAAGAACCTTTTGGTTTCTTGTCAACATTATCCTTTTTGGACTTCTTGGACTTATTTCCCTTGTCCTTGTCTTTGTCCTTTCCTTTGAACCTCTTCCTTTTGCCCTTGACATCCATCATGTTGGCCTCGTGGGAAGTAGAAATTTTATCTTCCTTCTTGAGTCCCCCTTCTTGTGCCCTAAGGCCTTGTTCAATTTGAAGATGAGAGCCAAGTTCCACCAACGTGAGTTCTTCCTTCTTGTGCTTTAGCACATGGCGGAAGTCCTTCCACGAAGGGGGGAGCTTATCCATTATAGACGAAACCGCAATGGCCTCATCCATATGCATGGCATGTTGAGTGAACCTCCCAAGAATCCGGAGCAATTCATTGTATTGTTCCATTACCGGCCTTGAGTCCACCATTTTATATGAGTTAAAATCCGAGACTAAGAATTTGCGAGATGAAGCATCCTCCGCCATGTACTTAGACTCCAGTTGATCCCACATTGATGTTGATGACTCTACACTTTGGTAGACATCAAACAATGCATCACTCATGCCATTGAGAATATGACCACGACATATGTAGTCATCATTATCCCATTTGCTCCTTCGTCGGACAGCCTCTATCTCCTCCACCATATCATCAACCGGCTCGGCCGGTCTAGGTGTAGTGAGTACATAAGCGACTTTTAGTGTAGTCAAGAGGAACTGCATTTTCTTTTGCCACCTCCTAAAGTCTACACCCTCAAACTTATCCAACTTCCCAAAACGAGAAGTCATTTATGTCATTAACGTCTTACTCATTATTGATCAATCCAATCCTACAAAACAATTAACAAAAAATACACTTAGAAGATTGTTGAATTTTTGGTATCCGGTTTTAGACCAAAGGGCCGTAGTCTCACTTATGTGAGTAGACGGTTCTCCCAATTGCCAAACAAATTAATATAATTATCTTGAACTAAAAACTAGTTATTAACCAAGGGTTTGTAATCTCCACAAAGGAGTAGACAAAACCCAACCAAGAGTTTGTAATCTCCGCAAAGGAGTAGACAAAACCCAATCAAGAGTTTGTAGTCTCCAAAGGAGTAGACAAAACTCAACCAAGAGTTTGTAATCTCCACAAAGGAGTAGACAAAACTCAATCAAGAGTTTGTAGTTTCCAAAGGAGTAGACAAAACTCAAGCAAGAGTTTGTAATCTCCAAAAAGGAGTAGACAAAACTCTAATAGAAGTTAAGTTCAATTACACGTCTTATAAACCGGTTGTTATATGTTAAAACCATTGACTTGGATAATGTAATGAGTCATTCATAAATGAATTTTCCTTTTAAGTGTATTCTCCCCTACACCGGGAATATCCAAATACCTTAGTGGGATAAAACGTTACACGTTACAAAGACTAAGTAAGAGACTTACTTGTCTTACTTTGTAGAAAGGGTATTCCTAGGTTTTGTCAATATAAAACCAAACAAAGATGGATGCCTATCCTTTGTCAATACAAAGGAACTATACTGGTCTTTCGAGTTTTGCAAACAAGCTTATAAGAAGGCCTATCCAATGTCAATACAATGGAACTAGAAGTTTTATTGTTGCAAAAACGAATGTCTAATCAAGTGCAAATGGCTCTCCCTTTTATAGGCATAGGGGGACACGGTTTTGGGGAGTTAAAAGCGGTTAAAAATGGTTATGGAAGTTACTTAGAAGTTACTTGGAAGATGGGCCTTGAAGCCCTAGAAAGCCCGAGGCCCGAGGCCCACATAGGGAGCCCAAAACCGCTCCCTGGAGCTAGCTTAGAGCTAGCTTATTTTTCTTGGTCCAAACACTTCCAATGAGCTTCATTCACTTTAATATAGCTAGGGTAAGCTCCAAGATCCTCAAATACTCAATATCTTAGCTCAAGCTAGTGTAGCTCCTTAAGAAGCTCACTAGCTGCTTCATTGACATTCACTAAGCATTTGAGCTTGGATTGCTCCCAGTTTTTAACCACATATTCTTTAGCCAATATAAGGCCTAAGAACCAAAGGTGTGCCGATAAAATGTGGCTAAAAAGCCCCAAACGTCGGCCTTCTAAAAGCTAGCACAAGTTGACCTTGTCGTGAATCACCTTACTTTGATTCGACTCCCCTTATAATACTAGTTGTTCTTAATGCCGGTCTCTTGGCTTGCCTCCCGCAACCCGGACCATAGTGACACACATGTGAACAACTCATTGCACCTTGTCTCAAGACAAGCTCAACGGTTACAATGAAGACTTAGCCCAAATCTCCAACACCAAGTACTCACACGCCCTAGTAGGATCCATTGGTACCAAGCCAAGGCTTTATCCTTAAGTGAGAAGGAAAAGGCCCTAAGCTTATGATTGTTGTTCTCCAACCTAGGCGGCCTTAGAGTCTCCATCAAGATCTCATAGTTCATCAAGTGTTGATGAGGAGACTCTCCTTCCATCCCTCCAAATTGATTATGCTGGATCATTTGTAGCACTTGAGGGCGAAGCTCGTAATCATGGGCTGCGGGATTTCCTAAGTTCGCACCCGGACGGTGTACTCTTTGGGCCGGATCCATACGTTGCCCTAAAGTTTGTGGCTCCTTAATCATTATCGGCTCAAACTGAATATTAACCGCCGGCTGCGGTGGTGGTGGTGGAGGAGGTTGTTGACGATTAAGCTCTCTTTGCACAAGAGCTTGCCTAATCACTTCAATTTCCCTCCTAGTTGCTTCTTGCCTCTCATTGGCAAGCCTCCTTTCATTTTCCAAGAGCTCATCCCTCAACTTAATTTGCTCTGAAGCCTCATCCAACTCAGCTTGAAGATATCTTGCGGCCATCTCTTTCTTCTTCTTAATGCTCTTAGATCTAGCTTTAAGGGTTTTCTCCGGTTCGGGATCGAATGGAGCTAAATCCTTGCCACGAGATCTTTGCAAGCACCTAATGAATGAGAGATGTCCTGAAAATGCAAAGACACAAACAAAACAAGATCAAAAGCAACAAGAAAGACCTACACTATAAATAATCACAAAAAATGACTCAATCTAGACCTAGTCCCCAACAACGGCGCCAAAACTTGTTACGCTAAAATTGTGACACGCAAAAGTCTTAAATTTATAACTCGATATATTTTTCCTAACTCCTAGCGAACCCACAGTGTATGGGTCATTTTGTAGTAAGGATAGTATTCCGAGGTCAAACACAAAGACTAAGGTGAAGTTGAATCAAAAAGTGACTAAGGATAGTGTTGATCTAGGCTAAGAAAAGAGAAAGAAATAAAGAAATAAAAATCTCAATATTTTTGGAATGGTTTTGAGGTGATCAATCAAGGATCACAAATCATGCAAGATTAACAAACAACTAAACTAGCGACACAAATAGACAAACACAAACACGAGATAGGTAATCAAAGAGAGAAAATCGGATTCTAGGGGTTAGAGATTCCGGTTATGGCATTGGACTCAAGCTTCTAATCATTCCTTGGATCAACTATGGTATGTTGGGAAAGGGTGTTTCTCAAATGGAACCAATCACCGGGTAGGTCTCATGATCCACTAATCCCGCAACTAAGGTCCTATTACCGGGTAAGTCTCTAGGAACCTAAGGTTGGGAAATCTACAAACCGGATTGCTATCTAGGGATCTAGCCTCTCCTTATCGGGTAAGTCTCGGGAAGGCAAGTCCTAAACATCAATCCTAGCACACTCAATCCAATAGCGGCTTATGAGGCTCACTACTACCTAGAGTTCATCATCTATGGTACTTAAGATCGGAAATCACCGGGTAGGTCTCTTCCCTCACTTAGATTGCTAGCATTAGTTCACCCTAGGCTAGATTAAGCTTAACAAACACTAGGATTTCAACAATCTAACATCCTAACATGCAGATCTATCAATACAAGCATAACAGAAGTAAATCACGGGTAGTTCATTCATTCCACGGCCGTGGTCTGGGTAGAACATACCGTAATTTCTAACAGAACTTAAGTACAAGCAAGCAAGTCATCCAAAGGTACGTTTAAGTCTATCCTATCATAGTACAAGCCATAACCATCACTTCCTTACCCTAGAATCGCATCTATTTAGCCAACAACATGCATCTTAACAATCAAACTTAACAAATATACATTCATGGCTTCCATACCAAGATAATGGAATGAAAGAGAGATGAATCAAGTAGAATAAGAAAACAAGCTGAATAAATGTTAAGAAAGACTTACAACCCTTCAAAAGAATGTTCGAATCGATTCTTACAACCCTAGCAAATGTCTTTAACAAATCTCACTCAAAACACACTCAAAAACTATGGAACTATGGAAACTAGTGTTCTTCTTCTTCTTCCCCAAATGAGAGTGTCTCTCCTCCTCCAAGAGTAGCTCCAATCCAAATGTTCCAATGAGAGTGTGGAAGAGGGTGTGTGTGGAGAGGTCCCCCTTTACAATCAGCCTACAAGAGTACTTATAGCCTTCACCATTTCAAGAGTCGGTTATGGAGATCGTGGGACAGCTGTCCCAGCTGTCCAGAGGGAATCACGGTCCATTCCACGGCCGTGGAAGTGACAGGGACCGTGGTTCTGGTGTTTCAACCCTCTTTTGATCGTTGAGCCATGAGTTGGTGCAAGACATGCACCAACATGGTCCTATGTGTTCTCCTTTGCTCCTAACTTGCTTCCCAATGAGCACGGAAATGTGTCATTACGAGGAACGATCTCCGGATGTATCAATTAAGCTCCATAGGCTCCTAAAATACCTACAAAACATGCAAAAGTCCGTCTAGACGTCTATCTCGACAACATACATGAATTAAGTGCAAATCGTCACGAACTAATGTCAAACTATGTATGAAAAGCGGAAAAACCATCTAAATGGATGCCTAAACTAATGTCATAAATCGTATTGTCAGATACCATATTGTAATACCCCAAGTTCTGGGAACTCGAAGCGTTACGGGTTAGGACCTCATAATGGGTCCCGACCCTCAGAGTAGCAATGACACAACGGATTTTACAACAAGGCACAAATAAATGAAAACCAAAACTTATAATAAAACCAAAGGTTTAAAAAAAGGGAAGCGTAAAAGACTCGCATCCGAGTTCAAAACAAATGGAAAACAACTGAAAAATAAACCCAGTCCCGTCCTATAATGTACAGGAACCCCGGCTGACCACACCATCCGGATCACTCAGCAATACCTATATCCTACACGGCATCTACAACATCGGTATAAACCCTTAGTTAACATTCTAAATATGAGAAGAACTGTAAAGGCACAAACACACATAAGGTAAGATAAACATATAGCATGCTTGCACTCAGCCGGTTAATATCTTTCATTAAGGTTAAACCCTTTACTAATTCAACTTATAGTTGTTACACGAGAGTCTCTACGATCTCGCCTCTATTCCCTTTCACCAACGGGAATAGAACGTATGCATCCTTCTGTCACCTGCTAGACTGGTCTCAAGAACACCTCCTAGTTTCCCCATTCTGAACCTGACAAGCGGTAACCACCCGGTTATAATACACTTGGGTCAATTACGGTTATAAAGGTCAATCCTAGTTCCGAAGCATTCATAGCGTTTGAAAAACGCTATGATATACATCAATAGCGTTTTTATAAACGCTATGACAGAGCCCGCTATAATAGGGTCACAACTTTTCATAGCGTTTGTGCAAACGCTATGAAAAAGTTGACCTATTATAGCGTTTGTAGAAACGCTATAGAAAAGTAACCAATAATAGCATTTGTGCAAACGCTATGAAAAAGTGAATCTATTATAGCGCTTGAGGAAACGCTATGAAAACATAGATCTATTATAACATTTGTGCAAACGCTATGGAAAAGTGGACCTATTATGGCGGTTGAGGAAACGCTATGAAAAAGTTGACATATTAAGATCGTTTGTGCAAACGCTATGAAAAAGTTGACCTATTATAGCGTTTGATGAAACGCTATGGAATAGTGGACATATTAATAATAGCGTTTCCTCAAATGCTATGAAAATAATGTCATTTTTAGTGTTTTATAAACGCTATAGAACCCAATAATAGCGTTTTTGATAAAAGCTATAAAACCTAACAATAGCGTTTTCTATAAATGTTATAGAAACTCAATAACGACATCAAACAAAAACCACATTGTTTCATTTTAAAGATTCAAAATGATACAAAACATGAGTTGCATATTTAAAATAATTGTTTACCAAGATAACATAGTTTGATAATACTAATCTAAAATGAATAACCATCTAATGTCATTTCATATTATAACAACTTTGGTATCTTCAATGCACTCTAGCTCAAATGTTGTCCTCCAAAGTGTTGCATCAGAAATCTTTGGTATGTCAACCTAAACTCGTACAACATTAGGACGTAAAGGAGCAAAATGAACAAGCTGATACGGATCACTTGAAGACCACCGACCTTCAGCAACTACATTTCCTGAGCCACTCAAATCCAATAAGTTGCACTTTCTCTTTGAATTGTTCACACTCTAGTAAAAAAAATCAACATAATTTAATTTTAATATTATAACCAACATAGTAAAATATAATAAAAATAATATAATTATCGGTAAAAAGACTACTAAAAATCCTAGTTCAGACTACTACTCAGTGGACCACCTTATTTTCGTTTAAGTCCACCTATGAACCAGCAAATTATCAAGCCATCAAAGATGCCAAACTACTACTCAACTACTACTCAGTGGACCACCTGGCTCAACAAAAAGATTACTAAAAATCCTAGTTTAGACTGCACTTTTCATAGAGGGTACTCCTGTTGGAGCCTTGGAGGCATCATGCAACATGATATACCATTAAATTGGTAAGAGAAAGCTAGTGGCCTAATACCTTCAGAACAACAACAATGGTTCCTGTTGAACATAAAAAAAATTCTCAAAATTGGGGAATAGTTCTTGTAAAATAAAACGCTAGCCCAGGCTTCCTAACGTAAAAAGCTCAGCCTACTAATTCAAGGCATCTCAAAAGTACACACAGTCTTTAGTTACCTTTTGCATAGAACCCAGGCTTTATATGAAATTGGATATATGCAGTTTTCTAAATTCCTAAATTCCTTATTCAAAAATCACAAATAAAGTTTAGAACTAAATAAATTGGCATCTTAGTACATGATTCACTAATAGATTTTCAGATTAAAAGAGATTATCAATAAATTGGGCATTATAATACCAAATCAAAAGAAATATACAAGCACACAAAAAAGAGATCACTAGTAACCACACAATCAAAAAAAATATATGAGAAATTGGAAGAATATAGAATTGCACAAACTAAGCAGATCAAAACCAATTGCTCGCTTATAGATGGATAGAAACAATAGAAACTGAAACTGAATTACCAATAGAACTGAAATAGAACTAGAGAAATTGTGAACAAAAAAACAAAAAAAAACAATTCATTCCAAGATTAAATAGAGATTAATATAATGGTTAACCAATCTTGACAAGTCAATTGTAAATTTTACTAAATAAGTACTCAGACATTAATATTCAGTTATTCACAAACTGACAAACAGAGATGGTTGAACAACAGACAGTGCATTCTTTTTGTTTGTTACAAAGTAGTAGGACAAAAACAATTCATTCTAAAATTATTGAATAAGCACTCGGACACTAATATCACTTAGGCATGATACTTCAGTTTTTCTCATTCCATTTCATCACTTTAGGCATGATACTTCAATTTTTATCATTCCATTTCATCACTTTATGTACTCAAAAAATATGCAAGTAACAACAAAATTTGGGCAAGCTTGAGGTCTAAGAAGACTTAAAGTTGTTGTACTTGATAATTCCATGGATATCCACAATCCCGGGGGAAATACAAGAACAATTACTTAAATATAGATAATCAATCAAACACAAGCAGTGAGGGTATGACTAGTAGTACTTAATAATCCTTATTAGATCTTCCTTGTTGTAGTCAAGCATCATACAATGATACTAATACTACTTAATCATCCCTATTAAATCTTCCTTATGTATTTCGACTTCAAATGTAACAATGTCAGGTTTATATATACTTATTCATCCCTATTAGATTTGCCTTATTACTTGCTATCATCCCATTTTTCCACTTTTATAACCAATCAAGCACATACAGTGAGAGTATAACTAGCATTACATTTAAGAAAATAGGAATAGTCACTTTCTAAAATTTACAATTTAGGGGGAGAAATCTTGCATTGTGTCACTCTCACAAACAACAAATCAAAGCTACTCCCATACCCTTTGTCATTTTTGACTTAATCTCCACAGACTTAGTCTTTTTAAAATCTTCTTTTAAGGTAAAAATTAGTTGTTTTTGGCCTTGATCTCGCATCAATTTCTTTACAAGATATAATATAACAGGGGACACTTTAAAATGAGTTAGTTTTACTAAAATATGATTCAAGTTAGATGACTTATCAGTTGCCCTGCTTGAGAAATAGTTTAACAAAAATGGAGACTTACCAGTAACTTTTTAAGGTTATGTTTAGGATGTTTTCAATTTCACCACAAGATTTGAACTCCATAGTATAACTATTAGCGGAAAAGAACAACATTTTTCTACCTATTTTTTAAAACAAGACAATAATTACTAGAGCAATAAAATGAAATTACGACACTTACTCTAGCACTTGCAAAGTCATATTTACTAACCAAATTCCTCCAACTCTCGCTAAGAGGCACTTGAAAACCAAAATAAGTATAGTTCATCAAAGTCATATTTACTATTAACTTTAGACAAATTAATATATAAGTTGGTTAAACAAGCTTCTCTAATTATTTGCGTATGAAAATTCTCGAAAACCAGGGAGATCTTCTGATCTAGTTTATGATGAGAATTCTCAGGTAAGGAATGGTGCATTCTATTGTCTGTCTTATATAAACTTGATAAAACTAGTGAATTCCCCCCTCCTCTCTATTTCAGGTATCCAACACCTATATTCTGTCATTTTGATAAACTGTCTAGCCTAAAGAGTTACAAGTTTACAGCTAGAGAGAAAACCTTGTATCTACTATTTTATTTTTTAGTTAATTACAATAACGCCTTTTGTTAGTTAGTGAGCAATACTCTGACGGCTCCAACTTGTATTGCCTACACAAAGAATAGTGAGGATTGAACAACCAGAGATTGTTATTCTTAAGATTTGTTTAACTTTGTAATATTAAGAAAATGGATGGAATCTGTCTTCCAAAATATGAAGATATGGATTGTTAAAATGCTTTATTGTAATCAACTAACAAAAGGCGTTATTGTAATTAACTAAAAAATAAAATAGTAGATACAAGGTTTTCTCTCTAGCTGTAAACTTGTAACTCTTTAGGCTAGACAGTTTATCAAAATGACAAAATATAGGTGTTGGATACCTGAAATAGAGAGGAGGGGAGAATTCTCTAGTTTTATCAAGTTTATATAAGACAGGCAATAGAATGCACCATTCCTTACCTGAGAATTCTCATCATAAACTAGATCAGAAGATCTCCCTGGTTTTCGAGAATTTTCATACGCAAATAATTAGAGAAGCTTGTTTAACCAACTTATATATTAATTTGTCTAAAGTTAATAGTTCATATGACTGTGTACCAAAGATGGCATGACAATCATCTTCAAATTTTGTATTATCAAATGTGCCATCAAGTAAACTGTACAGTGCATTCATGAATCGGTAACAACTGCAAGAAAAATTTGAAATATTAAATCAATGAATTTAATCAGCAAAAAAAGAACTAGCATTAATGGGCTTACCTTGTATACATATCACTAGCAATGATGTCATTTGAAAATTTCCTTCTTCTCTCAGTGGAAGAAGGGTTTCTCTTTGTAGATAGTACCCTTTCATAAAGTGCCTATCAAAAAGAAACTCAGCACATATTCACAATTAAAAACATAATAATATCCAATGAAAAATCTTCTACTAAAATTAAGTCCAACCTGATGAAGTCTAAAAAGCACATAGAAATATTCACTTACATAGAAGATACGAGAATCTCTTGTAGTTGTTGATGTAGTTGCAAGACTGGTAGGTGCTGGTGGACAGGAACAAACATATGATAATAACCTGCTGCCAAAAATTTTAGAGCTTGTAATGCTTGATTCTAATTAATTTATTGTATGGCCTTTCAAAAAAAATATTAAACTACATTTAACTTACAGCAGATAAAGTTGTGAATATAGTCAAAACCTAGTCTTTGTTTCCATCAGCATGTGACAGATAGTCATATTGAAATTTTGCTGCACAACATAAAAAAAAAGTCATTCTAGAAAAGTGAAAAAATGGAACCATTATAAAGAATACTTGTCATTATCAAAGAATATATAATTGTTAAGTTGATTAAAACATACAAATCAAAATTGACATAAAAGTGAAAAGTGAAAGATGATCCTTGAAAGCCACTTAGTCGGATACTATCTATATAACAAGAATTGCCCAAAAAGGTCCTTCTACCTAAACCACAAAAGCATCTCTAGCCTTTCATAATCAATTATGCCTAATCATATATAATCTCCATATTTAGTGCATATGTGAGAAAAATCATCATACTTATACAAACAAATACATCATATAAAGGATCATATATTTAAATACATATGCTTTCCTAGAGCCCCATGAAGTCCCATTATAATGTGCATATGATTTTATACAGACTCCAAGGATGCCCCCGTTAACCAACTCAAAGTTTGAAAGACATTGTCACGAGTTTGTACTGCTATGTTCTATTTTCATATAGAGATGAAAATAATATCAGACATTACTTCGTATGAAAAATCGTCAAAATATGTGATTTGTGCAGAATTATGACGATAAAAAAAACATTTTCTATTCATATCAAAATGTAGTTCTCCCACAAAACTATTTAAAAGAACTATAACTATGTATATAGTAATGTGCAAGAATCTTTTGCAGTAAAAAAAGATAGAAAAGTGAAATATATACACTTTAATATGAGATTATTAATTTTCTTATAACCGTGGATACAATGTCCTACTAGGTAATTTAAGTCCTCAGTACTGCAAGCAGATGCGTTAGAAATGAAGAACCAATCAACCAACTGAAATTAAAAAATGGGGAAAAGGAGAAAAATGAAAAAAGAAGATGCTTTGTTCCCTAGTTGAAATTGAGGGTTGTCAATAATTGAAGAAGGAAATCGGGACCTGTTAAGGACTCAAGAAACTTGTAACACAAACAGATGAAGAAGAAATTATAGCAAGACTCGAAGAGAAGAGAGTTTACCTGAGCCGAGTGTTCGCCGACAGGGCCAAAAGGAAATCCTGAAGTTCGGTAGGTAGTCGACAGTCGAGTAAGAGGAGCGAGGAGCGAGGAGCGAGGTGCGAGGAGCGAGGTGCGAGGTGCGAGGAGCGAAGAGGGAGGATTTGGAACCCTAGGATATACGCGAGAGAGGATTCCTAAACGCGTGCTAGAATCATTTATATTTCTTTTCTATACAGGCTTATCAACGCGGTAATTGGGACTTAGAAAAGAAATTGTACTCATAGCGTGTATTTTTTAAAAGGAATATTTTCATAGCGTTTATGCAATTTCAAACGCTATTAGAAAATCCGCACAGTTTAATCTATAGCATTTAAAATCAAAACGCTATTAAATAATGCTATAAAATAGTATATTTGTTGTAGTGAACAACACAACCAAGCCAAAACAATCAAACTAATATACGGAATGTAGTGAAGTAAGTCCAAGGGACTTACCTCACTCGAAGGTAACTCTCAGATCAAACAACAACTCAATTTCCCACAAGAAAGGAGGAAGGGAAGCCTGTTCACACAAGGCATCACGATTTAGGAATGAACGGTTTCTAAAAGTCTATAACTTCTAGTCTCAATGATCTCTAAGAGATCTCCACAAGCTAAGGTCTCAACCTTAGTCTTACAAATCACTAAGGGTCACAACAACATCATAAGTCAAGGGAAGGAACGAGGAAAACAAGGAAGGAAACATCTCACCAAAGACGGGAGCTACTGTAGGAAAACCGTAGGGGCGGCAGGACAAGGGACAGGGGCGGCAATGGGAAGATCCCGCGGGGGCGGCACGACAAAGGCGCGGGGCAGCGGCATGATAGCAAACGCTATCGAGTCGACAACAAGGAACACAACAAGACACCAATGCTTGCTTCTCTCAATCCACACACACGTGAAGACTCAACTAAAAGAGCCTGAGAACAGCAACGAATCAACAACGGAACAATCCACAAGAATCAAGACTCAAACTTGATCCTAGGAGAAGAAGAACGAAGAAGAAAACAAAATAGAGGAGCAAGGCATGCAGCAATACATGAACGTGATGAAGAACTCTGAGTAGGAGACTTACACATTCAGCAAGGGAATAAGGGAAGCAGGGTTGCAACTTCAAGGTTGAAGAACGATGTATGAAAGAAACGGGAAAAAGAAGAGAAGGCGGGATTATATAGGAAAGGGATGAAAAATATAGAAGGACAGACGTTCTAGGGTTATGAATAAGATAGGACAATCGGCCCATAAGATAGAAGATCGGATCTCATATCTATGGAAAGAAGATAAAACGACAAAAAATAAATTGATATAGAGCAAAATCATAGGGGCGGTTTGCCTGCCGTAGGGGCGGCTCGCTTCACCGCGGGGGTGGTGAAGGCTAAGAATTGGATCTTACAAATGACTCAAATTTTTGGAAGTTCAGCAAATGCCCTGAATTGGATAATTACAGGAAATGAACTAAACTTATGATTACAAAAAAGATCCCAAACATTTATAATTAAATTTTAATGGCCTTTTTTAACAAATGGAGTTAAACTTGTACAATTGACTTGTTTAGGACCTTGGAGGCATGTTTGGATGAGAATAGCCTTTTCAACTTTGATACACAAGATTCTCCATTTGTTTGACTTCGGTCTGTGAGCCTCCTAAACCCTTACTTGGATATAATTTTGTTTGGGCGTTTTGTTGTAGGTTTGATATCATTACTTGTGTTGATGGATTTATTTATTGTGATATCATTATTAGGTACTTGTTTGCTTGGATTTTTATCAATGATTATTTTACTTCTACTTTTTTAGGTAAGTCATACTAACTTACTTATTTGTCGTCCTGTTTTAGATTAGATTTGTTATTAATTGTGAATATAACATATTTTGGAGATTATACTTATATTATTTATGTTTTAAATAATTTTCATTAAATTGTGTTAATTATTTTATCTTGAGTGTTTGGAAGATGTTGATATTATGACAGTAGTGGCTATGAAAGTGTTAAGAGTTGATGAAAAATGATTATTGAAAGTGTTGCAAATTACGTTTAGAGTGTGAGATGTGATTATTGCAAGTATCTAGATATGTTGAAGTATGGGCCGGTATAGTATGGACGGTGACCAATATTGATGTATGGATGGATGATATGAGATATTGACGGATCTGAAAGACGATATTTGTTCACACCTAAATATGATATTGTTTAGGTAGACATTAATTGGTCACATACGGATCTTGGATGGTAAGACATCTTGATCGTCATGAATGAGGATACACGTGGGTCATTGCATGTGATGGAAGGTGATATGATATTATGAGGATTGTTATCATTTATGAGAACGAATAGTTATCGTACTAGTTGATGCAAATATAAGGAATTAAGCACAAGCATGGTGATATCCTAGTTAGAAAATGGTGTAGATGGACTATTAAGGAGAGTTCACTTATAACTAAAGAGTTTCATTTCATTTTGAATTAGTATTTGATAATCTATCCTCAAGAGACCTTGTATAGATAAATGTTTGGGGACAAAAACATTACGGTGTTATGAGTTTTGAGATGAGTATGAGTTGATGAAATTGTGTTGTGTGATGAGGAGGTGATAGTTGGCTCTAAGGATGATATGAGGATGTGTTGAAATCATATATGTTGATGAATGACATTGAGAAATCCGTGTTACAAGTTGCATGCGTGTATAGTTGGACTTTCTTGTTTTTAAAGATCAGTTATAGGACTATACATATGTATACATATTCTATTATTATTGTTTTAAATTATTTTACAACTAGTAACCTGTAACACCCCGAATCCGCGGGACTCGGAGTGTCACATTGGAATAAGATCTCACAGTGGATCCTGACCCTAGCCTGAAAACAAGTTCACTGGAACATACAACATGGCACTGACAGATATAAAACAAATACATAAAACTGTATATAAATAATACAACTCAAAGGTAAAGACAACGTAGCCGAGTATAAACAACATCCTCACACAGGAGGGGAAACAAGACATCACCCTCACGCAGGAGGGAAAACAAGACATCCCAAACCAACCACCTAATGTACGAGAGTCCTCGGCCTGTCACCCTGCCAGATCACTCAGCAGCGTCTAACCTGCAAACATCTACAACACGGTATGAAACCGTTAGTTAACCATACATATATAAGGTAATGCATAAGCACAAGAACAATCATGAAAGATAAACACATCAGCATGCTATCACATATTTACCCATTTATTATCTTTATATAATAACCATTCACTCAAAAACCGTATATATATATATAGATAGATGAAAGTATGTGACACGAGGACCGATACATCCTTGCCTTTGAGTGCAATGTCCAGCTGTACGAGTATCGGTCACACAATCCGCGTACCCTATGGGAGTGGATTGCGCCCTTCCTGTAAACCAGTCTGGCCCGACATCAGAGAACCTCCCAAACTCCACGGCGGGATGAAAGGGAAAGGTTATCACAGCCACGCAGTGGAGTAGTCAAGAAAACATAGGTCGATAAAAACGACAACTCATGCTATCATAGCAAACATATAAAGCACACACCACTCATGCAAACACCTATATATTGGGATGGTAGCTAAGTAAGTCCTACGGACTTACCTCAACCTCGTACAATCACAACCACGGTCAACCTCTAATCCTGAGAGGGACACTGCCTAATAACAAGGCATAAAGAGATATCAATACTCCTATCAATCAAAAATGTCACACCTAAACCCAAGGTATCCATAAGGATCATACTCAATCTATAAGCCTCACAACCAACTAAACCTCAATATCTCAACATAACTCACAATTTCTCAATCTCAATTCTAATCCTAATTTAATTAATTAACCTTTAATTAATTAATTAAATTTTAACAGAATAACGTTTTAACCGCAGGCAATTTCTAAACCCACTTGTCATCAGATTTCATCAAACAAACAACCCATAATCACCAGAATAATATAACGACCATAATGGAATTTCTAATTATCCATTTTGACAAGTCTAAAGTCAATTTAGGCCAAATCGCAGTACGGAAAACGAATAAATTCATAACTTATTCATTACTAACCCGATTTATGATCTCAAAGAAGATTCGGAATCACAACGAAGCAGGCTACGCATGGACAACATCAAATTCATCGGAATCTGAGTGAAGGAACTTGCTTGGTGACATATATGCTCGACCAGCTCTTCATCTGCTCGGAAATGCAGAAACTCGGTACCGATATGAAGAGAATGAAGAGAGGAATCTAGAAACTCAAACGGAATTGAAATCGGATTAGAAACGGAGAGTAGATCTGAGTTTGAAGGTTGAGAGAAATCAGAGCTTTTACGAGGAAACGTGAAAGGAAATGAATTAATAAAGGATTTTCCGCTATTTATAGTGAAGACGATAATTATGCTTTAGCGAAGTCGATAATTATCCTTTAACCGATCCAAAGGCGGGTCGAACCTCCTTCTCCAAACTTCTCGAGATTGGAATATTAAATCTAGAATATTGTAGGGATAATTATTCCACAACTGTCTCGGAAAACGTGTATTCCTAAGCCGTCTTTCTTAGCCGTTAAGAAACGAAATTAGCAACTCTTTTGGCCGTTTTGCCTCTCCATGTTATTTCATATCTAGGACATATCCGATGTCCTGATCATTTCTCTCAACTGCATTTTATTAATTGGAGCTCCCAAATGCTCCAAATAACACCGGAGGGTAAAAATAATTACCCGGTGAAAAAAGTAAAAATTTCCCCAAACGTCCAAAATTACGTAGGAACATCGCGGTGGGACTCATACTCATCAATTGCGAAATCTTCGCGAGTTATATGTCAACTACTGTCAACGATTAAGTTAATCAACATTAATTAGAATTCGGAAATCCTAGCTATTACATAACCACTGGTACGGTCATAGACATGGTAACCTCGATGAGGGAGTGATGTCCCAAGTATGATCGTGCGACGTGGTGGGAGTCCCTTCCATATATAAAACTTGCATACATGTTTTGGGCGGCGCTCTACTAGAGATCGAGCCCAAAAAAGAAGGTGAGTATATGAAATGGGAGACGTGATTACAAATCTTCGTAACTAGTAGTACGTTGGAGGGGGCACATTTGGAATTCAGAGAGCGTTTTGTTATCTTGCGTTGCCGAGAGTTGAGAGATGATACATTCATTGCATTGCATTATCTATTGATCATCATAATCATTATCATCATGAGCATTATCATTGCTTCCGAGTATTAGAGTATTTATTCTGATATATGATTACCTCTACAGATTTGCTCATACATTTTGAGATATTTATTATTTGGTTTTGCTACCTCTATATAGTTAATGTGTTTACAAGTTCAGTGTGTTAGTGTGCATGCTCTTTCTTATCGTTTATTATGCTTAGACTATCTGTTGTCGTTCTTGGTGGTTATGTCATAATATGCTAATGTTAGAAAATTATAGTTTGAATTGATGAACTATGACTTATGCATTCCTTGTTTGGTTTAGGACTTGTTTGGTTTATGATGCATACAAATTTGATTTGATTCTTGAGTTCCGGCTCTATCTTTGAGATGCTAGGTAATTGTTTTATACGTTGTTTATTTTAGGATAAGCTTCGTTCTAGATATGTTCGCAATAAATTCTCAGAGTTAGTGATCAATCAAACCCGTATGTACCTTAGGATTTAGAAAGGTGGTTATACTCTTAATCATCTTGTGTTTTGATATAAACATTAAGGGCTCGTTTGGTTTCAACTCCGGAAACGGAAACGGAATGGAAACGAATTTAGTCCATATGTATATCCTTATTCATGAAAGTTTGTGGAATCATTTCTTGTGGATTAATGCAAAATACACTTGCTTCCCCACATTTTGTTTCCCTATAGGGTATCAAAAGTAATCAAACTCTACTCCAATTCCTTCAAACCACAAAGAATGGTTCCACAAACTTTCATGAACAATGGTATACGTATGAACTAGATTCGTTTCCATTCCGTTTTCGATTTCGGAGTTAAAACTAAACGGGCCCTAAGCCTTTAAGGCCGTAAATAATTTGTGTCTCAGTCTCGTAGCTTTTCTTGATGGTACCACCATCGTTCCATCATTTTTGTTGAACTCCGAGGATTGCATGTTGAAATGAACTTTTTTCTCTTTTATAAAACATATACAACTAAACTATGTAGTTATTTTCATGACATTCATAATTGTTTTAACAAATAATGAACTTTTAAAGAAAATTTTTAAAAACATATACAACTAAACTATGCAGTTATTTTCAAGACATTCATAATTTGTTTAAACAAACAATGAACTTCTTGAGTTTATAAAAAAATTTATCGCCAAAACTCATTATTCATTATATAAAAATATTTGTTTGTAGAAATTTGTATCTAGTTACTTTTTCTCACTATTATACATTATAAGTGAAATACTACATAATATCTTACATTATCCTTTTTATAAGAAATATATCAATTAGTATTTCTTAATAAACTAAAAGGTCATAAAATATGACGGCGTCATACTCAACTATCGCATTTAGGTCATGTTTGACATTAAAGTATGGTCCTATTGATTCAATCTTTATACTTGACACTGAACTCTTGTTTCGAGTGAAGAGGAGAGCAGTGGCCTACATCGCATTCACCGGTAAATTTACCTCTAGGGGGGCGGGGTGTGGAAACAACTATAATTAGTTGACTTCTCGATCAAAGGTAGTCTAGCTCACCCTCCAAGTAGGAATAGATTCTATGACTCGTGAGCCAGTTAAAATAGGGGGCATTTCTAGCATTGAAAATCCATATTCTTACTGTATAGTGAAAATTTCGAGTTGAACACACCTTTTCTTTTCTAGAATAACCTCCTCTTATCGAAAAGAAGGGTCCGAAGAAGACAAAACTGACCATCCTTCTCATCCCCGTAAGGAAGTAGAGCGCGGCGAAACAATTCCGTCGTTCTCGAAGGGGACACTTTAGGATAACCCGAGCAATGAAACAAAAGTAGGGTTCAGGCCAATCGATCCTATTTCGATTATACAAGGTTCTAAACAAAAACAAAAGGCATTTGATAAATAGAAGTTCTGATATTTCCATTCCATATAGAAGAAGAAATTAGTTTAAACCTAATGGCTAACTTTAAATTTTTTTGGCATAGTTTTAAATGATTTTGTAAAGTCTAGAAAGTGTTTGGGAAAGTTGATTTTGGTTAGTTTAAACAAGACTTTAACTTTAAAGTTTATTGCGGTTACCCGAAAATGTAGATTCTAAAAATCTTCTAAAAATGCTTATCTATCAAATGTTTGGTAATGCAGATGCTTAGACAGGGTTATTATTGATTTCTCACCGAGAAATTGTTCATGAGAGAGTGATGCATTGCCATTGTTGACCATAATCTATAAGATTCAAGTTAATTACTTGATTGATATGCGTAGGTTTTTGGTCAAATTTGTTATATATTAAAAACCTAATAGATCTTACAAGGGGTGTGAGGTTCCAATGTCTCAAATTTAACTACCTACAAGTTAGGTCTAACATTGACACATAAAATTCGATCAGATTTTATTCTAAAATCAATTAACGATAAAATAGTAGCTTACAAAATTATATATTAGGCTTAACCATACATATAGCATGGATATGAACATCACATTAGTTGATTGGTCTTATTATTGAATAAAACTTGCGTTAACTTTGAAAATTGTTTATCCATCTCTGAGTGTGTTTGTTTTCTTGGTTTTTATCATCTCTTTGCATTTTTGGCAGTCCCAAATTAACCATGAAATCACTAAAACCCGAGTAGACCTGAATTGACTCGCTTGAACCAAAATAAATCCGAAGAAGCTCGATCAATGTGACCCGTATTGACACACAATTAGACATTACCATGAATCCAATTTTACTTGATTGACCTAACAAATCCGAAAACATGCTGACTCGAATAACCTGAACCCGAGATGACCCAATCCTACAGAAATCAGCCGATTAACTTCTCTACGTATATGAATAAAACTTAACGAAAAAAAGCTTAACCAAAGACATCTCTTTAATATTCGATCTTCTTCAACATGATTGAGGTGAGTACTTCAACTTGTGACACAAACAAATACAATAACTAGAAAAGCAATAAGCCTTATTTGTCTTTAGAATAAAGTTTGTAATCAAGGTATTGTAGAAGACCTAGTTCCCTTTTAATGGTAGCAACAACATTTGTATACAAGATTGGAAGCCGGCGGCGGCGGTGCGTCACAAGAACCACCAACAAAGCCAATCGCACCACACTCTAAGAAACATTTATGCACGTCTTCGCTATTTTCTATGTCGCACAAACGATTACACTCAGTTGGTAGTCCTTTCACTGCCATATCTCCATCAAAATACACAAGTTAACACCATGAAAATCAAAGCCACAAAAAATACAAGTGTTAATGCAAACTTTTACCTTGACCAAGAAAGAGAACAACACAAAGAAGTAACGCAAAGAAGCATTTGGAGATAGAAACTGTTTTGATAGCCATTTTCAGCTTGTAAAAAGCAATAATAATCTTGTTTGGTTTAAGGCTCTTGGTATTTATATTAATGATCTTGAATGTATGATGTAAGACTATGTAGCCTCAAGTTGAATTGGTTGTATTCTCTTACGGGTAAAGATCACATAATACTAATTATTGGTGATATTTTTCTATCAAAAACACTTTTACTTTGGCTTTTCCATCACATATTACTAAATACAATGTTTATTTTAAATAAATACATTCATCGTAATTCATATCATCTTACCATTTTAAAAGAGACATGATTTAGGTTAAGAACAAAACGTGGTTAGGATGTAAGGATTATTCTACCTATCCTTTGTTCATCCCTCTTTACGGTAACTCTATATAGAGTCATATAATCGGGGAGCATAGCTGATTTAGATTACAAGAATGAACTCTTTATACGAAGATAATTGATCAAGTACATCTAAAGTTTCTAAATTTTCTTATCACCAAAGTTCATTTGTTATTATTGTTGGAATTAGTATTCAAAGTAAATAGTGCGTCGGGTTTTTCGGGCAAATTTCCAGTGGCTCCGGCCATTATCAATATTGGAAAACGGAAGCATTGACTTTGTCTCCGCGAGCGTTGAATCGTGATATACTTATTTGTAAAAATTGGATTCCGAGTGAATGAGATAATGATGCCCGAAGTTATGTGTATGAAATACAAAATTGAAAAAAGGAACAAAAATGTGGTTATCCCACATCAACTAAAGGGAGTAGAATTCTTATATATATATAAGGAGGAAAAACGCTTAAAGGCAGTGGTCTTTGGTCACTAACAATTTTCAATCTCGTAATGGGCTACAAAGTGTAAATGTTTGGGCCCAATATCGTAATGGGATGGAGAGTTTAAATTGGTCTTGGCCCAAAGCTTGGCCAATTAAAGCATCAAGCTACGTATATGAAAATTCTGATTTAATAGAATATTCGGATTTAAAATCTCATATTGAAAGCATTGATCTCCTTTATCTAATGAGCTCGCCTTTAAAAGGGGCTAATGACAAAACGTTTTTCTCCCCTCCTCCTTTCTCTTCAAAACTCGAGAGTGCAACACATAAGCGGTTCGCAAGATTTCCAAAGCCATTAAAGACATTATGGGTCTTGGTACTAGTGCAGTTTTATCCTAGGATTTGAAACAACATTCAAACCATCAAACCGACATAAACCTGGACATTTTTCAGAATTAAGGGCAAAGACCTTCTATTTCGAATCTGCACACTAACAATATTTTTATCCTAAGGGGATTTTTTTCTTAGTTTTGATGTTCTTATAGTTTTCGGAAGATGTCTTGTAAAAGACGTTCTTGCAATCTTAATTGTAAAAAGCGATACTTTCTTTCGTAAAATTGTAGTGCATTAACGTTTCTTTGTTTTTTGCAGATTCATAACTCGGAGGAATTATTTATGAAATTTTTTTCTGGAAAAACTTAACTATTTTCTTGCAGGAACCGTTGCATCCGAGATGTTTTTTTAATTTTGGTGTAATTGAAAAAATAAATTTCTTTTGAAAATTAAAATCGGTTTGTTCCCAAGCATTTGATTTTTAAAATCGAAAATAATATATTCTTGTACGGATTTTAAAAACTATTAAATAATCGATTTTATTTTTAAGTTTATCCGATATTGGTTGGGTCAGTTGGAGGAGAAAGAATAGGGGCCACTCTAGTAGACTTTGGGAGAATCTCGGTTGGAGTTATTCACGAAGTTCAAGACAAAGGTAAAAAGGGTTTCTTATGGCCTCCTCCTTTTGAGATATTATGACTTTTGGATCGACCCTAATAACAAAGTAGGAATCCATAAAAACTTAAGAAGATTGGTGAAATAGGGCCCTTTTTGTTTAGTGTAAACTAGGTCCCTAACAAAATTAAATTAAAAAATAAAGATAAACTAGGGATTAAATACCATAAGTAAGGATAGAAGATAGGCAATTAATTGATATTTTGTTTTTAAAAACTACCTAAAAATTTGAAACCGCTTTGAAAAAATTGGAAACTATAAAACCAAAGATTCTCAAAATCTTTTTAAGCAACTAATTCATATAAATCACAATCAGTATACCGTATTTCAAGCCAAATACTCTCTACTCTCTCTCCGACTCCATTGAAGGCGATTGAAGGTATCTTCGTTGTGCATCCTCTTCTCCGTCTTGCAATCGTCGTTTCCTGGTGTTCATCTTCATCGATTGTTGTTTAATTATACCAAGTAAGTTTTCGATCTCATCTTTTCAGTCTATTCATGGTTAAATCCCCGACATTGAAAACTTCTCAACCTAGTTTGTCAAGAATGTTAACAATGGAGTACACAACATTTTGACTGCAATCAATTGGCCTTTATTTTGTGTACAGAATATGATAACAAATAATGTGTGCATAAATATAGTATGTTTTGATTATGTTCTAATCATACATACATATAACAGTGCACATATCATACATAATGTATCATACATATGTCGTTGCTAAAAAATATTATTTAATTACTACTTTTATTATGTTCGTCAAAACTGATAACAATATGTATGTAGTTACTGATGCATATTATGTTATAATAACACATTTATGTAACAGGTAGACAACAGTGTGTACAGAAGGAAGGACCAGCAAGAATGAACGTTCAAATTAGAGTCCACGAATGAAGGATATTGTTAACATTTGTTTCCTATTTTAACGGATTTTGATAATTATTATCATTCTTAATTAGGTAAATAAATAAAGATAAAGAGGAGAGAGAAAGATTATGATTTATTGAGTATTTTTATTTCTATTTTTAATAAATCTTTTTATGAAAATATGGAAGGACCTAGTTTGTCAACGTATAAACAAAATGGCCTAGTTTATACACCTTGATACATAAATTGCCAACTTAGCCAACTCATCCTAAAAACTTGGGATCCGACGTTTAAATAAATTACAAAAAATGACCCACTAAGTCTTGCGCTTAATTTTTTGGGCAAATTTGGTTAGTAGGCTATTTAGAGAAATAGTGATAGTAAGTAGGCTTTTTTGTTTTTCAATTAAGTAAATATACCCCTTTTATTTATTTTTTTTTACCTTCAAACCTTCTCCATCCTCTTGTTTTCTTCTTTCTTCCAAATGCTTTTTAAAAACTGAATTTCTTTTTTTATTTTCTTTTATTAATATTTTTTTTCTTTTTTATTTTCTTTATTTTTTATTTATTTTCTAGAATGAAGAATTTTTTCACACACCGAAATTATCACATACCGGAATTATTACATACCGGAATTTCCACATACCGGAATTTCACATACCGGAATTTTCACATACCGGACCGGAATTTTACATACCGGAATTATCACATACCGGAATTATCACATACCGGAATTTCCACATACCGGAATTTCACATACCGGAATTTTCACATACCGGACCGGAATTTTACATACCGGAATTATCACATACCGGAATTATCACATACCGGATTTTCACATACCGGAATTTTCACATACCATAATTTTGACATACCGGAATTTCACATACCGGATTTTCACATACTGGAATTATCACATACCAGATTTTCACATACCGGAATTTCACATACCAGAATTTCACATACCGGACATTTACATACCGAAATTTACATACCGGAATGAATTTTTAATTGTCCAATATTTAATTTTGCAAATTTTAGGGGGCTCGTTGTAATTTTGTAATTTTTTTAATTGTAATTTGCGTATATGATGACGGTTTGCAAAAATGGTGTAATGCCCCAATTTTAGGCTCGTTTGCGTTTTTATTCTTGCGGCTTTTATCGATATTTAAATGGCTTAGAATTTTTTTTTTATTAAAAAGTATTTTATGACGCGAAATATTTTTCCAGAGTATATTATTATTTTGGATACGTTCGCGTATATCCGCGTTATTATTTTCGGAAACGTCAGGAATGTTTTCCGATTTGAAAATCCCGATCCGAGTATTTCCGATCGAGTTTTTATTTTAGATTATTGTTTTTTTTTTTTGGCTTTTGTTTTGAGTGTTGGCTGCCCAGCTACCCCGTACACCCTTCCTAGCCTCTGCAGCAAGAGCAGGCTACCCGACCCCTCAGCCCTCTTCTGATTTTCTTCACACACTCAATCTTACTGCTTTTCCTCATTAATTGTCAAACGCAAGAGCCAAAAAGGAGACACTCTTCCTCAGGTCTGTTGCCGCCTACCGGAGACAAGGGACAGCCAAAAAGGAGACACCTCAGGCATCGCCTCCGGTCCGAACTGAGAAGCGAGAAGCCTCCTCTCCTTCCTTTCTGTTGCCCTTATCGATTTGGAGCCTTGGCTGGGCGTCCCTGCTCAACCGACGAAGCTCACCGAAGCCGCATCGGACAGCCTCGCCGGAATACATCCCTACCGCCTGTGGTCCCCTCTGTCTCACCACCACTTTCAGTCGCCCTCCCCCTCCAGTGAACTCGCCGGACTGAAGAGCCACCCCACCTCCTCAATCCCGCTGGTATCCTCTCGGGTTGGTTCCTTCCGCCCATTATTCCGAGCCTCTGCAGCCCTCGCCATGAGATCCTTCTCTGGGCTCTAATCACCGCCACGACCTGGGAAGCTCCCTGCTTTCTCAGTCGCGAGAAGGGCCCTGTCGGAGCCAACCAAGCCGCCGCCAGCTTCCCTCCCTACGCCGGTGATTGGGCCGCCTCTGTGCCGCCGACATCGTCGCGCCCCCCTCTGCCTGCTCAACCACTTGCTGCCGCTCCTCACCTTGCCTGCACGAGCCTTGCCGGAGGCCGTAGAGATGTCACCCTCCCTCCTCTTTGGATTCAGAAATCCGCCTCGCCACCAGAGGGCTCGTGCCTGGCGCCATAGGAAGCTTCCCCCTACCGCCCTGTCGATGCCGGAGATCCCATTGGACCGTCTCGCCACAGACGTCGCCGGACGAGGCCCTAGCACCGCCGCCGCTCTATCTGTTCCCCCTTTTCTTTTCAACTTCACGCAAGCTGTAAATCGATGGGGAAGGAGGAGGAGCCTTTTTAGGGTTTATTCTTTCAGCCCCTCATTTATGGTATATTACAGATTGGAACCATCTTTTGTATTTACACATTTGACCCAACTTTTTGGAATTGAACTTTATGCCCTTGCTGGAATTATTTACAGATTTTGGCCCAAGGTTTTATTTATGGAAGATGACCCAAATTCCTAGAGTTGTATATTGTGTCCGGGAAATGTATTTACGGTTTTTAAACTTGGGAATTTACTTCGAGTTAAATTCTTATTTATATACTATATATTGTGACCTGGTTGGATTAATTTAAGTTTAC
The DNA here is from genome assembly GCA_033239045.1 of Fagopyrum esculentum. Classification (NCBI taxonomy): domain Eukaryota; kingdom Viridiplantae; phylum Streptophyta; class Magnoliopsida; order Caryophyllales; family Polygonaceae; genus Fagopyrum; species Fagopyrum esculentum. The sequence continues at coordinate 117,889,336 of BSUD01000005.1, forward strand.
GGGTCAAGGTTTTAATCAAGATTTTATGACCGAGTTTCTTGTATCGTACTTTTACCCCGGAAGGGAATTACGGGATTTTTAAGTCGACGTTTGAAAAACGAGTTTTACCTTGGAGTTATATATTATATATATTTAAAATCAAATTTAGCATATAAGCTAAATTTGTTTAGTTTGGTGCTAGGTTCGGAAGCGCCCCGATAAAGGCCTAACGAGTCCAAGTCGACATCCGTTGAACGACTTCCGTCTTTTGACGTCGTGTGAGTTACCTTTTTCCCTCGATCTAGTTATGTTTAGTATTAGTATCATGTTAGGATGGATCTAGCATAACTTAGTGGAAATGCCAAGTAGTGGCCTTGAATCATATATAGATGTTGGATGATTATGAGTATTGTGATGTTTCAGTACGATCATAGGATGATCTTCGGGATTAGGAGTTGTACCTATCATGCTAGGGTTGTGACCTCGTATAGGTTTGGGAGACTAGAAGCCCAAGGGCTTTTAGCTTGTTGGATAGTTATTGATTGCGTGCCTTGCTTGATCAGGCGTGGAGTGTCTTCCTGCGAAAACTGAGTATTGGATTTAGCGGGTTTAGCTTTGGGACAGGTAAGTCTTCGGACTTACTTAGCTCGTATTCTCTGTATTAGTTCAATGCGTGTTTGGTGGTGTGTGTTTATTGCTTATATTATAACATCTAAACCGGTAATAGGACCACCGACTTTATATGTTTATATTTGGCCCAAGTGTATGATAACGGGCGGTGACCACTATGTCCGGCCCAAAATGGGGATGGTCGGGAGGTGCCTTGCGACCAGTCCAACAGGTGATGCTGATTCGCATCTGGCCCAAACCTGTTTGGTGAAAGGGGACAAGGGCGAGATCTTTAAGATTCTCGTGTCACAAAAGAAGTTGAATTAGAACGGGATATGACCTAATAATAAAAAGATAATAAACCGGATTGTGTGTTTTGGAGCATGCTGTGTGTTTTTGATGTCTTATGTGTGTGTGTGCCAATACCATGATTCTAATACTTGGAATACTAGCTAACGGTTTTATACCGATATTGTTGTAGTTACCCTGCAGGTTAGGGACGTGGCCGAGAGATCCGGAAGAGTGGGCAGCCGGGGTTCGTACATTGTAGGATGGGTTTGTGGGTGGAGTCTTGTAGATATAATTATGTATTGTATGTTTTCGATGTTTGGTCGTTTGAGTTGTTGACTCGGCTGTAGTCTTTTGTTTATATGGTTTTGGGTTTCATTGCATTGCATAAAAATGTATTTCGTTTTGGCCTTTATTTGTGTCTTGTTGAAAGATCCGGTGAAATTGTTGTCAGGCTAAGGGTCGGGACCCATTGTGAGGTCCCAACCCGTAGCATCCCGAGTCCCGCGGATTCGGGGTGTTACAAAGTGGTATCAGAGCCCTAGGTTGACAACAATGGCACTCGCAATCTTCTAAAGGCCGAATAAGGAATAAACAGAACCCCGCGGGTTCTGAGTTTTCGTTTTCAAAATCACATGCATGAGTCGGGGTAGAATGTACGGACCACCACTCCTTCCGCGGATCTCGGCAGCATAGTTATTGGATTTTAGTATATATATAGGTATGTGTATATATGTAGATATGTATCTTGGACCTATGATATTTTGGACTATTGTTATATGTGGATTATAGTTATGCATGATGGACTTGTTATGTGAAAATGGTGGCGTGATTTTTATATTGATATGAGTTTTTACATGTGGCATGATGATATCATATAAGTGTTGGGACCTTGTTTTGTTGTAATGGTTTTGCTTGGATATGATATGTTGGTTATAGCAATGTGGACATAGGACTTATATAGTCATATACGTGTACTAGGATATATAGTAGCATATGGTTTTTGGACCTTGTAGTTAGGATGATAGAAGGCTATCATCGCACCTTGAACAACACCTTTTGGCTTGGGATAGTGTCACCACGAAGACGAATATGCTCAAGTATCGAGTTGAACGTCACGTTTTAATGAGCACCCCAGTGATTCCTCAGACTCCTTAGAGAGCATCTAAGCAGCCATATGAAGACTAGAGATGATGTTAACCACAAGGACAAACAAAGAGAAGAGAACCTCGAGTCAACATAAGCAAAACTGAGATGGAAGATATACAAATAGGGAAGCAATCTGAAGTTGTGGGAGTGGTTCCGAGAAAGCGATGACGAGTAACAATGAAGTGAAGTCGAGACAACGAAATTATGATTCTTCAAGACGACGCATGGATAACTAAAGACGCGGAGCGGGAAGGAAAGGAGTGCATACTAGCAAGGGTAGAAGTGGTATTTCCTTGAGACGTGAAGTTTTTCCTAGATGATCCTAAGCATGGGAGTCAGAGTGTGAAGTGTGGTCGAACTAATACGAAGATTCATGAGATGCGTAAGTTAAGCTTACAGAAGAACTA
>BSUD01000005.1:117896412-117927949 GCA_033239045.1 Fagopyrum esculentum
GTGTGTGTTTATTGCTTATATTATAACATCTAAACCGGTAATAGGACCACCGACTTTATATGTTTATATTTGGCCCAAGTGTATGATAACGGGCGGTGACCACTATGTCCGGCCCAAAATGGGGATGGTCGGGAGGTGCCTTGCGACCAGTCCAACAGGTGATGCTGATTCGCATCTGGCCCAAACCTGTTTGGTGAAAGGGGACAAGGGCGAGATCTTTAAGATTCTCGTGTCACAAAAGAAGTTGAATTAGAACGGGATATGACCTAATAATAAAAAGATAATAAACCGGATTGTGTGTTTTGGAGCATGTTGTGTGTTTTTGATGTCTTATGTGTGTGTGTGCCAATACCATGATTCTAATACTTGGAATACTAGCTAACGGTTTTATACCGATATTGTTGTAGTTACCCTGCAGGTTAGGGACGTGGCCGAGAGATCCGGAAGAGTGGGCAGCCGGGGTTCGTACATTGTAGGATGGGTTTGTGGGTGGAGTCTTGTAGATATAATTATGTATTGTATGTTTTCGATGTTTGGTCGTTTGAGTTGTTGACTCGGCTGTAGTCTTTTGTTTATATGGTTTTGGGTTTCATTGCATTGCATAAAAATGTATTTCGTTTTGGCCTTTATTTGTGTCTTGTTGAAAGATCCGGTGAAATTGTTGTCAGGCTAAGGGTCGGGACCCATTGTGAGGTCCCAACCCGTAGCATCCCGAGTCCCGCGGATTCGGGGTGTTACAAAGTGGTATCAGAGCCCTAGGTTGACAACAATGGCACTCGCAATCTTCTAAAGGCCGAATAAGGAATAAACAGAACCCCGCGGGTTCTGAGTTTTCGTTTTCAAAATCACATGCATGAGTCGGGGTAGAATGTACGGACCACCACTCCTTCCGCGGATCTCGGCAGCATAGTTATTGGATTTTAGTATATATATAGGTATGTGTATATATGTAGATATGTATCTTGGACCTATGATATTTTGGACTATTGTTATATGTGGATTATAGTTATGCATGATGGACTTGTTATGTGAAAATGGTGGCGTGATTTTTATATTGATATGAGTTTTTACATGTGGCATGATGATATCATATAAGTGTTGGGACCTTGTTTTGTTGTAATGGTTTTGCTTGGATATGATATGTTGGTTATAGCAATGTGGACATAGGACTTATATAGTCATATACGTGTACTAGGATATATAGTAGCATATGGTTTTTGGACCTTGTAGTTAGGATGATAGAAGGCTATCATCGCACCTTGAACAACACCTTTTGGCTTGGGATAGTGTCACCACGAAGACGAATATGCTCAAGTATCGAGTTGAACGTCACGTTTTAATGAGCACCCCAGTGATTCCTCAGACTCCTTAGAGAGCATCTAAGCAGCCATATGAAGACTAGAGATGATGTTAACCACAAGGACAAACAAAGAGAAGAGAACCTCGAGTCAACATAAGCAAAACTGAGATGGAAGATATACAAATAGGGAAGCAATCTGAAGTTGTGGGAGTGGTTCCGAGAAAGCGATGACGAGTAACAATGAAGTGAAGTCGAGACAACGAAATTATGATTCTTCAAGACGACGCATGGATAACTAAAGACGCGGAGCGGGAAGGAAAGGAGTGCATACTAGCAAGGGTAGAAGTGGTATTTCCTTGAGACGTGAAGTTTTTCCTAGATGATCCTAAGCATGGGAGTCAGAGTGTGAAGTGTGGTCGAACTAATACGAAGATTCATGAGATGCGTAAGTTAAGCTTACAGAAGAACTATAGCGTGAAGTGAGGGTTTTTGTGAAAGCTCAAGCGGGAGACTTCTTTAGAAATATGAGAGTTACGAGGAGGATTATATGGAAAAAGGTCACATAGTAGAATTACCTTGTGGAGTCAATCGTTTTCCATTATAGTGATGAGACTGAGCAATGCTAAGAAGGAGAACGTGTGTGTGGGTGATGATCTTCAGAAGATGAAAGATGAAACAAGGGGCACTGATCGAAAGACTTAAGTTACCAACCAAGAGAAGAGAGAATGGTTATTAACGATAGAGATATAGGGAAGATACACTTACAACACATTATGAAGGGAGCGTAGAAAAGCTAATGGAGTTTGAAGTAAAGTAATTGAGCTAGTGAAGTTTAAGGTGGAATACCCCAAGAGGGTATCCTTCAGGAGTATGGTTACATGGAAGTGTGGTAGGAGGGTAAGTCATTGATCTTGGAAAGGGTCATTAATGAGCTAATCGGTGACCACTGAGAATGCACAGGTGCGGGTTGATACTGGTGACTGTAAGTGGGGAGAGTAACCCAGGAGATTGGATCATGAAGAAGGGTAACCAAAATGTGGAATATTCGTGGTGGTTGAATGTCGGCAACAAAGAGGTATATCAAGGGAAGTGCAAATATTTTAATCATGTAACAAATTATGGATTCCAACAGGTGATAGTAACATACCGTGTGAGGTGGGATTGTAACGATCTGGTGCGACCTTCTTAGGTCATGTGATTGTCATATGGAGGAATGACATGGATCAGGGTAAAGGGAACTAGAAGGACAAAAAGAGAAGGGAGTCTTTTATGGTTATTGTGCTTAAAGGGAGGATATATAAGGGGATGTATGGTATGTTTGTTCTAAAGTTATGATGTCGCATTTCCGCTAGCAAAAGGTAAGTCAAAGTTTTGTGACTCACATGGCGAAGCCATAGTGGCTATGATGTGAAATTAGGAATCTAGAATAATGCAACGCGACAAGCTTGGAATTACGATGGTAGTGCTTGGTGAAGTAATGAGTGGATCTTTCATGGTTGTGGTTTGGAAATTTCGCCTAAGGGCATACTAGTACGGTTGTGAAGATTGTTCATGGAATACCAAGAGATGCTTAAGGTGACCAACAAGAGAAAGAGAAAAGTAAAGTTTTGAAGTTCGATGTTGATTGAGATGTACAAGAAGTACATGAAAGATTGAAACTAGAGTCTCTACAACCGGTTTAACGCTACATAAGAAAATGTAGTGTAAATTTCTATGCCTACTTGAAGAAGGGATGTCTACGGTGAAAGCTGATGTAGAATACGAAGAGATCCTCCCATATGTTGGGATGTCATTGAAAGCAAAGAAGATTGTATCGAGTTGTTATAAGGTATGATCAAGTCTTGTTGTTAAGACCTTTGTGACTGAACACATGCACAAGATCAAAAGATGTTACTATAGCCATTCCTTTCAAGTGAGAAGAGGGATTAAGCAGAAATATTGCTTAACCAAGGTCCAAGAGTCAGAAGACTCGAGAAAGTCTCTCGAGTTCAGTAGATGAAGGATCTTTGAAAGAAGATGATCAACATTGTAGCTACAGAAGGAACAATACACGTGTTGAAGGATGTCACCCCAACCAGTCGGGGTGGACCACTTGTCAAGCGTTAGGACTAGGTTGTGTCGGTCATTACGATATGAGATGGGTAAAGAAAAGATGGAACCCGGGATAGAACGGATTCCAATGCATCGGAATGTGAATTTTACCGCTAAGATTGATTTGGGCTCAACTCCCATTTCTAAGGCGCCGTACAAAAGACATCAATAAATGATAACCGTAAGGATACTCGAATGGAGGATGCAATCAAATGAGAAAGTGCAAGGACTTGTTGATAAAGGTTCACTAGAACCAATGCGCTGCTATAGAGAGCACCAGAAGTTATCTTGAACTTTTGATTTAAAGTTCATATTGAAAGTATATCTTGAACTCTTGATTGGAAGTTCACATTAGAATATATCTTGAACTCTTGATTTGATGTTCAAGATGGGATACATTTTGAACCCTTGATTGGAAGTTGTTATAGAGGACACCAGGTTGCGAAGAGAAGAATTGTTATCTTTGTTTATACATCGATTACTATAAGTTGAGCAAGACGACAATGAAATACAAGTAACCCTTATAACGAATGGGAGATCTACTCGACCAACTGCATGGGTCGGTAGTCTCTTCTAAGATTAAGTTAAGGCTTGATTGTCACCGTTTGAGAATTTGAGGCTGAGATATTGCAAATATGGCATTCGGGACCAACCGAGGTCACTACGAGTGGTAGTCATTCCATATGGTCTTACTGATGTCTAGATGAGATATATTGGGTCTACTATTGACAAAGAGAGAAGAGGTATGACAAGTTGTCTCGGGATGGCAAACCCCGAAAGATGTGAAAGAAGTTACAAGTTTTCTTAGATGTACTAAGCTTTACAAGATTTGTGAAGAGAGAAGTTGTATAACATCAATTATGACTAATCTACTCCAAACGACAATGAAGTTTTGAGTAGGACAAAAAATTGACATTGGGGTTGTTAAGAGTTAAGAGGAGATTCATTGGTGCAACTGTCTTAATTTACCTTGAGGTATTATGGGTTTGAAGGGTGCAAGTGATTCTTCAAGACAAGGTCTTGATCGAGTATTGAGGAGCAATGTAAAAGTAATATCATTCGTGTCTCGTTAGTGAATCAGTGGGAAGTGAAGTACTTTCTCCATTATTGAGGACTTACTTCCAGCATTGATGGAAACATAACATTAGAGTTGGGTTGACAAGAACCAAGGTCAACGGTGTAAATTTTAAGTTCGATCTTTCTTGTTTGAGACTATTAAAGAGAACAATAGTGAAAATGCTACATTGAGAAAGACCCGAGAAGGAAGTTGAGTTCTGATATATCAATCTTTCGAGATCTTAGCGCGAGTTGAAAAGTGTCTTATAAGTTGGCGTTGCCGCCAAGAGTAGAGAGTGTTCACCCAGTGTTTCAAGTGTATCAGTGGAGAGAATACATGCATGATTCGAGATGTGTGGTCAGTCATGATGATATAGTGGCAGACGAGGAACTAATGAGGCTTATAGGAAGACGAAAGATAGTATCTTAGATTGAGATTTACGCTAAACTGGTAGCATCGATAGAATCAACGGATTAGACCTAGTTTTTCCCTTAGTTGGGTTGTGTATTTATGTGATGTTATATGTGGTTTTGTGCCCCTGCGGGAATGTGTTTTATGTCCGGTTATATATATTGCGATGGTGGTTGGAGTAGTTTGTGTATATAGATTAGAATGTTCCAGCCTTCTTAGTTGATAGTTCATACCCCGGCCTTAGGGACCGAGAAGTGCGTAGTGTGGCAAGTTTCGGGACGAAACTTGTTTTTAGGGGTATCTAATGTAATGCCCCAATTTTAGGCTCGTTTGCGTTTTTATTCTTGCGGCTTTTATCGATATTTAAATGGCTTAGAATTTTTTTTTTATTAAAAAGTATTTTATGACGCGAAATATTTTTCCAGAGTATATTATTATTTTGGATACATTCGCGTATATCCGCGTTATTATTTTCGGAAACGTCAGGAATGTTTTCCGATTTGAAAATCCCGATCCGAGTATTTCCGATCGAGTTTTTATTTTAGTTTATTGTTTTTTTTTTTTGGCTTTTGTTTTGAGTGTTGGCTGCCCAGCTACCCCGTACACCCTTCCTAGCCTCTGCAGCAAGAGCAGGCTACCCGACCCCTCAGCCCTCTTCTGATTTTCTTCACACACTCAATCTTACTGCTTTTCCTCATTAATTGTCAAACGCAAGAGCCAAAAAGGAGACACTCTTCCTCAGGTCTGTTGCCGCCTACCGGAGACAAGGGACAGCCAAAAAGGAGACACCTCAGGCATCGCCTCCGGTCCGAACTGAGAAGCGAGAAGCCTCCTCTCCTTCCTTTCTGTTGCCCTTATCGATTTGGAGCCTTGGCTGGGCGTCCCTGCTCAACCGACGAAGCTCACCGAAGCCGCATCGGACAGCCTCGCCGGAATACATCCCTACCGCCTGTGGTCCCCTCTGTCTCACCACCACTTTCAGTCGCCCTCCCCCTCCAGTGAACTCGCCGGACTGAAGAGCCACCCCACCTCCTCAATCCCGCTGGTATCCTCTCGGGTTGGTTCCTTCCGCCCATTATTCCGAGCCTCTGCAGCCCTCGCCATGAGATCCTTCTCTGGGCTCTAATCACCGCCACGACCTGGGAAGCTCCCTGCTTTCTCAGTCGCGAGAAGGGCCCTGTCGGAGCCAACCAAGCCGCCGCCAGCTTCCCTCCCTACGCCGGTGATTGGGCCGCCTCTGTGCCGCCGACATCGTCGCGCCCCCCTCTGCCTGCTCAACCACTTGCTGCCGCTCCTCACCTTGCCTGCACGAGCCTTGCCGGAGGCCGTAGAGATGTCACCCTCCCTCCTCTTTGGATTCAGAAATCCGCCTCGCCACCAGAGGGCTCGTGCCTGGCGCCATAGGAAGCTTCCCCCTACCGCCCTGTCGATGCCGGAGATCCCATTGGACCGTCTCGCCACAGACGTCGCCGGACGAGGCCCTAGCACCGCCGCCGCTCTATCTGTTCCCCCTTTTCTTTTCAACTTCACGCAAGCTGTAAATCGATGGGGAAGGAGGAGGAGCCTTTTTAGGGTTTATTCTTTCAGCCCCTCATTTATGGTATATTACAGATTGGAACCATCTTTTGTATTTACACATTTGACCCAACTTTTTGGAATTGAACTTTATGCCCTTGCTGGAATTATTTACAGATTTTGGCCCAAGGTTTTATTTATGGAAGATGACCCAAATTCCTAGAGTTGTATATTGTGTCCGGGAAATGTATTTACGGTTTTTAAACTTGGGAATTTACTTCGAGTTAAATTCTTATTTATATACTATATATTGTGACCTGGTTGGATTAATTTAAGTTTACGGGTCAAGGTTTTAATCAAGATTTTATGACCGAGTTTCTTGTATCGTACTTTTACCCCGGAAGGGAATTACGGGATTTTTAAGTCGACGTTTGAAAAACGAGTTTTACCTTGGAGTTATATATTATATATATTTAAAATCAAATTTAGCATATAAGCTAAATTTGTTTAGTTTGGTGCTAGGTTCGGAAGCGCCCCGATAAAGGCCTAACGAGTCCAAGTCGACATCCGTTGAACGACTTCCGTCTTTTGACGTCGTGTGAGTTACCTTTTTCCCTCGATCTAGTTATGTTTAGTATTAGTATCATGTTAGGATGGATCTAGCATAACTTAGTGGAAATGCCAAGTAGTGGCCTTGAACCATATATAGATGTTGGATGATTATGAGTATTGTGATGTTTCAGTACGATCATAGGATGATCTTCGGGATTAGGAGTTGTACCTATCATGCTAGGGTTGTGACCTCGTATAGGTTTGGGAGACTAGAAGCCCAAGGGCTTCTAGCTTGTTGGATAGTTATTGATTGCGTGCCTTGCTTGATCAGGCGTGGAGTGTCTTCCTGCGAAAACTGAGTATTGGATTTAGCGGGTTTAGCTTTGGGACAGGTAAGTCTTCGGACTTACTTAGCTCGTATTCTCTGTATTAGTTCAATGCGTGTTTGGTGGTGTGTGTTTATTGCTTATATTATAACATCTAAACCGGTAATAGGACCACCGACTTTATATGTTTATATTTGGCCCAAGTGTATGATAACGGGCGGTGACCACTATGTCCGGCCCAAAATGGGGATGGTCGGGAGGTGCCTTGCGACCAGTCCAACAGGTGATGCTGATTCGCATCTGGCCCAAACCTGTTTGGTGAAAGGGGACAAGGGCGAGATCTTTAAGATTCTCGTGTCACAAAAGAAGTTGAATTAGAACGGGATATGACCTAATAATAAAAAGATAATAAACCGGATTGTGTGTTTTGGAGCATGTTGTGTGTTTTTGATGTCTTATGTGTGTGTGTGCCAATACCATGATTCTAATACTTGGAATACTAGCTAACGGTTTTATACCGATATTGTTGTAGTTACCCTGCAGGTTAGGGACGTGGCCGAGAGATCCGGAAGAGTGGGCAGCCGGGGTTCGTACATTGTAGGATGGGTTTGTGGGTGGAGTCTTGTAGATATAATTATGTATTGTATGTTTTCGATGTTTGGTCGTTTGAGTTGTTGACTCGGCTGTAGTCTTTTGTTTATATGGTTTTGGGTTTCATTGCATTGCATAAAAATGTATTTCGTTTTGGCCTTTATTTGTGTCTTGTTGAAAGATCCGGTGAAATTGTTGTCAGGCTAAGGGTCGGGACCCATTGTGAGGTCCCAACCCGTAGCATCCCGAGTCCCGCGGATTCGGGGTGTTACAAATGGGTCCATCCGTCTCTTTTGGTTTCCAAAAGACTTGTTCTTTTTCCCAGTTGACAATGACAAATTGACAAGACGTGGAGGAGTTGAACATTATTTGAGTGGGGAATTATATGTTAAAATTGTCTCAAAATAAAAGTATTATGTAAACAAAAATAAATAGCGGACAGAAAGCACAAGGATCAAGTGTTGATTGTGCCGCTAGTTTTAATTCAGAAATTTCTGGAATGAAATTTCTGGTATGAACTTTTCGTATGAAATTTCTGGTATGAAAAATTCTGGTATGAAAAATTTCTAGTATGAAAAAAATTCTGGTATGAGAATTTCCGGTATGAGAAATTCAGTTCAGAAAATAAAAAAGAAAATAAAAAATAAATAAAAAAGGCAAGAAAAATAATAAAAGAAAACAAATTCAGTAATTAAAAATTAAAAATTATACTTATATAACAAATTACAAACATTATTTATTCTTTCTTTCTAATAGAAGGGTTAATAATTTTTACCTACTATTAAATGAAAGTGGTAAAAAATTTGGGGTACATTTTCTTAAACAAAAACTAAAAAAAGCCTAGTATGTCAAATTCTCCCTAATTTTTTGTGCAACAAAAATTTTGAAAATGGTTGAATTGAGTGCAAGCGATAATGCCCTCATGAATAAGACAATTAATGGAACCGACTTAAGTCCTAAAACTGAAACTCAAAACGGCACGAATATTAGTGATGGTAACCGACATGAGTCGACGCCCCAAATATAGTTTGGGAGGGGTCTCCCACCGGCTAACCTAAAAAATTCGGGTCTCGGGGAAAATAACAACCCCGTCCCAACCCCATATACAATAAAGATGTCGGACTCACTGAGCGCATGACTCAAGCATGAGAAGTTCGATAGAATGGGCTTCAAAACATGGCAACAAAAGATGTTGTTCTTCCTAACCATAATGAAGCTGGACAAGTACCTTAAAAAGGATAAACCCATATTCTTCCTCATAGGGACATGAACTCAAGCTACATTTGAGGCTTGGGTGCAAGGAGACTACCATTGCAAATGTTGGATGATGAACATTTTGAGTGACTCTATGTATCAAGTGTACGGGAAAGTCATTATTGCTAAGGAGCTCTAGACTACCTTAAATAAAAAGTATAAGTCTGAGGACACAAGCACCAAGAAGTACACCGTTGATACGTTCATGCACTATCGAATGGTAGAGTCAAGTTCAATCATAGAACAAGCTTAAAAGATGCAACCCTTAGCTCATGAGATATTGGCAAAAGGGATGCCAATTTGTATGGTATTCATTCCAAGTGTCAGCCTTCATTGGTAAGCTCTCTCCTTCTTGTTAAGACTTCAATAACTACCTTATGCACAAGACTAAGGAGATGAATGTTGAAGAGTTCATGTTCAAGATGCGGGTTGAGATAAGCAACCGTAAGGGTGATAGAGATCTACTTGCAAAATCCAACATCGCTCAGCATAAGACCAAGGGAACAAAACGCAAGTTTGAACCCCGAGGCAATAATTCATAAAAACCACAAGTCAAAAAGTTTAGTGGGAAGTGTCACAAATGTGGCAAGATGGGTCACAAAATTGACGAGTGTCGTAGCAAGGGTGATCTACGCAAGAACATGGACAAGGGAAAGACTCAAGTCCACATGACTGAAGGCGGGCTAACAAAACATGACATGTGTGTTATGACGTCTGAAGTCAACATGATCGAAAACAACCCGATGGAGTGGTGGTACGACATTAGTATTACACGCCACATTTGTTTAAACAAGAGTATGTTCACTACTTATATCAAGAACAAAAGCGATGAGCTTCAATTTATGGGAAAGACATCCACCTCCAAAGTAGAAGGCCATGGAAAGATAGTGGTGAGGATGATGTTCGATAAAGAGTTAGCCCTCACCAATATTATGCACGTCCCCGACATCCAGAAAAACCCAATCTCCGGAACCTTTCTAAACAAGAACGGGTTTAATGTAAACATTGGTTCTGACAAAATGACTCTAATTAAGAAAGTAATGCATAGGCAAATGTTATGTAAAGGATGGACTAATCAAGAAGAATTTTCTAGAGAGTCGTCTCAAAAACAATAACAAAAAGTTCAATGAATAAAACTTCGATTGCTTATGTTGAGTCTTTTCATTTTTTGCATAAAAGATTGGGGCATGTGAATTATAAGTCTATACAAAGACTAACTAATTTGAACCTAATTCCCAAAAGCAAATTAAGTAAAGATAAATATGAAGTCTGCGTACACGCAAAACTCACAAAAACCCCGTTCTCACATATGGAGAGAACAACGGAACCTCTAGGCTTAATTCATACGGATTTGTGTAGTTTAAAATTTGTGCAAACTAGAGGCGGTAAAAAGTATTCCGTGACTTTTATCGACGATTGCCCAAAATATTGTTATGTATGTTTGCTAAGGATCAAAAACAGGGCCTTGGAAAAATTCAAGGAATATAAGTTGGAAGTGGAGGACCAACTTAGTGAAAAAAATTAAAATATCCCATGTGATAGAGGACGTGAATATGATGAACCGCTCAACTCATTCAGTAGAGAACACGAGATTGTTCATCAAATAACCGCTCCTTATTCTCAACAATCTAACGGAGTTACGGAACGTAAAAACCGAACTTTGAAAGAGATTATGAATGAAATGTTGCAGGATGTAACACCCCAAATCCGCGGGACTCGGAGTGCTACTGGCTAGGATCTCACAGTGGATCCTGACCCTAGCCTGACAACTAGATCTTATAACAAGGCACAGATAGATTAAAACCAAATACATAAAACTGTACAATATAAACATCAAAAGGTTTACAATATCACAACCGAGTACAAAACGGCAAACCATGAACAAACAAGTACAAAACATCCCATAATCCCACGCATAACCTAGTGTACGGAATCCCTCGGCTGATCACCCATCTGGCTCACTGCAGTCTTCCTAACCTGCAGATCATCTACAACACGGTATGAAACCGTTAGCTAACAGAAATGAATAAGAATGAAGCAGTAGCACATATAACACATCAACACATCACATCATGCTATGTACTCACACATATTTATTTATTATCTTTACTTAAGTTATATCGTTACTAATTCATTTCCTTGTGACACGCGGAGTAAACTTCCAACGCTTCTGTCCCCATTTCCCCTCAGGTTTGGAATGGTGTCAATCACCACCACCTGGAGGATTGGTCGCAGAGAACCCCCTAGCCATCCAATTTTGGGCTAGGAAAGTTATCACCGCCAGTTATCATACACTTGAGCCAATCAATATGCATGTAGGGTCATCCTAGTCCGGTTAGATTATAAATGCAACACACATATGCACACACACAACCACAACACACACTCAAACCCATAACTGCTCGCTAAGCATGTCCCAAGGACTTACCTGTCTCAATCGCAATCTGTATCAAGTGGTCACGGCTTCCCCTTGGGGAAACGATTAGTGTCTACATCAACAAAGCACAACAATATCAACATCGTCCCGAGGTTAGGAGATTACACCTCCTAAATCTTATAATCATCCTCAACTCATAACTTGAATCCAAACCTCTATATCACATCATAGCTCACAAATGCCTAAGGCATTACCTCAAACACATACTAAACCTTAAAGCCATAACCGGCATACACAACCTCGTGATATCCTCAACTCACTCTCATACCTAACATGACTCTAAGCCACTCATATTGGAAAAGGAAAGGATTTATATCACCCTAGGTAGCACCTGCAGAAGATGCACCTGCGTGACAGGAAGGTGCATGGGCGAAGCAGCAGAAGGCGCAGGGGCGGCGGCTCACTCACGCAGGGCCGGCTCAACACCAGGCGCAGGGGCGGTTGTCTGGTGGCGTAGGGGCGGCTGGTGTGCAGAAAGTGATCCTCGACTTCTCTTCAATCCTTCACTCGGTATCCTTCACTTCTTCATCATCCAGCAACCATACACACACACACACATACATATATATATATATAGACATCAGTACATGCCTAAGAAGATCAACACAAGATCAATCTTGTGGAATCTTGAGCTAAAGATGGAGGAAAGGAAGAAAAGAGGGAAGAAAGAAGAAGGAGAAGAAGAACTCACCAAGCTGGAACTAATAAAGGACAAGATCCACACCAAACACACTCAATTGGCTCTCCAAAGCTCAACATCAACATCTATCATCATCATCCAAACTCAAAACTCAACAACTCTCTTGCAAGATCAAAGAAAACCAAGAAGAAGATCTAAGGAGGAAGAGAAAGAGAAGAAGAAGAAGAAGAACGTGAGGAGAAGAAGCCTGGAGAATGAAGGAAATCCTTCATCAAAAGCAAAGGGAAGCTTATAAAGGAAGCCAAGGTAAAACACGGGTCAAGGGTCAATAAAGACAGTTGCAGCCGTAGGAAACCGCAAGGGCGGATCCCATGAGGCGCAGGAGCGGGTCCAACAATGCGCTAGGGCGGCTCACAGTGGCGCTGGGGGCGGCTTAGCAGCAAAAGACCAAGACTCTTACACAAGAATCTGGGTTACCCAAGAACATGTGGGGGGAAGTGTTGCTTACCACAAATGACATTGATGCAGGGTTGGAGCTGCAGTTTTCGATTTAGATTGAAAGCCCTTGATAACAGTCTCATAGAACAAATCTCGGGTATGAATCTAGGGCAAGATTTTGGATACAGTCGAGATTTGTGAAACTTAGAACCAAAGAACGTGAGTTTGATGGATTGATAATGGAAAGAAAAAGAAGATGGTTAATAGAATGAAAATAATGGAAATATAGGAAGATATGATCCAAGATATTCCCACAAAGAACCTTGACCCATTATGTGTCAAAATCCCTTAACGAAGAGTTTACCTTAACCCTCACTTCTTTAACCTTACACAAGCCTTCTAAGTAAGACAAGCACAAGGAGGGACTAGAATTGACCAGGAGCACCAATCTTTAAGAAGATTAACACACACAAGCACAATCTAGCAAGGACTCATAACTATTCAATCAAGGCTCTCTCTTTGATTGAATAGAAATAAATAAAACACAAACTTTGTAAGCGAAACAGTGAGTTCACAAAATTTGTGAAAATAATATCAAAATCAATCTACCGAATAATCTCACTTTCTAAGGCTATTTATAGGTGAGATTCTAAGAAAAGATAAAATCTACAACTAAAAGATAATCTTAAAAAATAGGTTCAACAAATACCTTTAAGATAGGTTCAACAAAATTTGTGAAAATAATATCCAAGGCTTCGGTTATTGTGCACCTCTGTCCATGTTCTCAAGTGAAAGTAAAAATCGAAAAATTATGAAGTGAAGTTGCTTATTTTTAGTGGTTGTGAAGAATTTAAAAAGGTTGTGGAGTTTATTCCATATTCCCAGTTTTATCACCACATATCCTATACATTTCCACCCTTAACACGTTTCTATGGCCTCTTACATTGAAAGACCTTGAGACCTTTATGCACATGTTAAGGCTTTTATGGTTTAGATTTGTTTTCTTATGATTATCTCCACATCCTTTACCATGCATTTCATACATACTCTTGGATAAAGTGTTCTTGTCTTTTCATGCTATAATTCTATTGATACATACATTATCTTCCTATGCCTTGAAACATCACTTTGAGGGTGATCCATAATTAAGAAGCACATTCCAAAAAGAGTTTTTGTTTTTAAACATCATATAATCCATGACATCTTTTATGCTAGGTTTGAACCTTGCTTGGGGACAAGCAAGAGGCAAGTATGGGGTATTTTGATAACATGAATTATATACTATCATATTCATGCATATTTTGATTATATCACCTCAGTTGTACATACATTTGATGAGATTTATGTGCCTTTAAGTCTATATTCATATACATTTCGAGAATAGAGGTCTACACGAGTTCTTGATTGAATTGTAGGCAAAATGATGAAGTTTTGATGCAGAAATGGATCAATATCGGACTTAACATCATAAAGGATCATGAAGGAGACTTAAAGATAGGAAAATATAAGAGAAGAAACCACAAAAGAAGATACAAGACGGAACTAAAAGATAACACGCTCAAAGGACAAAAATCGGATGAAGATATGGTATACATCGGCCGATTTTCTTAAAGATAGACCGATTTCTATCTTAATCGTCCGATTCCGTGTAGGATTTTGAAAAGATAAAGAGTTGCAACCCTAGCTTTTCCCTATAAATAGAGGGCGTCTCTCCACATCCTAAATCATTCAATCACAAGTGAAGTATACTCCTGAAGCATTGAAGAAACCCTACAAGATTAGAGATTGAGGATTGAAGCAAGATTGAAGTTCTTGAGAGGTTTTCTAGATTTTATTTCTTTTGTCATTGTGAACACAAGTTTGGAGTTTGTTTTTAGTTTTTATTTGGTTTTCAGAGATTTTGAACCTTTGTTCAAGGATTGTTTATTTTTATTTCAAGATTCAAAGCTTTCTTTACTTTCTTGATTTAATCCTTTTCTTGATTTTAACTATGTGTGTTATTAGCTAAAACTCTTGCGATTCTAGGGTGATTGATTGAAGATTGTGGTTAAGATGATGATAGAATGAACCTCACGTTGAGATTGGACCCTGAGAGTTGAGTTTTACTTTTGCAGAGAAGAAAAACCAGGTTGTTCTTGAGAGAAATCGACCGATTTACAGGAAGAACATACCGATTTTCTCTTTTGTCGTACCTATCATGCTTTATCCTTAAACCAAAGTTAAAGATTGCTTAAACCCTAGCCTTGTTGAACCTTCCTAACCTATATCCGAGCTTGGAAAGAGACTTACCGGCGATTCCCTTGCTTGGTTGCCAACAATGATGAGTTCTAGGTAATAGAGGACTCAACACCCTCTATTAAGATTGAGTGTGTCAATCCTTTGCCTTTGTGAATTAACCTGATTCCCTTAGGTCTAGTGTTTGGTTTGAGAGTATAATCCTTCCCTTAGATCTCTATCTTATCGAGACTCAACATCCTTTATTTAGAGCTTTTGGGTTGGGATAAGTGGGTAGTGGAACTTCACCGTACATTATCCCGTTTTAGAAGATATTTCCTTTGTAATCCCAACTCTGTCCATATATCGTTAGATATTTTGAATCGAAAATTACAATCGGATGCTTTGATCTCTAGAATCTCTCTTTCCCAATACTTACACATATCTTTGTATTTGTTATCAATATTTGCATTATTGTCTTTGCTAGATTGCTTTCATCGATTTGATTTCACCAAATCCCTGAGTTCGACCTTGGAATACTTGCTTATATTGTGATTGATCCGTACACTGCGGGTTCTCTATTACTTTATTCTTCGTATAAATTTAAAGCTTATTTGCACACACAATTTCGAGCGAACACTCACTAGAACAAGTTGCACGGCCATGGCATGAGCATGAGACTAAGGGACTGTTCGGGATGATGAGTTTTTTGGATAGGTGAAACTTTTTGTGTAATTGATTGTATAGTTTTTGTAAAGGTTTTATAAAACATGTATATTTAATATACAAAAATTATTGTTATTTGGTAAAAATAGATTTTTAGGGTGAATTTACTAAAAAAATCAAAAGAGACAAAATATGTGTTTGGAGGTAAAATTTAACAATTTGATGATTTACTCACAAATCTCCCAAAAGCTATCATTTACATCATTCAAAAAATGGTTAATAATATATCTAATATGATCCACGAAAAGCTAATTTTGTAAATAATTTCAACTTGCAAAAAAGATCACAAGTTTTAAATTATGAAAAAATTTTAAAAAAAAAAAAAACTACGTAATAATACGCGTCGAACACACCACAATTATTCGGATAACGGTCAACTAGATTTGGGGCTTTTTTTGTCGACTTTAATAGACGGTTCTAACAATATAATAGAGTAAAAAGATTAGAAATTGAAATTAGATAAGAAAAGGTCGTTTGAGTGAAGTAATTAGTGGAGAATGAAGAGTCGTAAAGCTGTGATTAGATTTTAGAGTTATGGACATAAATATATACTATATCAAAAGCCTATGATGATGACAAAAAGTCAATATCTCCAACTAAGGGTTTTAAGTCAAAGCAATGACATAATAATATATTAATAATAACCCAAAAGGTTCACATTTTTCAGCGGATTTGACATTTTTATAAAAAAAAAAAAGAAAAGAAAAGAAAATTGGTGTATTTAATATGCAATATCATGAAATTTGAATTTGAATTCATATAATATATTAACCTTAAATCAAGAATTTATCGTTTATGTGGTCGGCTTACTGCAGCCATGATATGGAGGAGAGAATATTTGCCGATTTAATGTCAGCAAATTCTGACCTAATCATATGTAAATATGTTTTTATTCTACAATCAATATACTCATCATCTTTACAATCCAAGTAAATGTTACAAACTCATAGCTCCATATTTACGTAACTAGTATAATACCCGCACCTTGTGCGGGTTTTGAAAAAAATGAGAAAGAATATTGTAAAATTGGTTTTTTTTTTGTGCTTTTGTTTCGTATACTTCTCTAATCTAATCCTGCGTCCACAGCGCGCCACGTCATCAACCCGTGCTCTGGTTTAGTAAGTATAATAGATTTGGTTTCTATAAAATTATTATTTTAATAATAAAAGATTTTATGGTTTAAAAAATAGTGTAAAAAATAAAGATTTATTGGCTTTAATTGTGGGAGCTCAATTTCAAAAATTCTGCGTCCACAGCGCGCCACGTCATCAACCCGTGCTCTGTTTTAGTAAGTATAATAGATTATCTTGTCCATATCGATTCAAACAAGTTCACAAACTTCTTCTAAACATCAATTTCCTCGTAAATTTATTCTAGCTTCTTTCCTCTAAACTTTATCTTCTTTTCACATGCATTGTTTTATACCATTCAAGTAATATATATATATATATATATATATATATATATATATATATATATATATATATATATATATATATATATTCGAAGTTTGAGAGAATCAAGTATTTTGAACGAAAACACGCGTAAAATGAACCTAATAAAAATAATATAAGATATATCATAGAGACTATTAATACTTAGATAATAGATCGAGGTTTAATACTCTTTATTGTTAATTCGTATTGTGAACTTGCTCATGTGTTTTAGAAAAATAATAGGGTGTGTTCGGTATATGAGGTTTTTTGACGGTTTAAGATTTTTGATGGTTTTAGTTTATTTGATATTTTTTTTCTAGAATTTTATAAAATATAAAAATTTAATAAAAAAGTTAACTTTGTGTTTAGATTTTGGGGGAAAATTATCAAAAAGGAGTTATCTTGTATATACAACAAATAAATACATGGTGACATAAATAAGGACAAAATTATCTAAATTTATAGAAAACTAATAAAAGAGTTAGAGGAAGTTATGGATTGAAAGATTTTCTAAAACGTTAAAATAAAATTCTCTTCACTAAACTTTCAAAAAAAAATAAAACTAACGAAAAAAAGCTATTTTTACATAAAATTAGTCTAATACCCGCACCGTGTGCGGGATTAGCTTTAATAAATTGTAAAACAAATCTATTTATTAATTAAAGTGAGTTGAAAGATAATATTATAATGGAAAGTAAAAGATAATAAAAATAGAAAGGGATATTTTTAAATAAATGATAGTTTACATGTTCTTGATAAAAAAAGGTCTTAAATGAAACTGAACGTTAAAATGACCCGTAATATAAAAATATATGGAACCATGGTTTATGTAATTAAGGTTTTTTTTAATATTAGTGTGTGTATATATATATATATAGTTAGTTAGTTAGTTAGTTAGTTAGTTAGTTTATATAATTTTTTAAAATGAGAGTGCTTTTAAATTGCATTGACAAAAAGAACGGAAAAAAAAACATATGGTATTAAAGACTTCTCCTTTATTCTACTTTATAATAAGTATATAGATATATATTTTAACACTAATAGTATATATACATATATGTTTGGTAAGTAGATAAATATAAGTTATATAATAGGATAATTAAAATATGATAACTATATATATTATTTTAAAAAAATTCTAAAAAAATGACATGTAGCATATTTTTTGTTCGGATAAAGCACGTTGAAGTAAAAGCTTCTGCTTTAATATATGTATATAGTCTACGTGAACATTAGAAAACGTAAAACTATATCAAAAGTTATCCAAAAATTAAGCCGAACCCTAAATCGGATAATTTGCGGGCCTGTAATCTAGCAAATCCATTTTAACTTTCCCGTATGCCATTTAGCTTGATGTGTCATAGGCTCTGATAGCCCACCCGATTGTACACTCGTACGCAGCACGAGATTCTTGTTATTTTAATATATGAAAAAAAAACATTCTTTGTTAATCTATGTTTATATATTTGTAAATGAAATCAAACTCTCCCTCCATCGTCTTCCTTTGAATTCTCAAACAAATGGAAAACAGAGGAAAAGTGCGATTCCCCCGCACACTCTTCTCCTCTTTTGCATCTTGCAAAACCCACAAACTCATCTCCGATGTCATTCATCACCACCACGACCGCCGCCGTCAAAAACACCAACGGGAAGAACCAATCATTCCCTACTCCTCCACATCCTTGGAACCCCTCCTACCTACTTCTTCTCCTTCCCTTCTTCCAAGACCAAAGCCTTTTCCCTGCCCTTCAATCTGCAGGCCCAGGTGTCCTCAAACTCTGGGTGAAATGATCAGAGAAAGCTGTATTCTCTCCATAGACCGACGTAAAATCCCCGGAAATTACCAACTCATCCGAGGAATAACGTGTCCCCCTGTTTCTCCGGTGAAGGTAAAACACAGCCTCAAACAGGGGACAAAGAAGAAGAAGAAGAAGACGCCGACGCAGAGAATCCATTTCAGCTCCTCGTACGAGGACTGGTTCAGCAGCGATGATGAGAGAGAGGAATATGACTCCGATACCGACGCCGGAACATTGTTTTCCGATACCGACTCATTCGGGTCGGCCCGGATGATGACCCGACGAAAGCCGCCCAGCGCTCGTAGGAGGGAGGCGAGGAAGAAGAGATTCATGGTAGCTTTGGATGAGAAAATGAAGGGGAGCTTTACTGTGGTGAAGAGATCCAATGACCCATACTACGACTTCAGGGGTTCCATGGCGGAAATGATAATGGAGAATCAGATATTCGGGGCCGGAGAGCTTGAGCAGCTGTTGCATTGTTTTCTTTCTCTCAATTCTCCTCATCATCACAGGGTCATTGTTGAAGTATTTGCTGAGATTTGTGATGCTCTGTTTTTCAATACATTAGGGCTGTAGAAACTGAACAGTATTTGTGATGCTCTGTTTCTTCTTTAATTATAATGTCACTTGTTTTTCTACAATTCAATTTAAGGACTCTGACTGTGTGATAATTTGCTGTTGTCTTCTGTTTGGGATTTTAACTTGATAATTACAAATCACATTGGCTGCGGCGATGGATGAATAACTCTCCTTAAATCTTGTACACTTGCATTTACCCATTATTTGCAGGAATTTTGACTTTACTTGCAATTGATTAAATATTATATCGTTAATATTTTAAAATTATTGTTGTTAAAATAGTTCAAAATTCATATTTATATAATTAATAAGATATAAAATATATATATATGATAACGAAACCATTTTTTTTATAATATTGTGATTTAAAAATTAAATGCAAAATTCTAAAAATTCCGGTTGTATCATATGGAACTGTCGCTCATCACCCAAACGTCTTCGAGTTTTCACGTGTTTTTAATCCCTTCTCTCGTTTGATTTATTCCTCAACCTTTTTAAGTCTTGATGTAGCTTTCCTACCAAAAAAAAGTCTTGATTTAGCTTTTGGTAATAGCTTTTAACTTGGACATTGAGTTCATTGTTAGAATTTGAATGAGGAAATTAATGGAAACAACCCGCTAAATAGGTCATATTGCAAATGACCACCCGCTCTATCACTATTTACCGGAAATCACCCTATAAAGATACTCCGTTACCAAAAAACCACCATGTGTCAGTATTCCGTTAAATATCCGTCTTGTGGACCCCACTTTATAATAAAATAATTTTTTTCCTTATTTTTCTGTTTTTCTATTTTTAACTTGATGGTGAGAATGGGCAAGGGTTCACGACTTCATGAAGGAAGACTTGCAACTTCCATTTTAGCTTCCGGATCCAACCTTCTCCTCACGCTATGGCTCGAATCCGGCCGAGTGGCGGTTACGTGGCTGGACAGGCGCTAGGGTGGAGGTCCTGGACGGTGTCAATCACCACAGATGTGTTCCGATCTCCACGGCTGGTAACAGGCGGTGACAGAAAGTCTCCACTGGACGGTGTCAATCTCGACGGTTTCAGCCATTGATGGTGTTGGTCCCTCCTTAATCAAGCCCGATTAATAGATGGGTTAGTCCAATGGGCTAAGACCCAAGAAGGAAGAGTCCATTGTGGAGAATGCTCTAGAGAAGAATAGAAAAGATAAGAATGATCTAGATAAGATTAGTCTAAACTAATCTAGAATTCTCCTCTAAAATATCTTCTAGGATTTTGTGTAATTCTAGAACTTTCTTCTCAAATATCTTCCTAGATTAGTGTGTAGGGAATGTGATCTCCTCCCACTATAAATAGGTGGAGAAGTTGTAAATTTCTATCATCCACAAAATTGAGAGCTCAAGCAAGCTAAGTATAAGTTGTGAGAGTGCCCACAAAATCTTGTAGCATTCCTTCTCCACATAAATATAAGTGGGTTTGTATCAATTAAGTCATTGACTTAATTAGTCCATATTCCCATTCTACCAACACGAAAGTGGGAGGTTTTCCCAACAACTGGTATCAGAGCAAGGTTAGTCCGGTCATTATTCCTTAGCTCGTGTTGTCAAGATGGAGGCTACCGTCATTCACGATGGCGAGATGTTCAAACTCACGGCGGATAATTATTCTTATTGGAAGCCGATGATGGAAGACCACCTTTATTGTAAGGATTTGTACGAACCCATCACCAACAAGGATAAGCCCGAAGGGAAGAGCGAGAAGGAGTGGGAGCTTCTAAATCGGAAAGCGGTCGCCATGATCCGTAAGTACATCGACAAATCTCTATTTGAACATGTATCTACATATACAAATGCTTTTGAATTATGGACAAAACTTGAGTCCATGATTCAAAAGAAAACGCATCGTAACAAAGCCGTTCTAGTTCAACGGTTGGTGAAGATGGAGTACAAGGATGGCCAAAACATGATCGAGCACTTGAATAATTTCAAGGGGCTCGTAAATCAGCTAAGTAAAGCTGGAATGAAACTCGAAGATGAGTTGCAAGCCCTTCTACTCCTTAGTTCCCTTCCAGAGAGTTGGGACACTCTCGTAGTTACTCTAAGTAACTCAGCCCCGGAAGGGAAGCTCACAATGGACGCCGTTAGTGATAGCCTCCTTGGTGAAGAAGTTAGAAGGAGAGAACGAGGCACGTCTACCTAGTCTGAGGCGAACATTTTAGACAACCGGAGTAGAAGCGATACACGTGGGCGCAATATGAACCGAAGCCGGGACCAATCTCGAGGTCGGTCTAAGTCACGCTCTAGGCCAACTTGTTATTACTGTGGAAAAATAGGCCATAAGAAATCAGAATGTCAATTTCTTAAGAAAGATCAAAAGGCCGGCAACGTCAAGCCAAACCAAATTAACCCAACAAAGAGGCGAGAGGAAGACAAGGGTACAACCGCCATGGCAGATGAAGGTGATGATCTATATCTCTTCGGAGAAGACAACTTCCTGAATATCGCCTCTGACGATAGCTCCTGGATTGTCGATTCCGGTGCATCATTCCACGTCACACCCCATGAAAGTTTCTTCTCAACCTACCAAAGTGGTGACTTTGGTAATGTCCAGATGGAGAATCAAAATAGGAGCAAGATTGTTGGTATAGGAGACATCATCCTGATATCAAATACGGGATGCAAGCTTACCCTTAAGGATGTGAGGCATGTCCCGGTTATGCGCCTCAACCTCATATCAGCTGGAAAGCTTGACGATCTTGGCCTAGTAAATCACTTTGGCGGAGGCAAGTGAAAACTCATCCAAGGAAGCATGATAATGGCTCGAGGAAAGAAGGAAGGGTCATTGTACGTCACACAAGCAAAGTTGTGCATAGGAGAAGCCAACGTCGCAGGAGAAGACATGGAACTATGGCATCGAAGGCTCGGACACATGAGCGAGAAGGGTCTTCACACACTAGCGCGAAGACAACTCCTCCCAAAGGTGCAAGGTAACTCTCTTGACCCTTGTGCCGATTGTTTAGCTGGTAAACAACATAGAGTTTCCTTCCAAACGTCTTCTCAACCTAGAAGAAGAAAGAATATTCTAGATCTTGTGCACACCGATGTTTGCTCCATGTCCGAGAAATCCCTTGGTGGTGCGTCCTATTTTGTCACCTTCATAGATGACCACTCAAGGAAGGTATGAGTTTATCTCCTAAAGACCAAAGACCAAGTTCTTGATGCATTCAAGGAGTTTGTTGCTCGGGTGGAACGAGAGACAGGACAAAAGCTCAAGAGTGTTCGATCTGACAATGGAGGAGAATATCGAGGTCCGTTTGAGGCATACTGTAGATCTCATGGAATCAGGATGGAGAAGACACCACCTAAGACACCACAACTGAACGGGCTTGCAGAGAGAATGAACCAAACAATTACAGAAAGAGTTTGGTGTATGCTATCTCACGCAAAATTGCCCAAGTCGTTTTGGGGAGAAGCTGTGAAGACTGTCGCCGACATTGTCAACCTTACACCGTCCGTTCCCCTGAATGAAGACACCCCGGAGGAAGTTTGGTCAGGAAAGAAGGTTTCGTATGACCATCTAAAGGTGTTCGGGTGCAGGGCATTCGTTCACATACCTAGGGACGAACGCGCCAAGCTTGATGCCGAGACCAAAGAATGTATCTACCTTGGCTCACCCAAAGATGAACTCGGATACCGGCTATGGGATCCGACCACCAACAAGATCGTTAGAAGCCGAGATGTGGTATTCTTCGAAGATCAAACAATTGAAGATATTCAACGATCAGAGAAGCCAAGGACAAGAGTCAAAAGGAGCACACCAAACCCCGACCCTTCTCCGATACAACAAGACACTTCAAATGAAGCCACGCCAAGAAATGAAGATGTTGAAGAGAGTGATACTACTCTAGAGCATGGTGATGAAGAAATCCACCAAGCGCCAGAAGGACAATCGAGCACTCCACCAGAATCTCAACTGAGAAGGTCTTCTAGAGACAAAAGACCATCTATACGATACACACCTGATTAATATGTGACCCTCACGGATGAGGGGGAGCCTCAAAGCTACAAGGAGGCCATGGACGACACTCACAAAAGTGAATGGGTAAGAGCCATGCAAGATGAAATGGAATCCTTGCATGAAAACCACACATATAAGCTGGTGGAGCTACCAAAAGGGAGGCGAACTTTGAAGAACAGATGGGTATACCGAATAAAATCGGAGGATGAAAACTCAAAGCCTCGGTACAAGGCTCGATTGGTCGTAAAAGGATTCCAACAGAAGAAAGGCGTCGACTTTGAAGAGATATTCTCTCCGGTAGTAAAGATGTCATAAATCCGAGTTGTTCTTGGTATAGCAGCTGCTCTGGACTTGGAGATCGAATAACTCGACGTCAAGACCGCCTTTCTCCACGGAGATCTTGAAGAGGAGATATACATGGAGCAGCCTGAAGGATTCAAAGAACCAGGCAAGGAGAATCTAGTCTGCCGACTAACGAAGAGTCTTTATGGGCTAAAACAGGCACCGAGGCAGTGGTACAAGAAGTCCGACTCTTTCATGGCAGATCATGACTTCAAGAAGAATCCATGTGACCCATGTGTCTTCATGAAGAGGTACGCTAGTGGCGACTTTCTCATACTCTTACTTTATGTCGATGACATGTTAATAGTAGGTCATGATCGTAACAAGATAGCTGCTCTTAAGAAATATTTGAGCAAGAGCTTTGCCATGAAAGATTTAGGACCGGCAAAGCAAATTCTTGGGATGAAGATCACTCGTGATCGATCACAGAAGATGTTGTGGCTATCCCAAGAAAGATACATCGAAAAGGTGCTAGAGAGATTCAATATGCACCAAGCTAAGCTGGTAAGCACACCACTTGCTGGGCACTTTAAGTTAAGTTCAAAGCAATGCCCAACTAGTGAGCAAGAGAAGCGGGATATGGAGAAGATCCCCTATGCCTCGGCAGTAGGTAGCCTTATGTACGCCATGGTGTGCACTAGGCCCGACATTGCCTATGCAGTTGGAGTAGTGAGTCGCTTCCTAGCAAATCCAAGAAAGGAACATTGGGCTGCAGTGAAATGGATCCTCCGATATCTACGAGGCACTACTAATAGGTGCTTATGCTTCGGAAAAGAGAAGCCTATACTACAAGGATACACAGATGCCGACTGGGCCGGTGATAGTGATTCCAGGAAATCAACGTCAGGATATGTGATTACATTCGCAGGGGGAGCTGTTTCCTGGCAATCAAAGTTACAAAAGAGTGTTGCCTTGTCCACCACTGAAGCAAAATATATTGCAGCTACTGAGGTATGCAAGGAGATGCTATGGATAAAGAACTTCTTGATGGAGATGGGAGTAGAGCAAGATCGTTATATCTTGCAATGTGATAATCAAAGCACAATTCACTTGGCAAAGAATTCAACTCTTCACTCCCGCTCGAAGCACATCGATATACGACATCATTGGATCCGAGATGTTCTTGAAGAAAAGCTTCTGCAACTTGGCAAGGTTCACACTGATGAGAACTGGTCAGACATTATGACCAAGGTAACACCGACCAAGAAGTTTGAAGATTGTTGTCAAGGTACCGGCATCGTATCACATGATTAAGTCGTGAGGGGGAGAATTGTTGGTCCCTCCTTAATCAAGCCCGATTAATAGATGGGTTAGTCCAATGGGCTAAGACCCAAGAAGGAAGAGTCCATTGTGGAGAATGCTCTAGAGAAGAATAGAAAAGATAAGAATGATCTAGATATGATTAGTCTAAACTAATCTAGAATTCTCCTCTAAAATATCTTCTAGGATTTTGTGTAATTCTAGAACTTTCTTCTCAAATATCTTTCTAGATTAGTGTGTAGGGAATGTGATCTCCTCCCACTATAAATAGGTGGAGAAGTTGTAAATTTCTATCATCCACAAAATTGAGAGCTCAAGCAAGCTAAGTATAAGTTGTGAGAGTGCCCACAAAATCTTGTAGCATTCCTTCTCCACATAAATATAAGTGAGTTTGTATCAATTAAGTCATTGACTTAATTAGTCCATATTCCTATTCTACCAACACGAAAGTGGGAGGTTTTCCCAACAGATGGATTGCTGAAGGTCTAATTGATCTTTATTATAGGGAAAATCATACTCCAAATCTAAATTTGGATCCAATTTCTTCCCCAATTTCCTTAACTCTCTTCATCACCTCAAATTGGGCGATCTGCTCCCAAATTTGGATCCAATTTCAGTCATTGATGGGTTGATGAAGTTGAGCGATCTGCTCCTAAATTGGAAAGAGAATCGGTTCGTTGGCTGCAATTGGAGGAAGACCCAAGTAATCGAGGTCATCAGAAGAGGAATCGGCAAGTGGAGACACGGAGGAGCCAGGAAACATCTCCGATGGATTTATCGAGGAGAGAGGACTTTCCGGAAATAAGTTGCGGGGACGATAGTGAATGCTTGACGGACGAAGCCATTAGCGCTCCGGTACTTGAGGGCGAGCGATAAGGCTTTGTCGAGAACTTGTTCGGTGTCGGAGATGATATGGATGGCAGGACGCTCGTAGAGGTCAGAGGAAGAACGGGCGGAGATCAGCGCGTTTGGAGGTTTTGGATTTTAGGTCAATGCATTCTTGGTAAATAATATTCAATAAAAAAGAAACAAAATAAGTTAAAATAGAAAAAAATAAAAATAAAAAAAATATTTTATTATAAAGTGGGGTCCACGAGACGGATATTTAACGGGATACTGACACATGGTGGTTTTGGGTAACGGAATATCTTTAGAGGGTGACTTCCGATAAATAATGATATAGCGGGTGGTTATTTGTTGCATGACCTATTTAACGGGTAATTTTCGCTAATTTCCTCAATTTGAATATAACAAAAACACGAAAGTCGGTTATTCATTACTCGAATGTACATATATTACATGATTTGTAGTAACGTTGGGGAATGAGGTTAAGTTGATTTTAAATTGAATATAGTTTGGCATGCATGCACCTGCACGTTGCATGATGAAGCCTTGTTTGAGCGAATAAATTCTATTTGGAAATTGGAGTGGCTTTTATAATTAAGAAAGTGGATTAATTCATTCATACGGATATACAGGAATGTACCTTTTTTCCTCATCTATCCCAAGGGAGATGTTTGTCACTATTTTTTGATCTCCACTTTATTTTGTTTTCTTGCCTTTAAATTTCAAATATAACCAACTATGCACCTTTATTTCTTATTCATCTACAATATTTGAGGCTCACACGACTGTTGCTTTTAACACAAGTTGTTCGATATGGATCTACTTCTTTTTTTTGTATATTTTTTTTAAGGGGAGAGAGTACGAAAATGATGTTTTTCTAACAAAAAATGACTGAATTAATATCAAATTTTTTAAAAAAAACAGAATAGTAATGATCTATAAGCGAATAGATTAAAATCATAGTAGCACATAAGACAAGAAGTTGCTGTGGTGTAGTGGTTATCACGTCAGTCTTACACACTGAAGGTCTCCAGTTCGATCCTGGGCAGCAACACATTTTTACACTAGGGAACTACTTTTTGCTAATCAATTTACTTTGCTTCTTATCTCATCTAAGCAGCTCCCTCTGTACCGAGAGATACACTAAATCATCTCCAAACAATATTAAACAATGAGGGACGACGATAATCGGTGGAAATCCGGAGTCAATTTGAAAAACTCGATTCATAGAGATAGAGGTTATCGAAATGAACAACAAGTACCTCGGTGATGAACCCAAATTAAACGTAGGAGGTGTTGACACTTCAACTAAATTTTTAGCTAAGTGAATTCTTGGAATTGAAAGTAGATCGAGCTTCTCTTATATAGAGGGGTTGGACCACTTTAACCGGAAATTTATTGTTTGATATTAAATAAAACGATACATGTTAGGCACAAGATCTCTTCAATAAACCACATGATGCCTTAAATGTCCGCGATATCGAAGACTAAATGTGTCCATTATTGGTATTAAAATCGATTCCAGTTGCAAGTACGGAGAGAAAATCCAAGGATCATGTCTTGCACATTCACTCCAAACACTTATCCTAAGTCCTTATAAAAGGGAGCTCGTACAATGACGCACGACCTAGTGTGGTTCGTCGGAGCGCACACTAATGAGGGATGAAACATGAGCCTCAAATCTTACAAATAATTACAAGACTCAATCGTAATAAATGGGTCAAGATTGAACTCAAGGAAGACGATGAGATGATTTAACCGATTGATAATGAATTAACTAAATAATAAAACGAAACATAAATAATAAAAGAAAACAGAAGAGTTAGTCGAGCAACCGGTTGACATTGGTCGGTCGATCGATGACATAAAAACTAAAGAATAAAAGATTATGAAATCAGAAACAATGGAGAAGATAAAACATAGCCGGTTGATCGACTAGTAGAGGATGGTCGATTGATTAGTTTGAATATACGAAACAAAAAAAGTAGCAATAAAGGAGAGAGAAGGATTGCTCGATGCGTGATTCAAAATCTGGGACTTCAAAAGTAACAAGGTTACAAAATGTATCAATGATTCATAAAAGAGTTCTAACATTAAGATCACTACAAGATACAAATATAGATTTCAATTGATAAATTCATGATAGAATGAAAATTAAGAAATAAGGGGATAATTCCGCTCGCCTCTCACATTTTGCAAAATACAAAAGGTACGAGTGACGCCGCTCTTGTATTTCGCTATCAACACCTTGAAGAACATATAGTGATGGAGTTTCCACACTTGGCTCTTGTAATTTTCATAAAACAACTGAAAACTACCATAACCTGAAACAAGTTAATTTAGCAAGACATACTTTAACCTGAATTTAAAGCTTTATTAGTTAAAGGGAAAATGGGGTGGTAGATCGGCTATTTGGTGGCAATAGATCGATCAATGTGGTGAACTTCAACCATCTATTGAAAATTTTTAATGAAAACTTAATGAAAAACGTAATGATTGAATAACCCTATTTAAAGAAAAATGTCTGACCTAATCCTCCTAGGATTTGCAAATCAAATCTAAATCTACTAAACTCTATCTTATAACCAAAAGATAGAGTTGTCCAAACGGACCTATTAAAAGATAAAAATGTCCAAATGGAAATGCTAAAAGATAACTTAAAGTAAAAGAGAAAAAAAGATATAATACATCATCGAAGAGCGAGCGTTGTAGGACCAATCGATCGATTGGTGGGCCCTAGTTGGTCAACCTATTCGAAAATGCTTCGGAAGATATCGTTCTTGATTAGTGTCACATGCTCGGCATGCGCACATGTGGTTGCTCGATTAGTGGGTGGTGGTCAATCGACCGACACCAAAAACTCAAGCAATTCTCGATCTTCACTCTCGGATCTCAATCAATTCTGCCTAGGCCATGACTATAGGGAGAGTCTCAGTGTATTGATGTCATTCTATCACAAATAGCTCCCTTTTAGCTCCACAAATGCTTAGAATGCATACAATGTCATAAACTAACCGGTAGATCTCCAAAACACAAGGGAATAATGATGAAAAAAGACGCTATAATGGATGTTATCACGTGCAAATTAATTGGGTGATAGGATCCATTTTAGCATGCATCTTTTTCACCCTATTTTTATCAATATCTTGAGCATTTCGTGAGGATTTGCATTGCATATTGGTAGATTTCCTTTCCTTTTATGTTTTGGAGATCTACTAATGGCTTAATGATATTACAAGTATTTTAGGAAATTCCGGAGCTAAAGTGGAGCTACACATGGAAGAATGTCCTCAACACACTAAGGTTCTCCTCGCGGTCATGAAAGTCAAAGTCGAGAAAATTTTGATTGTGATCCAAGAATGAAATAAAAAAAATTTAGTGGTTGGTCCAACTATCCGGTTCTACTCGTGGCTTCTAGGTTATCCTTGAATCTTCTCCTTTAATTTCATCCTTTGATGTCTTGAAACTTCAATCTTCCCCTTCTTCTTCTCCTTAAAGAGATTATTCACTACTTGGATCCTAGATTTCATGATCATGATCTCAAGTCGAGCTAGGTCCAGGACAATTTCTGCATTAGAAGTAATAGGCAAGGGAATCGTGGAAAAGGTTTGACAAAGGTGTTACTCTACTAAATTATCTCCACCGGAAGGGACACATAAGAGGTATGTGTTTAAAATAATAAGTTGTATAAAAATTGTTCAAATATGTCAATTGTTCAACTATATGATCAATTGTTCAATTACATGACCAATTGTTCAATGTTAATTTATTTGTTCAATTAAACTTTTGTTCATTTTTATGATCAATTTATATGTCGAACAATTTTTATTTGAACGGATACATGTTATATTTAAACAATTGTTACTTGATGTGATAATTGTGGATACTTTTTACTTTTAACCCTAATAATCTTTCTTATATAATACAAATCTTATATAAGGTTGGGTATATGTGGAAAGAGGTCTTAGGGTCAAAAGTAGAAAAGGTCCACTCTCAACCATTGAAGGGCTAATTTGGTTAATAGACTTTTTTGAGTTTTACTTTGGGTTAATTAGGTAAGTAGGCCTTTTTTTAGTTTATGAATACTAAGTAGGCTTTTAGTTGTTTTTCATTTAGTAAATGTACCCCAATTATATTGTTACCGTTCAACCTAAACCCTAATGCCGCAAATCTCTCTCCTTCTCTCTTCGCATCTCTCTACTTCGCTCTTCTCTTCCCATCGCCGCTCCTTTGCTCTTCTCCCCTAACGCCGCCGGAGTGCCTCCCCTGCTACCGTCGATGAATCTAGAAAGCTTTTCAGATTCATGTGCAGATCTATTGTGTATAGCCTTTGTCTAGAAATGGCAACCGATTCTTGTCGAGACAGAGAATACGACGATTCATCTGAGTTGGAACCGGATTACGAGTTCGACGCCCCCAAATTCTTCGACTTCAACACGCTCGAGTCTCCATCGGATGCCCAAAAGGCTGAGCACTGGTTCCTCTTCGCCCAGAGCCATTCTTCTTCCCGTAAGGATCCCCAATTCGATTCCCTTTTTGATTCATTTGTTTCCTCGTTTCTGGACTACAGTTTAGAAATTCTCCATATAATTTGTGATCTAGCCTTAGCTCTTGATGATTGTGTGTTGGCCATATAATTTGGATATAATGGATAATCATAAGACAATGATTATGGGTAATCTTGGCGAGGGAAAGCAAACGGCGTCTTTGATGGATCGGGTCTTGATACTGCAGAGTAGTAGCATTGAGGGCTACTCTGTGCCTTGGCAAATGTGTAGTCCTCAAAATGCGCACTGTAGGTTCTCGGACTTATGTCGGTAATGGCTGATGGAGAAGGTGAGATTTTCTAGTACTCTTGCTTTACATAGTCGAATTGAGGCGCGTAATTTGCTGAGAATCTGTTGTCCATTCTATCATTGTTGTGGTAGTTGGAGTAGCTGTTGTTGGTCATTTATCGGATGAAGCATCAGGATGAAGTAGTAGATGACATTTATCGGATTTGACTTGTTTCTAAACAAATTAAACTAGTTTGTTATTTGCAAATAGATCTTTGTTTTGGTATGTATGTTTTTGGTACGTAGAATTGGTACATAGAAATTCTGGTATGTAGAATTGCTGGTATGTAGAATGTCTTGTATGTAGAATCTCTGGTATGTAGAAATTCTGGTATGTAAATGTAGAAATTCTGGTATGTTGAAATTCTGGTACGTAGAAATTCTGGTATGTTCATTATAGAAAAAAAGGGCAAAAAATAATAAAATATAATAAAAAACCAAATTTGGAAATGAATTTCTGGTATGTTGAATTCCTAGTATGTTGAATTTCCGGTATGTTGAATTTCTAGTATGTTGAAATTCTGGTATGTAGAAATTTTGGTATGTAGAAATTCTAGTATGTGGAAATTCTGGTATGTAAAACTTCTAGTATGTTTATTACAAAAAATTTTAAAAAAAAGGCAAAAAAATAATAAAATAAAATAAAAAATCAAATTCAGAAATGAATAATTAAAACTTACACTTAAATATACTAACAAACATCTATTATTCTTTTTTTATTAAAATAGAGGGGTTAATTATTTTTACCTACCATTAAATGAAAGTGATAAAAAATTATGGGGTACATTTACTAAGGGTATTATTCAAGTAAGGCCCATTATTCCGGTAAGGCCGTGCGGCCGTCTGTACGGCCGACACGTGTCCCGGAAATTTTTTTTTTTTTTTTTTTTTTTTTAAAAACGGG
>BSUD01000005.1:117929368-118031055 GCA_033239045.1 Fagopyrum esculentum
CCGGAAATTTTTTTTTTTTTTTTTTTTTTTTTAAAAACGAGTAAAAGTAATAGTTCAAAACTTATTATGGAATAGTTCATAACTTATAAAAGGATAGTTCATGAATTATAATAGAATAGTTCATAGTGTAAAATTAATAAAGGATTGAAAGTAATAGTTCAAAACTTATTAAGTAATAGTTCATAACTTCTAAAAGGATAGTTCATGAATTATAATAGAATAGTTCATAGTGCAAAATTTATAAAGGAGTGAAAGTAATAGTTCAAAACTTATTATAGGATAGTTCATGAATTATAATAGAATAGTTCATGAATTATAATAGAATAGTTTAAAATGCAAAAATTTATAAAGGAGTGAAAATAATAGTTCAAAACTTATTATGGGATAGTTCATGAATTATAATAGAATAGTTCATGGATTATATTAAAAAGTAATAGTTCATGGATTATATAGGAATAGTTCAAAGTTTATAGGATAATAGTGCATAAATTACAACATGGTAGTTCAAATAAATTTTCATTAGTTTCCGTAAAAAAAAAAAAATCGTTTCAGAAAAGAGAAAAAAAAAAAAAATTTTTTTTTTCGGGACACGTGACGCCCTGCGGTACGGCCGTACCGCAATAAAAGGTCCGTACCTGAACATTTACCCATTTACTAAATCATATTCTCAAAAAGGCCTAGTAGGCCAAATTCTCCCTTTTACTTTTAGTAAGTAGGCCATTTAGTTTTTTAATTAGGTAAATATACCCCAACCTTTTGTATTTTCTCTCAAACTCTAAACACTCTTCTCTCAAGGGGTACATTTACTAAAACTAAATCTCAAAAAAGCCTAGTAAACCAAATTGTTTCACCATTGAATCAAGTAACATTTGTGCAATATATAACTTATATTTATTCAACTAAAAATTGTTAAATTATATTCCAAATTGTTCAAATATGTCAATTGTTGAACTATATTCGAAATTGTTCACTATATGGTAAGCATGTCCACGGGTCACGGGTTACCCGTGACCCGGCGGGTCCGGGTCACCACGGGTCCGGGTTCCACCGGGTTACGGGTGCGGGTAAGGGTCGAGTGATCCTTACCCGCCGACCCGGCGGGTCACCCGGCCAACGGTCACATTTAAAAAAAAAAATCTCAACGGCTATATAGCCTTTGGGTTAGCCGTTACAACGGCTAGCTAGACAAAAAAAAAACAAAACAAAAAACTGTAATATTTAACCCAAAAACAATTTTATAAATACCCTAAACCCAATTCATTTCATCTCACACCAATTCTCATAAAATCATCTATTCACTCTCTCAATCTCTCCATAATTTCCAACTCTTACATTCAATTACTCTCCTAATCTCATTCTCTTATTTTCTTTTTAATTATTCATTTTAAAACTCTTACTGCATTCAATTATTCAAACAAAAATGGCTAGGCGAGGAAGACGTTCCGTTAGCGGTCCTTCATCCGGCGGAAGTGTTAGCCGAGGACGTTATTCCGTTAGCGGTCCTCCAACCGGTTCGGATATAAGGCGGGGCTTAAGTGGAGATCACGAGATCCATGAGGAGGAGGATATCAACATGGAATCACCTCCTTTCCTCAACACCCAAGAATCCGAGACCTAATACCCGGAGCCAGAGGAGCCGATGAACAACACTCAACTATCGGCGGTGGTCTTCCGATTTTGGTTCACAAAAGGTGCTCCCGATGCTAACGGGATTTACTATGCCAAATGCAATTTTTGTTCGACACAATACAAGCACAAAATGAGAGAAGGCTACGGGAACTACAAGAGACATATTCGCAACAAGCATCCCGAACGAGGGCAAACACAACTAACCGGGTACGCATCTACCTCTAACCAACCTCCTTCTTTATTTATATATGATCATGCTTCGTCTATGGATGCATTTTCGAAAATATTAGCCGTAGATTCTTTGGCATTTAGTTTTGCACAAAATGTTGGTTTTAATGATTGGATGCAACATCATGCTCAACCCGCATATAAACCGATTTCTCGCCAAACCGCTAAAAGAAAAATGATGCTTAAATATAAAATGCATAAAGAAGAATTGATTAAATATTTTATGGAAAATGGTGATGTTCAAGTTTCTATTTGTAGTGATATTTGGACCGACGGTTTTCAAAAAAATTCATATATGGGTATTACTTGTCATTTTATTGATAAATTTTGGATTTTAAACAAAAAAGTTTTAGCATTACGAGTTTTCAACGAACAACACACCACCCAAAACATTGCCCGTTTGATTGCAAATGTTTTGGAAGAATATATATTACTTTCACGAGTTTTTTCAATCGGTTTTGACAACACCTCCGCTAACACGGCTTCCATTAGAGATTTAACAAACTATTGTAAGCCGACGATTGGAGGTAAATTTTTTCACATTAGGTGTGCCGCTCATATTTTAAACTTGTGTGTTCAAGAAGGTTTAGCATATGTTGGAGATTTAGGTGTGCCGTTCATATTTTAAATTTTTTCACATTAGGTGTGCCGCTCAAATTTTTTCACATGAGGTAAATTTGTTTTCGAAAAATCTTGGGTTTTAGCAAGAGATGTAATGAAGGTTTTTAAATATTTTTATGATGCTACTAATACTTTTAGTTATGTTTATACATCAACTTCAAACATATTTTTTTATGTAGCAATTAATATTGCATTTGCACTTCAACAAGGTCTTTAATTGATTCTATTTCACAAGCTATTTATACAATGCGAAGTAAATGGTTAGATTATTATACAACTATTCCCGATGTTTATCTTGTTGCATTTGTTTTAGATCCTAGACGTAAAATGGATGGTTTAAAACTATTTTTAGAAAGTTATTATGAATTTGTAGATTTAGAACAACATCTCAATTGCCATGTTTCTACCATAATTGCTAGAGTTAGAAAATTATTTGATGATTTATTGGTTCAATATCGTGTTTCCGATCAAGTTCAATCTTCTCAACCCCCTCCTTGTCCTTCTTCTTCAACTACTTCTAAATTTTAATCAATTGCTAGAGATTTGTTTGGCCCGAAAAGGGCAAAAACCACGATGAGTTACCATTCGGAACTCGACGAATATCTAACCATTTCTTTTGAGTTTGCCAATGAAGAAGAAGAAGAAGAGGATTTCAACATATTAGAATAGTGAAGCCGACTGGAGAGAATGAGGTTCCCTACCCTCTCAAGGATCGCGACACAAATTCTCGTTGTTCCCGCCTCAACGGTAGCGGTTGAGCAAACCTTTAGCCGGAGTGGAAAGGTGCTCGATCCGACGAGATCAAACATGTTGTCCGAGACGTTGGAGGCACAAGTCCTACTAGCCGATTGGAGGAAAGCGGAAATGCGAACACAAAGAAACAACCTATCGGCGGAGGAAGGTGTAACGCCCCCAATCCACGGGATTCGGAGCGCTACGGGTTAGGACCTCACAATGGGTCCCGACCCTTAGCCTGACAACAATTTTACTGGATCTTACAACAAGGCACAAATAAAGGCAAAACCGAAACTCATTTTAATGCAATGATATGAACCCAAAAGAAAACAACGAAAGACTTCAGCCGAGATACAACGCTAAAGGCAACCGCCATACACGCGACATACATAATACCCTAAACAATACATAAAAACAACCCCCAAAACCCATCCTAAAATGTACGGACCCCGGCTGCCCACTCTTCCGGATCTCTCGGCCGCGTCCCTAACCTGTAAGGCAACTACAACAATAGCGGTATAAAACCGTTAGCTAGCATTCCAGGCATTAGAATCATGGTATTGGCACACACACACATAAGGCATCATAAACACACAACATGTTCCAAAACACACAATCCGGTTTATTATCTTTTTATTATTAGGTCATATCCCGTTCTAATTCAACTTCTTTTGTGACACGAGAATCTTAAAGATCTCGCCCTTGTCCCCTTTCACCATACGGGTTTGTACTTGATGCGGATCAGCATCACCCGATGGGCTGGTCGCAAGGCACCTCCCAGTCATCCCCATTTTGGACTGGACAAGCGGTCACCGCCCGTTATCATACACTTGGGCCAAATATAAACATATAAAGTCGGTGGTCCTATTGCCGGTTTAGATGTTATAACATAAGCAATAAACACACACATAAACAATAAACACACACCACCAAACACGCATTGAAACTAATACAGAGAATACGAGCTAAGTAAGTCCGAAGACTTACCTCATCCCAAAGATAATCCCGCTAACCGCCGCTCTCAACTTCCCGTAGGAAGGCACTCAACGCCTGGTCAAAACAAGGCACACAATCAACACCTCTCTCACATGCTAGAAGTCCTTA
Organism: Fagopyrum esculentum; assembly: GCA_033239045.1. Lineage (NCBI taxonomy): Eukaryota > Viridiplantae > Streptophyta > Magnoliopsida > Caryophyllales > Polygonaceae > Fagopyrum > Fagopyrum esculentum. The sequence continues at coordinate 117,933,686 of BSUD01000005.1, forward strand.
GACTTCTAATCCCAATGATCTCGCAAGATCATAAACCATAACCATGCTAGGATAGCAAATTCCTAGTCCTCACAATCTCACAAGGTCATAACCCTCAAAACACATGCTAGGATACTCTCGTCCTAATCTCCACAATCTCAACAAGATCATACAACCATAATCTCAATCCTCATAAGCTCACAATCCTCACAAGATAACATCAACACCTCAAGTCTTATAACGATCATAAATCCTCAAAATTCACCTAAGGTCCAAAGCCACTACTTGGCATTCACTCTAAGTTATGCTCGATTATCCAACCTAGCATGATACTAATACTAAACATAACTAAATCGAGGAAGAGAATACTCACACGACGTCAAGAGAAGGGAATCGATCAACGGATGTCGACTTGGACTTGTTAGGTCTTTATCGGGACGCTTCCGAACCTAACACCAAACTATACAAATTTAGCTTATACGCTAAATTTGAACGGAATAATTAACATATATAAATCTAAGAAAAACCCCACTTTTAAAACCCAAGTTAAAACCGTAAATATATATTCCGGGCAAATTGTATAACATCATAATCCCAAGGTAAAACTCGTTTTTCAGGCCAACGTTAAAATCCCGTAATTTAATCTTTAAGTCATAACTCGGAATTAATCCAACATGAGCATAAAATATATGGTATATATACATAAGAATATAATCCAAATAAATCCCAAATTTAAAACCCATAGAAACATTATCAAGGGCAATTTATGAAATGCTAGAAACTTGTGTCATAAATTGTAAATAAATCTTTGGGCTATTTCCTGTAATTTATTCAAGCCGGGATAATATTGCAAGATTTCAAAATTAGGGCCAAATATGTAAATATAAAACATGGGATACAAAACTGTAATATACCAAAAGTGAGGGGGTCCCGAAATGAATTAATTAAAAGGGTTTTATTTCACCCTTCCTGTTGATGATGGCGGAAGAGAACAGCAGGAGAGGCGGCGGCAAGGAGGCAGGGAAAGGAACGCTTCTCCGGTGGCAGTACTCAGCGAGGTCGACGGCAGGGCAGGGCACTCAAGCATCGTCTACCGGCGGCGGAGACAACATCGGATACCTTCCGGTTCGAGGTAGAGTGGAAACAGAGGCGTTGCTTCTGGGCAGTTGTCGACAAAAAGGGAGAGAGAGAAGAGCAGTGGTGAGGCAAGGCTTCTCCAGGCGGCGGCGGTGCGCGATGATTGTTCCAGGGTGAGGCTCGAGGCGGCCGACGAAGGAGCTGGCGGCCGCTCTCTCCGGTTCCAGCAAGGACGAGAGGAGGGCTCGCGTTCCTGGTTGCAGAGGGGGAAGAAGCAGGGCTGCAGGGGTGGTCTTCTACTCCGGTGTGGTTTGATAGAAGGACCCGGGAAGGTTGCTAGGGAGGTGTTGTTGCTGTTTCCGGCAACTCGACATGGAAGGCGAGGGGGAGCTTGAGCCTTGAGGAGACGCCCAGTTACATAAGAGGAAAGCGAGAGAAAGGGGAGATGAGAGAGTGAGAGGCTAGGTTGGGGTTGTGCGAGAGTAGGAGACAGAGGGTGGGCGAGAGGTCGGGGTTGAGAAGACGGGGAGAGGAGTCTAGTTGCAGGGCTTGCAGGGGAACGAGGGGTCGATAGGCGGCATCACCCAGGGGTCGGGGAGTCACCAGCGAGCGTGGGAAGAGAGGGAAAATAAAAGAAACAAAGAAAAGGAAAAAGAAAAGAATGAAGAGGGAATCCGATCCAACGTATTCGGAACGAGAATTTAGGATCGGAAAAGTTTTCCGAAAATAAATATATGGGAAAATATATGTAGATCGAGTATATAATTAAACTTGCAAAAATATACTTTGAAAAACAAAAACCATTTTCGCAAATTACTTACGAGATTATGTAATATTTAATTGCGGTAATAAAATATATCGGTATACATACTCATAAAATTTAATTTACAACGTAAAATACTCGTAAAATATACTTAAGGTATAAAGATTTCGATAATATCCGGAAAGATAATTGATGCAATCGCGCCCAAAAATTGGGGCGTTACAGAAGGCGACGAAGATGACGACGAACGACAACAAGCGCCATCGGATGTATCGGCGGGAGAGTCCGACGATTAAGGTAAGGGCCAATTGGGGATATAAATAAAGGTAAGAGAACTACGTGGACTTTGATTCCTCCTCCCCAAGAGGATACGTAGGCAACCGGGATTCCGGTTCAAGCCCAATTCTTTTCTTATTCTTTTTTAAGTTGTGTTTCAAAAAAATGGCCAACCCGCCGACCCGTCGGGTCTGACCCGTGACCCGGCGGGTTGGCCGTTTACACGGGTCCGGGTCACCCTTCCCGGACCCTTGACCCGGGGGTCGGACCCGTCAACCCGGCGGGTCCGACCCGTGGACATGCTTACTATATGGCTAATTGTTCAAATACATTCGAAATTGTTCAAATATATTCGAAATTGTTCAAATACATGACCAATTGTTCAAGTGTTAATTTACATGTCCAATTTTTCAAATATGGTATTTATTTGTGCAACTAAAAATTGTTCAAATATATTCAAAAATTTTCAAATATATTCGAATATTTTCAACTATATGGTCAATTGTTCTACTATATTCAAATTTGTTCATTTATATTCAAAATTGTTCAACTATACAACCGATTGTTTGAGTGCTAGTTTATATTTCCAATCAATATATAACTACTAAAACAGTATACATTGAAGATGACGTGACATATTGTGAATCAAGATTTCAAAGTATATCTCTCACAATTAACGTCATAAAATCTTTATTTTTAAATTACATATATTTTTAGAACAATTATTTTTTTAGCCGTCGAAACGTTTTTGTTAAGCTAATTATTTTTTGAAACGATTTATTTAGCATTGGAGGATGAATCTTGAACAATTGGCTTATAGATGACAACATCGAAGTGTTAGTCACTACTAATAATTGGTTGACAGGAATTGACAGTAAATGATAGTTAAATTGTATAATGTTTTTTTTGGTTTTTATTTTATTATATTTTAATTTAATATTTTGTTTCATCAGATTTCTTCCCAAGAAAGTTTGAAGTAGTTTTAGTGAGGTTGTCTACAATGGATTACATATATCATGACTTGGTTTCAAGGTTTTATGATTTTTATGTTGAATTGTATTTGGGTAGAACTTGTTCAAAATATTAAGGTATGTTTTTTTTGAAAGGAGAAATATGATATTCATATATGTAACATTCCGTAAAATTATCATCTTGCATCATTTGAATGGGGATTTATGGTTACCATATAAGGATGGATTGCTACTCATGTCAACAAGAATTTTTCTTTTCCAGTGGTCAAGTAAGGAGACAAAGAACTCTGAAGTTAAGCTTGCTCGTGCGGAAGCAATTTCAAAATGGGTGACCTCCTGGGAAGTTTTTGCGTGAGTATGATTGGCATGGGGACAACGTCCGTAAGACTTCGGGTCTTACTAATGGTATCAGTGGTAACCCTGAGTTACGAGTGTGCTCGCCCTAGTTTCCGGTCACTCCCCTCGGTGGACGGTCCTTCGGCTTGATGTGGACATCAGGAGTTTAAGTGGGAGGGATTGTAACACCCCGTAAAATTATCGCCCCACATCATTTGAATGAGAATTTATGGTTAACATATAATGATGGATTGTTACCCATGTCAACAAGAATTCTTCTTTTTTAGTGGTCGAGTGAGGACAAATAACTCTTGAGTTAAGCGTGCTTGTGCGGGAGCAATTTCAAGATGGGTGGGTGACCTTCTGAGAAGTTTCCACGCGAGTATGGTTGACATGGGGACAACGCACCTAAGACCTCGGGTCTTACATTATAAATCAAGAAATGTTGATGTATGTAGTTCCAATGATTTGTGATTTAAGATGATTTATTGAACTTATGGATATGTGTTATTATTGTCTCAAGCATTCATTTGTTTTCATTATTTAAGAATTAAGAGATGAATTTCATTTCTTGCAAACAGACGAATGAAAATGATAATTTGGTACCAAGTTGATTAGTTATATTATTATAATGTTAAATATTTTTATTTTATTTTGTGTGATAAGTCCACCTTATTTGTAGATTACTTGTGGAACAATTTATTCTACAATATTTTAATTATATGGATGATGATGTAGCTTTTTGTATAAATTTGAACTTAGAGTTACATAGCACCGCTTGTATCAAGCTTGGAGATGCAAAAAATATGTAACTTAAACATATCATTTTGAGTTGGCTTTTAATTCCAAATGAATTTATGAATCGTACTTCGGCTTAAATTGATTTCAAACTGGCCAATTCCGGATATTCTTCTTTTTTAAATTTTCGGAGCCAGTTCAAATTCGTCGGATTAGATCAACTTTTGACAGCTCTAACTAGGATGCCTCGTGGAAACAAGAATAAAACTTTGATTGGGTGAACCAAAAATACATCAATTTTAGAAATTAAAATCAATTTTAGAAATTAAAATTTCCAGACATAATTGGATTATGCGTTGAGAGAGTTGGTGAAAAGTGAGAAGCATTAAGCAATAGATAAGACTTTTTTGGAGCGACAAAAATAAGTGTATTTTTGTTCAAAATTAGCCGCCAATCACGCCTCTCATAAAAGAAAGGGTTTTGGGCATGGAGGAAGTATGAAGTGGAGGCCAAGGCAAACAGTTGGCCGGTTGATTATATATATATATATGTATAGAAAAAGAGACACCAACCTTTCATTGTCAACAGCTCAACTACTTAAGAATTGAAGAAATCTATAACGTAGAGGAGACGTTACTTCCACATGTCTTCTTATATATAATTTGTTAGGCTGCGTTTGGTGCTTACTAGTGATCAGAGAGTAAGCTTGCAATGCTGCTAATTAAAAGGTTGTTTCGAAGGACAGTAAAGAGCATCAAGGCCTTGTTGTCGTCGTCTGGTGGAGGAGAAGCTTCTTACCAAAGGCTGCCTAAGACTCCTCCACCCGAGCCTCTCAAACGAGATCAAACACTCGCTTCTTCTTCTTCTTCTTCTACTGCACAATATACAAGTAGTAGGAGTAACAATAGCAGCAGCAGTAGAGGAGATCGGATGTTGTTGGTTGCACGGAGATTGAAGGAGTTGGAGGCGGTGGATAAGGCCAACATCGACCATCTGCTGGACATACAGGAGGTTTATCAATGCTACTCTCGCCTTTCCTGCCCGGCTTACCTACATATTGTTGACGCCTTCTTCATCGACTTGTATGCTGATTTTATCCATTCCTAACAATCTTCTTCTTTTTTCTTAAAATATATGTTATTTAACATTTATTCATCTTCTACTTCCGGTAAATGCAAAAAATGTAATAAATGCAAAAAAATAAACGCTAGAAGGAGGGCTTGAACCTCCGACCTTGTGGTTAACAGCCACACGCTCTAACCAACTGAGCTATTCCAGCTTCTTGATAATTTCTATGTATTATCTTTCATATAATCACGCTCATGTACATACGAGATTAACTTTATCTGGATGTATAAAAATATTGTTGCATTGTCATTTTTGTACAGCTAGAAAATATGGTGAATCAAATATTTTTAAGTTCTAAAATATTCGTAGTTTGATTACGTTCTAGACTTCACTTACAAGCACAATCAACAAGCGACCTAAACCTTATCTCTTGTGTCGTGCAAGTCCAGTGCATCCCGACCCCTTGCTAAAGACCTGTGACAAAAAAGTATTTTACGTAAATGGTAAATTTTGCTCCATCTCGGCGTGAATGTGGCCCAAAAAGCCTAAAAAGAAAAATTGCATTAAATTATATAACGGTATGTAAAATTTTATTCTACTTTCTCAGGTATAGTCATATGTTTGGCCTGATTTTGTGATTTAGGTGGAGTTTGATGATTTAGGGCCCATTTGGTTGGAGCGGTGGAATAGAAACGGTGGTCGAAAAATTGTTTAAATTGACATTTAACAATCATATGGTTGTTCAAGACGTTGCTGAACTAATGTGGAGGATGAGACCTGCACATCAAAGGTATGGTATAAGGAAATATTATGTTTTTTTTTTGTTTAGTTTCATTTTTGGAATTGTTTTTTTCTTTCATTTCGTTTTTGGTTCTATAAAATTTTTGATTTTCGATATTAATAAAAGTATATTTTTAATTAATAATATTGGTTATTTTATACTGGATCACATGTTCAAAAATATTAATAATTCAGTGACCAAGGATAGAGACAAAATCTAATTTATTTCATGCAAAATTTATCAGTTATTGCTAAGACTTAGAGGTTTTATAATTTTGGTGCATGATCGTGATTTAAGAGGTGTTTTATGTCGTGTTGTTATTTTTCAACAATAAGTATAAATGCAAAAAACTACAAGGGGGTCGTTCATAAATACGTTCACAGATATGGTATTTATGTATGACTAAAAAGTAGAACGAAAGGAGAAATCGAAACCCAAAAATTATTTGTTTTGATAACAAGATGATACATTTGTAGACCTTGAATGATGTATACGTCAAAAGACGAGTGTAAAGCTCAAACTTGTGCAACATCCGAGACAACTAAAAGGGTGTAGCCTTTTTAGTGAGTATAATAAATTTCTCGATCACCAAAATTGTTCGGTTAAAGGTGTGGAGATTTTATATCTTGAGATTGGGGAAGATGGGGTTTGGGTTGTGTGACGACTAACGAAGCGGCGTCATGCATTTGTTTTGGAGTTTTAGTTTCTATTTTAAAGGGTGAAACAAGACGGGTAGTGGATGGTTGAACCTCCACCCATATCTGCCTCAACACTAGTCAATTTTTTTAAAGTAAACAAGCCGAGACCCGATCCAAGTTGACCCAATTCAACCCAAATCCGTAATATGCCCGCACTTGAAGCAAACACAAAAAAACATTACTTGAAGAAAAACCAAACATGAACAATTCCGACTTGAAAAATACTCATACCGAAAGTATATCCGACGTGAAACAAACCCTATCCCAAAACAAAACAAAACAAACCCGAGTAAGTTGTAACTTAAAAGGATATACAATACTTACCAAAAACAAACATGAGCCGCATGAGCCCAACTGGACCGCGTGCACCCCAAACCGTAATATATAGAAGGTGTCGTGCATCCTCTTCCTTCTTCTTTCCCCACAGTTCCACCGACCTTATAAAAAACCGATTGAGATATTGATAGTTGCGCTACACATCCTCTTTCTTCTTCTAAATTATCATAGGAGGATTTCGGGTGGTCAGGGTTGTTAGGAGACTAGACGATCCATATTTCTGGTTTGGTTTGGACAAACGCATCCTTACAAAGTTGGAGGACCTTCAGTTTAGTGGAGTTGATCACTCTTTGATTATGGCGTTTTTCGAGAGGTGGAACCCCGAGACGAACACATTTTATATGTCGTGGGAGGAGATGGGTATAACACTGCATGATGTCCAGGTTATTATGGGACTTGTAGTTGATGGAGATGCATTAGTGACTCTCATTGATGATAGTGCTAGGCATGCCTGGCTTGTTATGTCTTTTGAATTATATTTGGCGGATGCTAGACAGAACTGCAAACAACTATTTGGATTATCTTTCGGGATCAACATCTTTCTTCTTTCTAGGTCTTTTGTGTCTATCACATGTCAATTGTAAGATACAAAACCCCCGTCTATCCAACCATGATTTTTTTATGACCAACACCATATTCATTGAGTTCGTCACATACCGAGTTCAACTCAATAAGTTTTCTCTATCCAAAAATTATTCATGGAGCTCAAATTTGGACGAAAAACCGGTACCGATTGCACAAAATGTTCTATAAGATCTTAATTAAATAAAATGCATGAGAAGTTCTTCCAAATCACTATATTTATCTACATCGAATGACATATTTGTGCTTTCACCATCGGCTTCTTTGAAAAATGTCAACATTTATACGAGCTTTTATTGTTAAATGACTAGTGATATGATGGGACATGTATACATAGATATAAACTCGTATATGAATAACGGCTAGTTTTCAACGAATATATTCTAACGGCTGCATTCAACAACGTGTATATAAGAAGGGCTATTTTTCAAAAGATTGCGCAGCTACCTAGGGCGCATACGGAGTCTGCATTTGTATCCTATTTGTCTGCGCAAATAGTAAGCTTGTTATTTAATACGTACTTTGTATTGAGTTTTGTTTATTTATAAATTAAATTATAATTTGGAGTACTCTTTTTTATATATTCATTGGGTACGATACTATTTTTTTGTTCATAGCTAAATAATTAGTAGGGCTGAGCAGATCCGAACCGCAACCGAACCGCAAATTGCGGTCCAAACCGTAGCCGGACCGTAGTTAAACGGTTCGGTTTACGGTTCGCAAGTTTTTGTTTTGCGATTTGCGGTTTGAATCATCAACCGAACTGCAAAAAAAATGTAAACCGCAAATCGCAAAAAACCGCACAACCACAACCAAACCGCAACCGAACCACAACCGTGCGGTTCACGTTTTCTGGGATTGCGGTTCGGTTCGGTTTGCGGTTTTCCGTTTTGAACCGATGCTCAACCCTAATAATTAGTATTTTTTATCCTAACAATAAAACAAATTGTTTAAATAAAAAAAACTTGAAAATTTTGAGAAAATATTAAGAATTTTGAATAAATTATTATTTTTTATTCCTGTAAAAGAACTAAAGAAAACCCGTACGTAACACATAAACATTAATTTTAAACATGTAACACCCCAAATTCTAGGAACTCGGAGCGCTACGGGCTAGGACCGCACAATGGGTCCTGACCCTCAGAGTAGTAACAACAAACGGATCTTACAACAAGGCACTGACGAATGAAAACCAAAACTAAATATAAAACCAAAGGTTTAAACAAAAGAAAACACAAAAGCTCCACAACGGAGTCCAAAACAAAAGGGAAACAACAAAAGAAACAAAACCCGATCCTGTCCTATAATGTACGGGTACCCCGGCTGACCACACCATCCGGATCACTCAGCAGCATCCTGAACCTGCAGAACATCTACAACGACGGTATAAACCGTTAGCTAACATTCTAAGTACAAGCAAGAGCGTAAAGGCACAAACACACATAAGGTAAAGAAAACACATAACATGCTCACACATCAACCGGTTATTATCTTTCATTAAGGTTATCCATTACTAATTCAAATTATTTTGTCACACGAGAATCTCCTGAAACTCGCCTCCGCTTCCGTCTACCAATAGGAATAAATCAGTACTATCCGTTACCTACAGGCCTGGGTTGCAAGAGCACATTCTAGTCTCCTGTGAAACTAGACAAGTGGTAACCGCCCGATTATAATACACTTGGGCCAGTATTAGCATGAAATATTGTGATATTTTAGGCACGTTTTCTAAACGTATTTGATTCATATTGATAGTCTTTGATTGAGCTTTGTTGCATATGTGAGCTAGTATTACCTATATTGTCGATATGGATGTCTACACTAGCTTTATGTTGATTATAGGTACTTAAGAGTTATTTCCGAACGGAATCGGGCAAAGAAGAATCGATTGAGTATGTCCATAGATTAAGGGAATTATTAGGAGCAAATTGGAGTTTAGCTTGAGGAATGCATGAGGCTAGGGAAGAATCACGTTCTTGCCCTAAATCACGCTCTAAAATACGGCCGTACTACAAACCACGTTCAGTTCCACGGCCGTGGAAGTATGCAAGAGAGGCGTGATGCATTCCAGTAACTATTACGGTCGTGGAATACATGGTTCAAACCGTGACACTTTCCACGCTCTAAATTACGGTCGTGGAAACTTCCACGACCGTGATCTTGGCGATCTTTTTTGCCACACTTTGAGCCACGATCTTTTGAAGATTGGGCCGGGCCGACATTTTGCCCTACACTATAAAAAGACGGACAAAGGGAGATTCCGTAAGGGACGCATAGGCCGGCTTACACCTCGCTTTGCATTACCGCTAATCGCCGCTTGAAGGATTTTGGCAACTCTAGCTTAGAGGAATTTTTACATCTCATTGGAGATTGAAGTTCGTGTTGGGACTTGCCCTAATCTCGCACTTTTGGCGGAGATTGCTGTGGAGATCTTCGGATTGGCAGAAGATCGAAGTTATTAGAAGATTGTTGCAAGAAGACTACTCTTCTTGTTTAGGTTTGATTTAGAAGACGGATTGACATCCCGTTCTTCTCTCTTTCCTAAGATTGTGATTGTTTGCTTTATTCTGAATCTTGTGACGATATTTGTTCTCGATTGTGACCTTGAGATTAGTTTGAAGTTGATTAAAAGTTTTCGGAAGTTTTCATCTTTCTATCTTTTAATTCTTGAATTGATATCAACATGACTGTTATTGGCTAAAAACCCTTAACAATTCTAAGGTGAAGGGTTGATAGTTGTGGCTTAGATGATGATAGATCGATCGTAAACTGATTAGATCCTGAGAGTTTGAGAGAATCGTCGACGAACCATAAATTACGGGCTGTTCTTGAGTTCCACGACCGTGGAATCTCAAGATCCAACCGTAATTTCTCTTAAGTTTACGAACTTGCTTTTACTTTAATCCAAAGTTAAAGATTTGCTTTTACTTAGTTTAGACTTGTCTTTTCTAGGTGGTAGTGAAGCCTCAACAACCTCTACCTCGATTGTGAGTGTCACAACCGTGATCGGTTAAGTTAGTCTTAATCCTTGGATTACAAGTTTGGGTATTTGACACTAATTCTCACCTTTAGAACTTTTCTATATGGAGCCTCAACAACCTGTATAGAGAGTGTCTTGTAGGCGAGTCATATAAGGTTTTTGGAACTTCACCGTACGATTACCTTACATTAGCATACCTTTGCATATCTCAACTCTGTCTTTATATCATTAGTATATCTTGAATCGATTGCCACAGCTGGATACTTGGATCTTTAGGATTTTTGTTTTCCCAATATTTGCAAAACTCTCATATTTACTCGCTTGATAATCTGCAATTGAATTTGTTCCCACCCAAATCCCTGTGTTCGATACTCTGGAATTCTTGCTTAGCTACGTCGATCCGTACACTGCGGGTTCGCTGCTTGATTCTAGTTTTATAAATTTAAAGCTTATTTGCACACACCTTTAGGGGCGAACAAGTTTTTGACGCCGTTGCCGGGGATTTGGTTTCGGCCGAATTCGGTAGCCGGTTGTCAAGCTTGGGAGCTTGCTCTCGTTATTTGATATCTTTTTGAGTGCATGCGCAGGTCTAGGAACACCGAAGATCTCTTACCTCTTGATCAAGAGCTAGAGAAAACTTTAAGGCAAAAGCGCAAGGAAAAGAAGATGGATGAAGAACACGAACGTGATCTTCAAGCGGAGTTGGCGGAGAAGGAAGCTCAACTCCAATGGAACGAGAATCTCCGCCGGGATGAAACGGATCGTCATCAATCCGAAATTAGCAAACTACAGGATACGATGTTCCAGATGAGGATAGAGTTGAGCGACCTTAAGAATAAAGGAAGCAAGAAATCCTCAAGGAGGGGATCAAGAACTAGAAGAAGAAGTCACTCATCCCCTGATGATAGTGATTCTTCCATGCCACCGTTAGAGGAGATTGATCCCACAATCAATATGAATCCTTTCCATCCAGAAGGAGCTGCTAATCGCCGCATTCCACCTAGGAATGTGAGGGTCGAACGTGTGGATAATGAGCCAAGGACTCTTGGCCAGCGGATGGATCCAACACAACAACCACGCCGTTTGGGCGTGAATTTTGATGCTGAAGATGTGCAAGGGTTTAGCTTCAACCCTCAAGTTATTACTCTTGTTCGCCAAAACCAGTTTGGCGGAACAAGCGCTGAATCTCCACACCAACACTTGCAAAACTTTGAGTGTATGATGGAGACGATGAGACCGAAGAATGCTACTACCAACAGCTACAATTCAAACCCTTCTTCTTCTCTTTGAAAGGGAAAGCGTTGTCTTGGTACCAAGCTCTTCCTAGTGGGAAACTAGATACGTGGGAAGACCTTTCCGCGGAATTCCTCACCAAATTCTTTCCGCCTTCCAAAACGGCGGAACTTAGAGGTAAGATTAATGCTTTTTCCATGAGACCTAACGAAAGTTTGTTTCAATCTTGGGAAAGGTTTCAAGATTTGCTCTTGGATTGCCCTCATCATGGCATATCCAAGCTTGCCTTGCTGGAAATTTACTACAAGGGGCTGGATGCGGGAACGCAATTCAACCTCCAATCCCTCTCATGTGGAACGTTCATGGACATGAGAGAAGATGACGCTTGGGACTTCATTGAGAAGCAAGCAAGAGTCATAGAGAAGTATTCCCACCGGAAAGTGGAGGGAAATCGTGTGGAGCAAGGAGCAAAGCTCACACATGAAGCTCAAAATCAGATTTTCTCCCTCAACAATGAGATCAAAGAGTTGAAGGAGGCTATCAAGACCAACTTCCCAAAGCAACAAGGGAAGGATGTTGGTTATTTGGGCAACAACAATAACCGGGGCAACAACCGGAATAACAATTGGAATGGAAACAACAACAACCGGAACAACGATTGGAACAACAATAGGGGTTCAAACAACAACAATTGGCGCTCCAATCAACAAAATTCCGGTAACTCTTATCCTTCCAACTCAAATTCACTAACTCCACCTTCCTCTTCCTCTACTCCTTTGAAAAGCCAGGGGCAATCATCTAATGGAGGAAACACTTCGGGGAAGGAGAAGCCCGATCCCATATTGGAAACAATCTTGGAAAAGCTTCAAGGGTTGGAGAACCGCCTCATCAAGGTTGATGATCAAGTCTCTAAGGTTGACAAAGCTCAAAAGGTTTTAGAAAACCAAATGTTCAACCACGCGCAGGAAGTTCCTAGGAATCAAGGGAAACTTCCCGGAAAGACGGAGGACAACCCTAAGGGAAGGGTGATGGCGATTACAACTAGGAGCGGAGTGACTACCACCGATCCGCAGCCTACATTCGTTGAAGTCCCCGTAGAGAAGGACAAAGAGAAGGGGAAGGAGAAGGAAGATGTCTATGTTCCTCCTCCAGCTTACAAACCTCCCCTACCATTCCCTCAATCTAGAGCGCGAGCGCGCCTAGATAAACAATTCGGTAAGTTCATAGAACTCATGAGTAAGCTGCATATTAATATACCCTTCATTGATGCTATTGTAGGTATGCCAACTTACGGGAAGTTCTTGAAGGAACTTCTCTCCAACAAGAGAAAACTAGAAGACTTCGGTGAGGTCAAGATGAGTTCAGATTCTTCGGATCTCATAAAGACCATGAAGGAGAAAATGCCCCCAAAGCTGAAGGATCCGGGGTCATTTTGTATTCCCATCGGAGTGGGAGATGTCACATACGACGCTTTATGTGACCTAGGGGCAAGTGTGAGCATCATACCACTTGCATTGTGCAGGAAGATCGGTTTAGGCGACCCTAAACCGGTGAAGATGACGTTGTACATGGCGGATCGATCTATCACTCACCCCGTCGGTATTGTAGAAGACGTCCCGGTCAAGCTAGGTAAATTCTTTGTTCCCATTGATTTTGTCGTGCTTGACATTCCTGCAGATAGTCCGGTCCCGATCATACTCGGAAGACCGTTTCTTGCAACTTCCGGCTGCATGGTCGATTGCAAGAATGGTAGACTCGCTTTTGATATTGGAGAAGAGAAAGTAGAGTTCGTTCTTTCCACTCTAGTAAGTAAGCCAATCTTTGATGAGGACATCTACGATATCCAAGATGAAGAAGGTTTATCTAGGGAGGAGGTAAGTGCGATTCTCTTTAACGATCCTTTGCAAAAAGTCATTACCATGAGTCTAACAGATGTAGGGGAAGAGGAAGAGTGCAAAGAGGAAATTGAAGCCTTGGAAGCACAAGAAGAGATGCATGAAGAGGAGTTTGAGAAACTCCACGATGAGGCTGAGAATATTAGAATCCACGGTCATACTCTGTATTCCACGACCGTGGATTTCACGACCAAAATCGTTCTCCATTCCAGGGGATTACACGGCCGTGGAACATATGGAGAGCCCGTAATTTTGGCCGTGGAAGATAGTGATCGAGACACTTCTTCAACCTTTTCTGATTCTTCTCCAACACACTCAATACCCTTAAGAACTTCTAAGGAGATGTCGGATGCTTCTCAAGGATCATTGGAAGCTCCGAAAGCAATGGAACTCAAACCACTTCCTACTCATCTAAGGTACGCTTTTCTAGGATGTAATTCTACCTTTCCGGTTATCGTTAGTTCCGAACTAAGCATAGATGAACATGAACAGCTCATGATTATCCTTAGGAAACATAGGAAAGCTATAGGCTATACTATTGAGGACTTAGTAGGAATTAAACCCTCCCTATGCATGCATAAGATACTAATGGAGGAAGACTTTAGAACTTCGAGACAACCTCAAAGGCGGTTGAATCCGACCATGAAGGAGGTTGTCAAGAAGGAAATTCTTAAACTTCTTGATGCAGGTATCATCTATCCTATCTTCGATAGTAAGTGGGTGAGTCCAGTTCAAGTAGTTCCGAAGAAGGGAGGAATGACGGTCATCACCAACAAGAACAACGAACTCATTCCTACCCGAACCATGACTGGATGGCGGATGTGCATAGACTACCGCAAGTTCAACAACGCAACGCGGAAAGATCATTTCCCATTGCCATTCATTGATCAAATGCTTGAAAGGTTAGCACAACACTCACATTTTTGCTACCTTGACGGTTATAGTGGCTTCTTTCAGATTCCGATACATCCGGACGATCAAGAGAAGACCACATTCACGTGCCCGTAGGGTACGTTCGCCTATAGGAGAATGCCGTTCGGGCTTTGCAACGCCCCAGCCACCTTCCAACGGTGCATGATGGCCATCTTCTCCGAATACGTAGAGGAAATCATGGAAGTCTTCATGGACGACTTCTCCGTATACGGTTCCTCTTTTAACGATTGCCTTTCTAACCTTTCTCTTGTTTTACAAAGGTGTGAAGACACTAACCTAGTTCTTAATTGGGAGAAGTGTCAATTTATGGTTAAGGAAGGAATCGTATTAGGCCACTTAGTCTCTAATAGAGGGATAGAGGTAGACAAAGCTAAGATAGAGACCATAGAGAAACTTCCTCCCCCAATTTCGGTGAAAGGGATAAGAAGTTTTCTAGGACATGCTGGATTTTATAGACATTTCATTAAGGACTTTTCTAAGATATCAAAACCTCTCACTAATCTATTGATGAAGGATGTGGTTTTTGAGTTTTCGCAGGAATGTTTGGATGCGTTTAACACCATTCGGCAAGCTCTAATTTCAGCACCTATTATCCAACCTCCGGATTGGACTCTTCCCTTTGAGATTATGTGCGATGCTAGTGACGTAGCTATTGGAGCTGTTCTTGGACAACGAAAGGAAGGGCGAACCCATGCCATATACTATGCTAGCAAGACGCTAGATGAAGCGCAGCTCAACTACGCCACTACCGAAAAAGAGTTCTTAGCCATTGTCTATGCTATTGACAAGTTTCGCTCTTAACTTGTAGGTGCAAAGGTGATTGTCTACACGGATCATGCTGCGATCCGGTACCTTCTTGCGAAGAAAGATGCGAAGCCAAGGCTGATTAGATGGATTCTTCTCCTACAAGAATTCGATCTTGAGATCCGCGACAAGAAAGGTTCAGAAAATTCTGTTGTGGATCATTTGAGTCGTCTAACACATCTAGGGGACGACCATCTACCCATTGATGACTCCTTTCCGGACGAACACCTACACATCATAGAAGAGTGCATCAACGTGATCTCCAAAGGTAACGAACCGTGGTTTGCTGATTTTGTTAACTATTTGGTTTGCCAGGAGATACCGCCCGGACTATCCTACGCACAAAGGAAGAAATTCTTTAAGGACGTCCGGGAATACTATTGGAACGAGCCTCTCCTCTTTAAGAGAGGTCCGGATGGCATCATTCGGCGATGTGTGCCGGAAGATGAGATACAAAGTGTCATCCGCCATTGTCATTCACTACCTTGTGGAGGACATGCTAGTTCGAACAAGACTAGCGCAAAGGTATTGCAATCTGGATTCTTTTGGCCTACTTTGTTTAGAGATGTGCAATCCTTTGTTTCTAGCTGCGATGCTTGTCAAAGAACATGCAATATCTCTAGGAGGAATGAGATGCCCCTCAACAACATCCAGGAGGTAGAGATTTTCGACGTTTGGGGAGTCGATTTCATGGGACCCTTCCCATCCTCTTGTGGAAACCAATACATACTATTGGCGGTAGATTACGTTTCTAGATGGGTGGAAGCAATTGCCTCTCCCACAAATGATGCCATGGTGGTGGTTAAGTTCTTCAACAAGACCATCTTTCCGCGATTTGGGATACCAAGGACGATCATTAGTGATGGAGGCTCTCACTTCATAGCCCGTCGCTTTGAAGCTCTTCTAGCTAAGTATGGGGTTACTCACAAGGTCGCTACCCCTTACCATCCACAAACGAGTGGACAAGTTGAGATCTCAAATAGGGAGATCAAAGGAATCTTAGAGAAGACGGTTTCAAGGACTAGGAAGGATTGGTCCTTGAAGCTAGATGATGCATTATGGGCGTACCGGACTGCGTACAAGACTCCCATAGGAACCACATCATACAATCTTGTGTATGGGAAGTCTTGTCACTTGCCGGTAGAGTTGGAGCACAAAGCGTTTTGGGCTATCAAGTGGCTGAATTTCGGAATGAAGGAAGCGGGAGAGAAGCGTCTCCTAGACATCAATAAGCTGGATGAACTCCGTTTGAACGCCTATGAAAACGCCAAGATCTACAAGGAAAGAGCAAAGCGTTGGCATGATAAGCATATCATTCCAAAGGACTTCAAAGAAGGAGATCAAGTTCTCCTCTTCAATTCAAGACTTCGCCTCTTTCCAGGTAAGCTTAAATCCCGTTGGACCGGACCCTTTCTAATTAAGCGTATTTTCCCCCATGGTGCAGTTGAAGTATGGGGTGAAGCGAGTGGAAGTTTTAAGGTGAACGGCCAACGACTTAAGAAGTATACGCCGGAACTCCAAGCTGAGGAGTTCGCGCCTACCGCACTCGAATAAGTGCGAGATTGGTCTAGCTAGGGACCTTAAACAAAGCGCTTCTTGGGAGGCAACCCAAGGTATTACATTTTCGTTTCTGTTTTCGATTCATAGTTTAGCTTAGAATAGACGATTTTGTTTTGTTTTTGCCTTCGATTTCTTCCGGTATGTTCGTGCTTTTGGTTGTAGGATCGATGGAAAAGGAATAAGGAAGAATAATATCGAAGAAAAGTGACGAAATTTGGACTTTGGAGCTTTACAGAGTGTTCCACGGTCTAGATTACGGTCGTCATAGCTACAGTGCCCGTAATTTCCAAAAGCCTTTGAAAAATCACCAAAACCACGGTTCCGTACACTTCCACGGCCGTGGAACACCCCGACAAACCGTGATTTTCAAAAATTTTGCCGGCCACTATATAAGCCACATTCTTCACAAAAATCAACCAAAAATCCCTCTTTCCACGACCTAATTGCCGAAAATCCACGACCCCCTCTAAATCTTCGTTTCTTAATCGTTTCTAACGATTCTTCCTCCTAAACTGAAGCAAATTCAACCACAAACAAGATCCAAGCGACAAACCGAGCGGAAATTCATCAACAAACGCATAATTCGGATTTTTCAATCCGGAAAATAGGTTTTTTCTCTCTTCTCGATTCTTGGCAATTTGGTTCGTTTTTGTTAGAGATTTTTAGGAAGAACTGATTAAGATTGGAAGAAATTAGACTAGGACTGCCTGTTGTGGAGATTGGTTGCTGATTTGCTGAGATTTGTAAAATTCTGAGACGAATCACGGTCTCTGGGAGAATTACGGCCGTGATTCTTGAAGAACAGACCGTAATTTTTGAGTAGAATGGATTTTGTAAGGAGAGTTTCGGGAAGGATAAAAGAGAAGAAGGGTAACCAAAATAAGAAAAGAAAGGGTAATCCCTCCTCCTCCTCATCCTCTAGGCAACCACCATCCTCACCTTCACCTCCATCCTCACCTTCACCTCCATCCTCACCTCCTCACCCTAGAATCCCGACCATACATGAGAACCATCTCGCTGCATTCGAGAAGATCCAGAAGAGGCCAGTGATTGGCCCTAGATACTTGTTGTTGGAGGATCTAGTTCCTCTCAACATTGTGGAGGATCTTACTTGGCTCTTGGATAGAGCCGGATTAGTTGTCTTCTCGGCTATCCGAGAAGACGCCTATGAGGAGATTACACGTGAGGTTGTGACATCCTTTGAGCACAGCCACATAGATAGGACCGTCTCTTTCCGTCTCATGGAAAGAGACTACCATTTGAGTATCCGTGAGTTTGGGACCATTTTTGGGTTTCATGAGACCTTTAATGGTCGATTTCCGAGTGGCGTTTACGCCAAGGACTTTTGGGATGAAGTTGCGATGATTTACGCCGACGAGGACCGTTGGCAACCCGCTGATACCAAGGCTAGATTGATGTACTATCTAGCCTTGAAGATAGCTCACCGTGTTCTTTCGGAGTGTCTCTTTCCTAGGACGGAGACGCCCCAAAAGATCAAAACGGATGAGCTATTCTTGCTTTACTCCATGCTTTATGGACGCCGTGCTGATTGTGCTACTCTTTTGGCTGCTACTATGAGCAAGCTCAAGAACAAGGTGAAGGGAAACATCGGATATGGTGGGATAGTTACCCACATTGCTAGGAGTTTTGGTGTGGATTTTTCTGCTTGCACCCGCATACCGGCCGTTCCTTTAGGGATACATGCTTTCATGGTTAGGGGTCTCATTTTCCCCACACATAGAGGTCCGCCTTATGCGGGCATGCCTTGGGAGAGTAGGATTGGCAGGGGTATAGAGTGGCTGCCGGAGTATTCCATTATGGCGGGACGCCATAATTGGAAGGAGACGTTCGCTGCTATGCATGCGAATAGGATAGTAGCTCCCCCTTATGTCCCACCACCGGTTGTCGAGGAGGAGGATATGGGAGATCAATTTGAGAGTGGAGGAGGAGCGGAGCAGGAGTTTGGCACGTTTCCGGACCAACCGGAGGCGGCCCCAGATGTACCTAGACGCTCTCCACGTCCAGCTAGAGCCTCAGGCTCGTCATCTCGCCGCGCTAGCGTGAGTGAGAGGCCTACGTGGATGACCACACCTCCCGCATGGTATGGCGTTCCCCCTCCTTGGTCGACAGAGCAGCCAGCAGCACCACCACCAGCACCAGCACCATCCGACTCCCCAACTTGGTACAGTCAGGCCCCGGGATGGTACGAGCAGATGCCGGATTGGGCTACCGGACTTTCAGAGAGAGTAGGAGCGTTGGAGATCCGGGCCGATGCTAGAGACGGACGCCTAGACGACCTCGACCACATGATGAGGGACGTTTACCGCCAGCAGTTTGGGCGGTCCTATGATCCGAGTTTCTCTCCATTCCCGCCTCCGCCGGCACCACAGTGATTTGATGCATGACCGTTCGATTTAGACATTCCACCGCCACCTTGTGAGTTTCTTTTTCTTTTCTTTCTTTTCTTTCTTTATTTTGAACATTAGGGACAATGTTCGTCCTAAGTATGGGGTGGGATGTACTAAAAGTTTGTAATAACTCTACTTACTATGTTTGCTTTCATTTGAAACTATCATTGCATGTTCATTATATGTTTCACGTTTCATTATTGCATTGCATGAAAAAGAACTTGAAAAACCCATAAAAATTGAAAAATTTTGAAAATTTTGTGCTTCTAATGAATTGAGATGATTTCTATGATAATCACTACTTGTGAATTGAGTTTGATGACAATTGCATGCTTAAAAGAATTGTGAATTGAAAAGAATTTGAATGAATGAATTATACCTCTTTTGCAAGTTTCATAATGTGATGAATGTTACCTAAATCATGTTGAGAAATTGAAGTTGAAATCACACTATGAGTTCTTATACTTCTTGTTGAGATGATTAAGGCAATTCGATTTTTCTTTCTTCTTCCTTTGATCATTTAGCTCCTCATTGAAATATTAGCCTCCTTTACCTATCCGGGAATTTGGAGAAGTGAATGAGAAAAAGGCATGTTTGATGTGGGAGGGCCATGAGAGCAATTATTTGCAATCAAAAGAATAGAAAGAAATTGTAGGTTTGGGGAAGTCAATCATGACGATGAGTAACTCGGCACCATTCACATAGCCGGGTGTTTGTGTCTTGCAAAAGTCGGATTGAGCGATATTCCTAGCGGATTATGGTATGTGCGCTAAGGGTTTGAGGCATCTTATGAAAATTGAGAAACGCCAATCTCCTAGGCTTCGGTTTTTGTGCACCTCTATCCATAACTCCAAAAGTAAAGTCGAAAAAATGAAGAGAAGAGAGCGAAGCTCTAAGCTGAAGTGTTGCGAAAACCGCAAAAGAAGAAGGTAGTTGTCCACTTTTCCGGATTCAAGCACCACATTCCCTAAAAGTCTCCTTCCCTTCCACTTTCTAGACCTTTTCTTTGAAAGTCCTTAAGATCAAAAGAATGTTATATGACTTTGTGATCTAAATTGAAGTTCTTTATGATTAATTTTGATAATGTTTGAAGGTTATGATGCTTGTTTAGAAGTTTGATTAATTCATGAATTTTCTTTGCTTTTTACTCTTTAATTGAGTGTGTGAAAGTTTGATGAACGATTGAAGCAAGGTTTGAGAATGATCTATTTTTTAGAAGGCACATTCATCCAAAAGAAGGTACACATATTTCATTCTAACTTTTGTTTAAAGCTTTTTGAAAGACCTTGCTTAGGGACAAGCAAGTGTTAAGTATGGGGTTATTTGTTAGCATGAAATATTGTGATATTTTAGGCACGTTTTCTAAACGTATTTGATTCATATTGATAGTCTTTGATTGAGCTTTGTTGCATATGTGAGCTAGTATTACCTATATTGTCGATATGGATGTCTATACTAGCTTTATGTTGATTATAGGTACTTAAGAGTTATTTCCGAACGGAATCGGGCAAAGAAGAATCGATTGAGTATGTCCATGGATTAAGGGCATTCTTAGGAGCAAATTGGAGTTTAGATTGAGGAATGCATGAGGCTAGGGAAGAATCACGTTCTTGCCCTAAATCACGCTCTAAAATACGGCCGTACTACAAACCACGTTCAGTTCCACGGCCGTGGAAGTATGCAAGAGAGGCGTGATGCATTCCAGTAACTATTACGGTCGTGGAATACATGGTTCAAACCGTGACACTTTCCACGCTCTAAATTACGGTCGTGGAAACTTCCACGACCGTGATCTTGGCGATCTTTTTCGCCACACTTTGAAGCCACGATCTTTTGAAGATTGGGCCGGGCCGACATTTTGCCCTACACTATAAAAAGACGGACAAAGGGAGATTCCGTAAGGGACGCATAGGCCGGCTTACACCTCGCTTTGCATTACCGCTAATCGCCGCTTGAAGGATTTTGGCAACTCTAGCTTAGAGGATTTTTACATCTCATTGGAGATTGAAGTTCGTGTTGGGATTTGCCCTAATCTCGCACTTTTGGCGGAGATTGCTGTGGAGATCTTCGGATTGGCAGAAGATCGAAGTTATTAGAAGATTGTTTCAAGAAGACTACTCTTCTTGTTTAGGTTTGATTTAGAAGACGGATTGACATCCCATTCTTCTCTCTTTCCTAAGATTGTGATTGTTTGCTTTATTCTGAATCTTGTGACGATATTTGTTCTCGATTGTGACCTTGAGATTAGTTTGAAGTTGATTAAAAGTTTTCGGAAGTTTTCATCTTTCTATCTTTTAATTCTTGAATTGATATCAACATGACTGTTATTGGCTAAAAACCCTTAACAATTCTAAGGTGAAGGGTTGATAGTTGTGGCTTAGATGATGATAGATCAATCGTAAACTGATTAGATCCTGAGAGTTTGAGAGAATCGTCGACGAACCATAAATTACGGGCTGTTCTTGAGTTCCACGACCGTGGAATCTCAAGATCCAACCGTAATTTCTCTTAAGTTTACGAACTTGCTTTTACTTTAATCCAAAGTTAAAGATTTGCTTTTACTTAGTTTAGACTTGTCTTTTCTAGGTGGTAGTGAAGCCTCAACAACCTCTACCTCGATTGTGAGTGTCACAACCGTGATCGGTTAAGTTAGTCTTAATCCTTGGATTACAAGTTTGGGTATTTGACACTAATCCTCACCTTTAGAACTTTTCTATATTGAGCCTCAACAACCTGTATAGAGAGTGTCTTGTAGGTGAGTCATATAAGGTTTTTGGAACTTCACCGTACGATTACCTTACATTAGCATACCTTTGCATATCTCAACTCTGTCTTTATATCATTAGTATATCTTGAATCGATTGCCACAGCTGGATACTTGGATCTTTAGGATTGTTGTTTTCCCAATATTTGCAAAACTCTCATATTTACTCGCTTGATAATCTGCAATTGAATTTGTTCCCACCCAAATCCCTGTGTTCGATACTCTGGAATTCTTGCTTAGCTACGTCGATCCGTACACTGCGGGTTCGCTGCTTGATTCTAGTTTTATAAATTTAAAGCTTATTTGCACACACCTTTAGGGGCGAACAACCAGTTAAGGTATCAAATGGTTAATCCTATTTCCAATTATCCATAATAAACATGATAACAACACAAACAAGCCAATACAATCCAACTATTACGCGGAATGAAGCTAAGTAAGTCCAAGGGACTTACCTCACACGAAGGTAACACAAAGGCTCAACAACAACTCAGAGAACACTCAAGGAAGCTTTAGTTTCCCTCAAGAAAGGAGCAAGGAAAGCCTATACGAACAAGCAACACGGTTCAGGAACGGATAGAAGTCTATAACTTCTAATCTCAACGATCTCTAAGAGATCTCCACAAGCTAAGGGTTCGACCTTAGTCTTATAGCAACTCAGGGGACAAGGAACAACCAGAAGGAGCCAAGAAAGGAATGAGGAAAGGAAGGAAGGAAGCAACTCACCAAAGATGGGAGTCACAATAGGGAAAACCGCAGAGGTGGTTGGACAGGGGCGCAGGGGCGGCAAAATGCAGGGGCGGCCAGGTGCAGGGGCAAGGGCGGCTGCACGACAGAAGCGCTGTCGGGTTTTCCTTTGACAAAACTCACAGCAAGGGCAACCAAAGCTCGAACTTTTGGTTCCAACACGTCAAGACTCAACTCCAGAGAGCCTGAGAATAACAAAGGGTCAACAACAGAACGCTCCACAAGAATCAAGGATCAAACTTGATTCTTGGAAAAGAAGAAAAGAAAAGAACGAAAGGAAGAAACCAAAACAAAAGGAGAAGGCATGCAACACTGTAAGAACGTGAAGGAGAAACCAGAAGGGAAGAACTTACACGCTCAGCAAGGTTGTAGGAAGCAAGGGGACGGCTGCAGCTCGCTAGGGTTGAAGAAGACGCAAGCAAGGAACGGGAAAAAAAGAAAGAGGAGATAATATATAGAGACGGCTGGAACGCTAGATGGAAAGAGCGTCTAGTGTTACAAAGAAGACAAGGAAACCGGCCCATAAGATAGAATATCGGATATTCTATCTATGGAAGGAAGATAAAAGAACGGAAGAAAAGATTGGGCACGATCTGTCGTCATCCGTAGGGGCGGATCAACTCGGCCGCAGGGGCGGCCTTCTTCACCGCGGGGCGGTGAAGGCAAAAACTCGGCCCTAAAAAGAAGTTTCGTCCCGAAACTTGCAAGAGCCCAACGATCACAACAACACACAGAAACAGAACTGAGCTGATATATACCCACTCGGGGCACGTAACACGAAACGCCACATAAAAGTGTTCACAACGCAACAAAGGAAAAACCAAACAACAGACTAAGCTAAAGGTGCAACAAGCTCAGCGTAAAACTCCGGATAGTTCCTCTGTATACTATTCTTTGTCTCCCAAGTCGCCTCATCAACTCCTCGCATCGACCACTGGATCTTCAACATCGGGATGTCCTTCGAACGCAAGCGTCTCGTACTAAGCTCTAAGACAGCCACCGGGTGCTCTACGAAGGTGTGGTCTGACTCGATCACTAGATCCTCATGACTGACGATGTGTCTCGGGTCTGATATGTACTCCCGTAGCTGAGACACATAGAAGACTGGGTGAACACCCTCGAGTCTTGGTGAACACCCTCAGATTTCAAGAGAAGAAAATTTGTTTATGTTTTTTTTATTCAGATCATACTTTTTAGATTTAATATTTCGTCATTATTAACAAAACGATTGAAAATATTTTTGCATCCGAATTCTTTTTACAAATACTTCACTTCCGGTTGAAAATAGTTTCATTTAGATTACGTTTTTAAAAATTAATATGTTTTTGTTTTTGTTTTTATACATAAATAAATTTCGTCAAAAATTTCTTATTCAGAGTTTTAAAAAAATTCAACTCCAAATCTTTAGTAATTTTTGAATTTTTATAATTCAGATTCATATGTACTTTTTTCTCAATTGTGTAAGATTTATTTTTATGTCTTTTCCGTTTTAAAAAAATTAAAATCAAAGCCTTTTTTACAATGCTGCTCTACGAAAAGTTTGTGAGATTGCTGCCCAATAAAGAGAAATGATGCTCTACAAATCTTTAAGGTATAAATATCATAAAATAATCATTTTATAATTATTTAAATTGATTATATTTAAAATGTTGCTCTACGCAAAGTTTGTGTGATTGTTGTGCCAAATAATAAATATTTAAAATTGTTCTATTATTGGATTTTATTTTTCAGATCTATAATACTTATTTTTCAGACCTGATGAAATTTCAGAAGGAAAGATTCAACATGATTAAGTATTGGATATATATCAGTTTTATTTTATATGTTCATTATGTTTTTAATATTTCGGTTGGACTAAATGTATTGTTTGAGCCTTTCGGGAGTATAATTAATATTTTTTATTGCAATGTAAGGGGTCGGACTATCCCCTAAGTGATTACTACTTAGTCCATTTTTTATTTAATAAGAGTGCGTCCAAATGTGTCGGAGACCACGAACTCTCCTTCCCCCAAACTTTATTTTTGTTTACATCATCGTCGCACACAAACCAAAAGACGTTCTTAGCAAGTACCCGTGCATGGCACGGGTTATAAACTAGTTATTGGAAAAAATTCTACTTCTTGCTGAGGAGTACATGTCGAATTACCAAGCATGCAAAATAGACAAAGATGCTAGCTTCAAATAAACCTTTTTCAGTTACTAGTTTATAACCCGTGCCATGTACGGATATTTGCTAAGATCTTGGGATAACATGTAGTTGCATTAAAGCCTTAGCTTCAAAGATGCTAGCTTATCCTTCCAAGGTCAGCGTATCCCATAGTTATTCACGAAGAGGGCGAGACGATTTGTCTGGTAGGAATGGAGCCGAGAAATAAACCAAGAGTTGGTGGGGTAAAGACATAAATGAGCTTCAAATAAACCTTTATTGGAGGACAATGATTGCAATAATGTCTGGTGGAAAAGTCCCCGCAAGCTTAGTTGGAGAGGCATTGCAGATTTATGCTTCACGTTGGTTCCCATCAAAGCAATCGTCTTGTGATGTCGGTTCAGATATTGCTCAAAGCCGACCGTTGACTTCGTCCATAATCTAGAGCATCGAATTTGTTGGATCATGTAACTAATTCTGTTACATGAAATATAGTGTATTAATAGCCATATTATACACAGTTAATGAATAAGCTGGTTTACACAATTATCATGTGTTCTCAATCTCTCTCTCTTATTACATCTCTAACATGGTATTAGAGGTTCCATAACCTTCACCATGGCTATCACTCCAGAAAATTCTTCTATCGATGATGATTCTCTTCTTCTATATATCCAACTTCATCATTCTGATGCCCCTTCGTTGAAACTCTCTACTACACTCCTCAATAGCACTAATTACTCACGTTGGAAAAGAGCAGTGGAAATATCTCTCTCTGCTAAAAACAAAATCAGATTTGTCAATGGAGTTTGTATGAGACTGAATCAGATCCAAAGATGGTTGCCAAGTGGGATCAATGTAATAGTATGCTCATCTCTTGGCTCCTGCATTCCATGAAGAAAGAGATTGGGGCAATCGGTGCTCTTCTTCCAAACAACATCTCAGATCTGGACTGAATTAGCTGTTAGGTTTGGAAAATCTAATCGGACGACCCTCTACCAGATCCAGAAAGAACTTGCCCTAATTTCGCAAGGTAATCAATCAATCACCTAAGATTTCACTAGTTTAAAGAAAATCTGGGATGATTATATTCTTGCCTTGACAAATCATGTTTGCAAATGTGCTTCTAATGCCGTCGCCATCGACATGATTCACGATCAACAAATCGTTCAAATTATGGTTGGTCTTAACGAGTCTTTTAGTCTTGCTCTCTCGCAAATCTTGATGATGCAGCCAAGTCCTAATCTCAATGAAGTTTACAAGATTCTTCTCCAAGAAGAAAGTCACAAGACTCTATCCCACAACTCCGTATTAGATGATATTGCCTCAACACTGTATGCTCATAATCGATCTAGTTCTTTTAGGCCTTCGACTTAGGGACAAACTTCAAATGATGCTAGGACCAATTCAAACCAAAACTCACATTCTTACTGTGAGCATTGCAAAGTTAAAGGGGATAATGCAGATAGATGTTGCAAGCTTATTGGTTACCCAATGTCACTAGTGCAAGGTCTAGCATAGTGTGCATAGTGCAAGATAACTGGCCACGACACCAATAATTGCTGGAAGAGAGTTGGTTATCATGCAGGTAATAAACTAGCTGCTTCCTCCATCACCAACTCTTTCACTCTTGAGCAGATGGCTTCTATTCTGGAATTATCAGACAAGAATCAAGCACAAGGTTTTACATCTAATTAAGCTGCAATTCTTGCTGGTAAGAATACTTGCTTCTTGACCTATTCACCTCATATACCCCTATTACTAGTCCCTCTTTCATTACTATGCCCAATGGCATGCGTGCTTGTGCTGAACATCATGGCATAATATTCATCAATGACCAGCTTACCTTATCCAATGTTCTCCACGTCCCTGATTTCCAATTCAACCTTATTTCTATACATAAACTTTCTAACGACTTGACATCTCACATTTTATTCACTCCTCATACATGCATTGTATATGAGCCTTTGATGAAGACTCGGATGGTGATTGGACGAGCCTTTAGGGGCTTTAAGTGGTTGATAAGTCCATGATTTTACACCTCTCAAACTTGTAATAATCCCAACAATGATGGTTTTTCTATGCATACTTCCCATAGCATACATTCTACTGAACTATGGCATTGTCGGCTAGGCCATATGCATTTTGATTAATTAAAGTTTGTTAATAATAAACTCTCTTTGCCTAATAATCATTCAATATGTACCATATGTCCCCAGGCTAGACAATATCGACATACATTTCCTACTTCCTCCGATAGATGACCTCACAATTTTGACCTTGTCCACATTGACACATGGGGACCCTATAAACACCAAACACACAATGACTTTTCTTACTTTCTCGCCATAGTTGATGACCATTCCCGTTGCACTTGGACCTACCTCATGGCTCACAAAAGCAAATGCCTTGTCTCTTCTCAAGTCCTTTGTTATAATGGTCAAGAATCATTTCAAGACTACCATCAAAAACATCCATTCGGATAATGCCTTAGAGTTTTCTAGTAAAGAAGCTATTCTTTTCTATTCCATGGAGGGTATTACCCATCAAACATCATGTGTGCACACACCACAACAAAATGGTGTTGTGGAGCGCAAGCATAGACATCTCCTAGAGGTAGCTAGGCCTCTTTGCTTCCAATCAAAGCTACCATATTCCTATTGGGGTGAGTGTGTTTTGACAGCCACATATCTAATCAATAGAAGACCTACTCCTCTCCTTTCTCACAAAACACCCTATCAAACCTTGTTTCACAAACAACCATCTTATTATCATTTACACATCTTTGGTTGTTTATGCTTTGTCCACACACCAAAGGTTCGTAAAGATAAATTTGAACCTTGTGCCCAACCTTGTGTTTTCATAGGTTATCCTTTTGGTCAAAAAGGTTACAAAGTTCTTACAATTGAATACAAAAAAGTTATCATTTCAAGAGATGTGGTATTTCATGAACAACACCTACCCTTTCACCACATCTCATCAACTTTACCTCCTACTCTACCTACTACACCAAGCATATCTACAACCGATTCTTTTATTTTCATACCATCAAACTCTCATTCTACCTAGTCACCAACTCCAAATAACGATACCCCACTTCATGCTCATATAAAATTGTCCATCATCAACTCCTTTTAACCAATCCATGGCCTCTTCTCCAAATCCCACATCCACCACTGATACTCCCTCATCAATAACTACCATACTTTCATCCTCCAATCTTCCATCCCTCCACATCCTCCCTTACCCATCACTAGATGTTCCAGCCGTCTCTCCAAATACCCATCATACTTAGATGATTTCATATGCATGTATAGCTCATGCTCTCTATCACCAAGTAATTCTACTCTTCTCCGTTTATCTTCTTCCCATATTGCTTTACTTTCTGCCCTTACCTCTTTTGTTGAACCTACAACCTACACCGAAGCATTTAAAGATCCAAATTGGGTGAAGGCTATGGACAAGGATTACCATGCTTTACAAAGCAATCACACGTGGGATCTCATTTCTCTCTTACCTAACAAAAAGGCAATCGGATGCAAATGGGTCTTCAAAGTTAAGCTCAAAGCCGATGGGAGTTTAGAAAGGTACAAGGCAAGGCTAGTTGCAAAAGGGTTCAATAAAAAACAAGGCATCGATTACCATGAGACATTCTCTCCCGTTGTCAAGATGACAACCATACGCACCATTATAGCCATTGCAGCCTCCAAAGGATGGGTTCTTCATCAAACGGACGTGAACAACTCTTTTTTGCATGGTAACATATTTGAAGATGTCTACATGAAAGTTCCACCGGGCATACCAAATCCTCTATCACTAGTGTGCAAGCTAAGGAAGTCCTTGCATGGTTTGAAGCAAGCCTCCCGCCAATGGTTTCATCGACTAACCAATGCCCTCATTGAACAAGGTTTCCAACAATCCAAAAACGATTACTCATTGTTTCTCAAGAGAACGGATGCTGACATCACCATTGTCGCCATATACGTGGATGATCTTCTAGTCATTGGCTCTAGTGAAGATGCCATCACATCCCTCAAGACATATCTAGATCATACGTTTAGTATCAAAGATCTAGGCCTCATTCACTTCTTCCTAGGTCTTGAAGTTGCTCATACACCATCAGACATCGTTTTGGCCCAAATAAAGTTTGTCCTCGAGCTTCTCAGTGAAGCCAATATACCACCAGGCAAGACCACATTAACTCCTTTACCTCTTCACTTGAAACTACTACCTAATGAAGGAACACCTATTTCAGATCTCTCTTATTATCGTTATATTGTTGGCAAGCTCAAATTTCTCACAAACACAATACCTGGCCTTTTCTTTGCGGTTCAAAGCCTCAGCCAGTTCATGCATAACCCACATACCTCCCAATTGGAAGCCCTTTATCACACCTTGAGCTATATCCAAGGTACTATTGGCCATGACATCCTTCTAAATAGTTGTGATCAACCTAATTTATTAGCATACACGGACTCGGATTGGGCTTCTTGCCCTTATAACCGACGTAGTGTGAGTAGCTTTGTGGTTTTGCTTGGAACATCGCCCATAAGTTGGAAATCAAAGAAGCAAACAGCGGTTTCCAAGAGTTCAGCCGAAGCTGAATATCGTCCTATGGCATAGGCTGCTGCTGAAGTGACTTGGCTCATCCGTTTGCTTCAAGAGTTGGGATTCTCATCACCACAACCCATCCATCTTCATTGTGACAACAACTCCGCTATACAAATAAAAAAAACCCGGTATATCATGAACGTACTAAACACATCGAGATCGATTGTCATTTTATGAGAGAAAAAGTCACGGAGGGCCTTCATCAACTTCATCACGTCCCTACTCATGAACTAGTGGCTGATTTTCTCACCAAGATTGTTTCTTCTTCACAATAAACACATTTGCTTTCCAAACTAGGCATGCACATGCCACCTAGTTTGTGTGTGTGTGTGTTGGACGTAGTCATGTAACTAATTATGTTACATAAATGTAGTGTATAAATAGCCCTATTCTACACAATTATTGAATAAGTTGGTTTAGACGATTATCACGTGTGCACAATCTCTCTCTCTCATTACATCTCTAATAAAATTCAAAGACCTTAACGTGCTAGTCAACTCCATCATTTGAGCCCTAAGCAGTAAGCACACTATTTTCATACTCAACCCTCATATACATCTGTGAAACAACATTAATCTTCTGCACTATATCAACATTCCTCGATTGCAGCTTAGTCGCTTGAGAAATCATTTCATCCATATGATGTCGCTTCCTCATCCTCGAGCATCTAGCAAATTCTCGGTTTGAGATCATGTGCTTCCTTTTCTTATCATCCATGCTTGCATAATTTGGGTCACCATTAGACCCCGGACTCAGATGTAGAGAATTCATCACATCAAGCTCTCGTTGTTTTAGGAGAAGGTTTTTTTTAAACCGTCGCTCTTTCTACTTTGAGTTGTAGTTGGGGAATGCTTCTCATTTCCCCTAGAAATAATGAAAAGACTATTCGATCTAGAATAGAAACTAGAAAACTTAAAGGGCTTTAAAGCGAGCTTAACAATCCAAATTCAAAGACTTTCAATGGAGACAATTCATAAGAACACGTAGAACTGGTACAAAAACACAACCAAGAATTAATGAAAAATTCAAATCCGGCGCATCAGGATGAAGTAATTCATATAGGCTCTAGAAACATTTGATCGTCGAATTGAGAATCAAAAGCTTGAAAATCTGTCTAAACTTGGGGAAAACCTAACCAAATTTGTAGCAGAAACCCACAGGAAAACCCAATTGATGTATTTGATGGACAAACAGGAGAAAATATTGAAAGATCGAAGACACAATTGAAGGAAAAAACAAAACAAAAAGGGGGAAGAAAAAGACTTGACGGCAAAAGGGTATTTTTAGAATCAAAAAATCCATCAACTCCTCCAACTCCCATAAGCTTGCCATAAAGAGCTAATGAAAATCACCATTCCATAAGCTTTTGTAAGCTTTCATAAGCTTCCACTCCAAAACACGTGGTAAATAGGTATAGCGCCAACTGAATCCGAAATAAGCTTTCATAAGCTACCTTCATCTGCTTCCCAAATGGGACCATACATGTCTAAGCATGAAGTAGATAGGTGTTTTGAAGTGCAGCTTGGCAAATCCTTCTACATAAAGAATAAATTCCGAAGGTTAAGTACAATAATTTATCCTAAATAAACTATCTAATATCACTAAATTAGTTTTTTTTTTAATGAATTTAGAAAATGGGTACGTGATAGCATGAATTATAGTCTATATTTCAGGGTTTGTTTGGACGTTTTATCTTTCATAATCTGCATGTTTGTATGTGCATTATGCGATTTTACTACCATTTCACCTACCTTTGCGAGGATCGAGGTCTGCACCTAGTTTTGTTGTAATTGCAGGTAATTTGGTACGTTTTGCATCAAAAAGAAGCAAAAGGAGTCATGAGTCATTTGGAGCTACATCCAAGGAGCATAGCCATGGATTAAAGATTTACTTTGGAGCAGATTCGAGAGATTTCACATTCTGTCGTGACGCACCTCGGTTGACCAGAGATTCATCTCGACCGAGGCGATCCAGAGACGCCGACTCGACCGAGGCGAACACCTAGGACGCGGCGAGAATATTTTATTCTTGGATGAGATCTTTTTAAATTTGGAAAGTGATCTTATATTTTTGGGCTTGGCTCCTGGAAGGAAGGAGATATGCAGAATCATATATTTTACCTATATTTATGGGAAAATATCTTTCTAAGATTTATTATCTTTGGAGGGTTATTTTCTTATAAAAAGGGTTGGATTTCCACAATTCCAACAGCACGCTATACCGTTGATCTTGCTTACGAGAAGATCCCGCGTTCGCAGCAGCAGCATCATACTCCAGTTGGGAGTTTTGAAGAACCTTTTTGAAAGTTGAAGGAAGATTGAAGTCCATAGCTTTTATAGCTTTATTGGAGGGTTTTGTAAGATTGTCTTTAATTCCCTCATTGGTTGTCTAGTCTTTTTGGATTGTTATCCAAGGAACGCTTTTGTTGTGATATTTGATTCAGTTATTGAAGTCTTTTCCTTAAATTCTTCTTTGTTCAAATATTCACCTTCTTCCCATATATTTAATACTTTCATAATGATGATGAGTGGCTAATTTTCTTGTGTGATTCTAGGGTGATTGGCAGAAGGTTGTGGGAAAAACGATGATAGAATAATCTTAGATTCCAGTAGGATCCTGAAAGTTCGAGTCTTTAACCTTAACCCTAAGCATCTCGTTCGGTTGATGAACATCTCGGCCGGGGTGGAATTCTTCTGACCGAGGTGACTTATCCGAACCTAAACAGAAAGTTAAGTGTTAGAGTTTGCTAAATCCTATTCTTATTACACCTTCCTGGTTTAATGCAAGCTTAGGACGAGACTTACCCGGTAATTCCTTAGTTTGTGTATTAACGATCATAAGTGTAGGTAATAAAGGTTTATCCTTTATTGGGGTTTGAGTGTGCTTCCATCCCATCTTTGTGAGTTAGCCTGAGACTTACCCGGTAAAGGTTGATTCTATTCCCTTAGATGGCATGTTAGTTTGAGGTTATAGTTCTTTATCTTGATTCCTTGAGACTTACCTGGTAATAGGAGTTACGGTTTAGGATTAGTGTGTAGTGAGACTTACCCGGTGATCTACTCCACTTTAGTAACACCTTCCCCACGCAAAAATCTCAGCTTTGTCCGCTTATCTATAGATCTTAAGTTGGAACCACAACTAGATGCTTTAATTCCTAGAATTGCATGTTTGCTTTATTGACTTCTTATTCATCTTTGATTGCGTTAATTGCTCTTGTGGTTAGTATTGACATAAGCATACCGTATTGACTTTGTTTCACCGAGTCCTTGTGATCGACCCCTGGAATTTTCTTGCTTTTACTATGATTGACCCGTACACTGCGGGTTCGCATCCTTGTTTTAAGCTTAAGTCTAGGGTTATAAATTTAAAGCTTGCACACACCGTTTGGAGCGAACAAGTTTTTGGCGCCGTTGCCGGGGACTTGGTCTAGACCGAGCCGGTACGGTTTGCTCTTGGGGCGCTTGCCCCGTTTCATCTAACCACTCTACTTGAGTGACTTTTGCAGGTTCTTTCTTAGGTATATGCGAAGAACCCGCACTGGGAAGGAAATCGTTCCTTACGATCCCGAACCAGAAAAGACATACAAGAGACGCTTAAGAGAAGCGAAGATGGCCCAACAAGACGATCGCGATCTTGCGGCCGAATTAAAAGAGACGCAAGAGCTGCTACGTCTCAGCAAGGAAGAACTAAGGCAAGAGAAGGCAGAGAATCGCACCAGGACTGCAGCTATCGAAGCAGAAATAGCAGTCATCCGAAATCAGGTTCTACAGCGACCGAGGGAAGATCCTCCTGTTGATCCTCGACCGATGCAGGATCCAGTAGCTGATCTTCGACCGAGGCAGATTCCAGTACCTGACGCCCCGGCCGATGTACTTCCACCTCGGATGCCAGTCCGAGATGTTCTTCTTGCAGGAATCCCACAAACCCTAGGTCAAAGGATGGACCCTAATCAACAGCTGAGGCGTCCAGGGGTAAACCTAGGAGATCCAGCGGATCATGACTATGAACTTCGACCGCAAGTTCTATCCATGATTCGCCAATGCCAATTCGGAGGGCTAGAGAAGGAGTCGCCGCATCAACATCTTCAAAACTACGAGATCTTGATGGAAACTTTGCGACCTTCCAGAATTGAAAATAACAACTACAAGCTAAGACCTTTTTACTTTTCTTTAAAAGATAGAGCTCTTACTTGGTATCAATCTCTTCCTCCAGGAAAAATTAGCACATGGGAGGAGATGACTACGGAATTCTTAATTAAATTCTTTCCCCCCTCAAAGACCGCTGAAATGAGAGGGAAGATCAATGCTTTCATCATGAAGGACAAGGAGAGCTTGTCCAAATCATGGGAGCGGTTCAAGGATATCCTTTTGGATTGCCCACATCATGGGATTCCAAAGATCGAGTTGTTGGAGATCTACTTCAAAGGGCTGGACGGAAGCACCCAGTTCAATCTCCAACTACTCTCCGCCGGTACCTTCATGGACATGGCGATTGATGAGGCTTGGGACTTCATTGAGAAGCAAGCCTTGCACATGGAGAAATATACCCACCAAGGAGCTGAAGGTGGAGTTAAAAGAGTCAACTTTCAAGAGACTCAATCCAACAACAATCAACTCACGTCTTTGAAGAATGACGTGAAGCAATTGAAGGAGCTCTTGATGGCTCAAACTAAGAAGGAAGAGCAAGGGCAAAGGAACAACAACAATAACGGGTACCGTAACAACAACAACGGTCCCCGAAACAACAACTACAACAACAACAATAGAGGATCCAATAGCAACAACTGGAGGGCGAATAACCAAAATCATGGTAACAATCATTCAAACTCCAACTCTAACGATTCCTCTAACCCTTTCCTCTCTTCCCCTTCTTCTTCTTCTACTCCATTAAAGAGCCAAGGGCAAGGATCAAGTTCGTCTCAGCCAGAACAGAAAGACGCAGTTCTGGAGGCAATCTTGATCAAGCTTAGCGCTATGGAGAATTCTATGACTTCATTTTCGAGGGCCCAAAAGTCCCTCGAACAACAACTTGCTAATAGGGCGAATGAAGCGCCAAGATATCCAGGGAAGCTTCCAGCAAAGACGGAAAGCAACCCTAAGGGCCAATGCATGGCCATAACGACGAGGAGTGGACTCAAAACTGCAGATCCAGTACCTCGCTCGACGCAGACCACCTCGGTCCAGATCCAGTCGAAGAACACCTCGACCGAGATGCCAACCGAGGCGGAGCAACAGAAAGCAGGAGGGACGACAGAAACTTATGTTCCACCTCCTGCATACAAACCACCACTTCCATTCCCTCAGTCCAGAGCCAGAGCACATCTAGACAAGCACTTTGGTAAGTTTCTTGACTTGATGAATAAGCTACATATTAATATTCCTTTCCCTCAGTCCAGAGCCAGAGCACATCTAGACAAGCACTTTGGTAAGTTTCTTGACTTGATGAATAAGCTACATATTAATATTCCTTT
This sequence comes from Fagopyrum esculentum, assembly GCA_033239045.1. Taxonomy (NCBI): domain Eukaryota; kingdom Viridiplantae; phylum Streptophyta; class Magnoliopsida; order Caryophyllales; family Polygonaceae; genus Fagopyrum; species Fagopyrum esculentum. The sequence continues at coordinate 117,968,842 of BSUD01000005.1, forward strand.
CCTTGATGCTATTTTAGGTATGCCCGCCTATGGGAAGTTCTTAAAAGAAATCTTATCAAGGAAGAGGAAGCTGGAGGATGTTGGTGAGGTTAGGATGACATCTAAATCTTCGGAGCTTATCAAGATCATGAAGGAAAAGATGCCACCTAAGTTAAGAGATCCCGGCTCATTTTGCATTCCCATTCAAGTTGGGGATGTCACTTGTGAAGCCCTTTGTGATCTAGGAGCCAGCGTGAGCATCATCCCGCTGGAGCTATGCACGAAGATCGGTCTTGGAGAGCCCAAGCCGGTCAAGATTCGACTTTACATGGCGGATCGCTCCATTACCCATCCCGTGGGCATTTTGGAAGACGTTCCGGTCAAGTTAGGTAACTTCTATCTACCCATAGATTTTGTTGTACTTGACATTCCCGCAGATTATCCTGTTCCTATTATTTTCGGGAGGCCATTTCTAGCAACTTCGGGTTGCAACGTGGATTGCAAGAACGCCAAGTTGAAATTCAACGTTGGTGGCGATGAGGTGGAGTTCACACTACTTGCAGCCATGAAAGGGGAGCAGCTAACTGATGATATCTTCAACATCTACGATGAAGAAGAATCAAGAGAATTGGTGAGCTCTATCCTTGTTAACGATCCACTCGAAAGAGTTATTAGCTTCAGTTTAATGGAGGAAGGTATAGATGCTTCTTGTGATGCAGATATACGGAGCTTAAAGGCACTGGAAGAGGATCCAGGAGCTAAAACTGAGAAGCTAATTCGGGAGACGAAGATCTCTAGTTTCGGATCCAACAGCAGTACCTCGACCGAGGCACCTTCTGGACTGAGCGAGACAACCAAAGAACATCTCGGTCAATGCCTATGCGCCTCGACCGAGGTCGATGGGGAGACAATTCCAACTGAGATTGCAAAGAATAACAAATTTCTTACTCCCTTCTCTGACATTTACCCACTGTTGGCGGACCATTCCATCCACCAACATTCTGATAATAAAGGTCCTTGGTATGCTGATATTGTGAATTATCTTGTTTGCCAGGAAACACCGCCCGGATTGACGTACTCTCAAAAGAAGAGATTCTTCAAGGAAGTACGACATTACTACTGGGATGAACCGCTGCTATCCAAGCGCGGACCAGATGGGATGCTTCGAAGGTGCATTCCGGAAGATGAAGTTAATAGCGTCATAAGGCATTGTCATTCACTTCCTTGTGGAGGGCACGCCAACACTGATAAAACATGCGCTAAGGTATTGCGTTCTGGTTTCTTTTGGCCTACATTATTTAAGGATGTACAATCTTTTGTTGTCTCTTGTGATGCATGCCAAAGAACAGGGAACTTATCAAGGAGGAACGAGATGCCACTTAATAACATCCAAGAAGTGGAAATCTTTGATGTATGGGGATTGACTTCATGGGACCTTTCCCATCCTCCGGAGGAAACCTCTACATTCTCCTTGCAGTTGATTACGTCTCTAGATGGGTTGAAGCCATTGCTTCTCCCACTAACGACGCCAAGGTGGTTGTGAAGTTCTTGAATAGAACTATCTTTCCACGATTTGGAACTCCACGCATCATCATTAGCGATGGAGGAACGCATTTCATCAACCGGAAGTTCAAGGCACTTCTATCGAAGTATGGGGTAACCCACAAGGTATCAACTGCTTATCACCCTCAAACTAGTGGACAGGTCGAGATCTCGAATAGAGAAATCAAGGCAATTTTGGAGAAGACCGTCTCTAGAACGAGAAAGGACTAGTCCATGAAATTAGACGATGCTCTTTGGGCGTACAGGACCGCATTCAAGACTCCCATAGGTACCACTCCTTATAATTTGGTATATGGGAAGTCTTGCCATTTGCCCGTTGAATTGGAACACAAGGCATATTGGGCTATCAAATGGTTGAACTTTGACATCAAGGAGGCTGGTGAGAAGCGACTATTGGAACTCAACGAGCTGGAGGAGCTGCGTTTGAACGCTTATGAGAATGCCAAAATCTACAAGGAAAGGACGAAGAGATGGCATGACAAGCGCATCGTTCCAAAGGAGCTTAACGAAGGAGACTTAGTTCTACTCTTCAACTCCCGCCTCCGCCTTTTCCCAGGTAAGTTGAAATCTAGATGGACCGGGCCTTACGTTGTGAAACATGTTTTTCCTCATGGTGCAGTTGAGATATGGGGCGAAACTAGCGGAAGCTTCAAGGTCAACGGTCATAGGCTTAAGAAATACCAACCGGAAACGCCGGTTGAGGAGGTTGCACCAATATACCTCAATTGAGATGTAGTATGGTCCAGCTAGCGACCTTAAACCAAGCGCTTCTTCGGAGGCAACCCAAGGTATTGCTTTCTTTTCCCGTTTTCTAGTCTAGTTTAGATAGTTTTTGTTTTTGCTTTGCTTTGCTTTGTTTTTGGCGTTCTGGACAGACAACAGGGAATATCTAAGGAAGGATGCATAACTGGAAGGACATAAGTTCGAGATTTTGAGAAGACAAAAGCATCTCGGTTACTGTCAGAGCACCTCGACCGAGTTGATTCTTGAGCAACCGAGGCGACTAGGGTTTCTGCAGAACCACCTCGGTCCGTACCACCTCGGTCCAGTCGAGACCATCTCGACCGAGGTGACAGCAGATCCAGGAACGGTATAAATTGGGAAAAAATTTATTTTTACCTTTTTATCTTCTTCACCTCGACCGCGGCGACAGTCCACTTCGCTCTCTCTCAGATCTTGCTCGTTTTCGAAGATTTCTGCTTCTAAACTGTGATTGAAGGGTAGAGGAACCGATTGCAACAACAGATCTGCAAGAAAATTGAACGAATCGACCGAAACGAGGTAAAACAAGTCGAAACCCTAACTCGTTCATTCGCTTCGATTTGGGCTTTGGTTGCCCCTGATTTTGCTGAGAAAAGGCATAAGTACCCCTTAGGAAGCAATTGTAGTGATTTTGGGGGGAAAAGAACTGAATTTCTGAGAATTGGAATCGTAACTTCTGCGCCTCGGTCCGGTCGAACTGCATCTCGACCGAGGTGATTCTTGAGGCTTGTCAGCGACCGAGGTGGTCTGACAGTGTTGAGTGAAAATGAGTTCCGATCGTCGCCTAGCCCTGAGAGACAGATCTTCACCCTCCCCTTCTTCCTCTTCTTCCCGTCCTTACCGCCCGGTTATCCACGAGAGATGCCGGGTAGACTATGAGCGGATAGCTAGCCGTCCAGTTATCGCACCACGATTTCTGGACGTGTCGGCCTTTGATTGCCTAGGGTTAGATGCTGACCTTAGGAGGATGATCGCTACTGTCGGGCTGGATCAGTTTGCTGAGATCCGAGCCCCAGCTTATTTGGAGCCGACCTTAGAGTTTGTTAGCTCCTTCTCCTACCTTCCCACCGACCAGTCTGTGAAGTACCGGTTGATGAACCGGAACTTCATAGTTCCTTTAGAGATATGGAGAGAGATTTTTGGCTTTTCTGAGCCCACCGCCACCGACTTCCCCTCCCGATCCGTAGCTAGGGAGTTCTGGGGGCAGATTGCCCATATTACCGAGCATGCAGACAGATGGCGCCCTGGAGATTCCAGGGAGAAGGTCATCTTCCATCCAGCTTTCAGACTAGCCCACAGGATATTTAGCGAGACACTTCTGGCGCGTACTGAGACGCCCCAGAAGATCCGACAGGGCGAGCTCTTCAGCCTCTACTGCATGGTTACAGGAGGTTTCCCAGACTTTGGCTTGCTCTTGGAAGAGGATCTGCACAAGATCAAGGCCAAGGCGAAGGGAGACATTTGCTGCGGAGGTCTAGTCACCCACATTGCCACTTATCACGGGATGGACCTTAGTGTATGCACGATGGCGGCGGCTCCGAAGCCGCTCGGATTACAGGAGATGATCACACGGAGGATATCCGCTCGGATTACAGGAGACGGATCGATGACCTGACGGATCAGGTTATCGACTCATATGCTGCATTATCGCTGGATATCCGCGAGATGCAGGAGCGGCAGCACTATCAGCACGTCATGGCTCAGCTTCAGTTCGAGCGTGTCATGGGCTATCCTTTCGATCCGACTCAGTATCCGTATGTGCCACCACCACCACCGCCGGATCAGGATTATTGAGGAGCTGCAGGATTTTCTTTATTTTCTTTTATGCAGTTCAGCTATATATCCGGTGAGTTCTCTCATTTTCAGACTTTTATTTGACCCACTGGGACAGTGTGTCCCAAGTATGGGGTGTTTGTATTATTTCGACTACTTTTGATGTATGACACTTTATTTATCAGATATTTTATTTATGCTTCACACCTGCATTTATATGATTATCTGATATTACATGCATACTTACAGGTTATTTGATTGAGAAAAACGTCGAAACCGAAAAAAAAATGGTTTTAAAAAAAAATTTTTTTGACCTCGACCGAGTCAGTCTTGGCCAAACGAGGCGTTTCACCTCGGTTGTACCAAGAACATCTCGACCGACGTGCGTAACAGAAAGTTTTCGAAAACGATTTTGTGCTACTTATCTGGATATGATCTCAGTGAAGATTCTGTTTACCTACTGGTTTTAAATTCTTTATGTGTTTGAAGGGTTTTATAATATGTTTAAGTTGCTAAATGCTTTGTATGAAATTATTAGCATGTTTAATACTTTGTTTTTATCCAAATTATGTTGAATTTGAAGGTTGACACCGCAGGTTAAGTTCTCTCACTTTCTTCTTGGAAAGACCAAGGCAATTCATTCTCTTCTTCTTCTTCTTGATCATGCTTAGCCCCTCATATACATTTTGCCTCCCTTTACCTATCCGGGAATTTGGAAGCAAGCGAAGTGGTGAAAGCAAGTTAAAGTTGAGAAGTGGCTGGAAGTGAAAGTCTTAGAAAGCAATAATAGGTTTGGGGAAGTCAATCATGAAGATGAGTAACTCGGCACCATTCACATAGCCGGGTGTTTGTGTCTTGCCAAAGTCGGATTGAGCGATATTCCTAACGGGTCATGGTATGTGCATCAAGGGTTTGATGCATCTCGAGAAATTGATGATTGCAGATTTCCTAGGCTTCGGTTATTGTGCACCTCTGTCCATGCATCCCAAAAAGTAAAGTAAAAAGAAAAAAAGTGTGAAATAAGCGAAGCTTATTGGTGTAAGATGTTGCAAGTCAAAGTGAAAGTGAAGTTCATCCTTTTCCCGGATTCTAGCACCACATTACCTTACGTACATCCCTACCCTACACGTTTCTTGACCTTTTCTTATGGGAAGCCCTTGAGACCTTGAGCTTGTTGATTGACTTAGCGGTTTAAACTGGATTATACATGATTAATTTTGATAATTATGATTTATTATGCATTCTATGATTTTATGCAAAGATGAACAACTTTCCTATATTTATAAAATGTTTTGAGCATATTGAGTTTTTAAATTCCAGGAAGTACTCTCTTAGAGTGATCTATGATAGTTGCACACCATAAAATGTTTTTGAAAGACTTTTTCATTTGATTTTCTTGACTTATAATCCATTCTATCTTATCTTTTATATGAGGAACTTGCTTGGGGACAAGCAAGGGCTAAGTATGGGGTATTTTGATAGCATGAATTATAGTCTATATTTCAGGGTTTGTTTGGACGTTTTATCTTTCATAATCTGCATGTTTGTATGTGCATTATGCGATTTTACTACCATTTCACCTACCTTTGCGAGGATCGAGGTCTACACCTAGTTTTGTTGTAATTGCAGGTAATTTGGTACGTTTTGCATCAAAAAGAAGCAAAAGGAGTCATGAGTCATTTGGAGCTACATCCAGGGAGCATAGCCATGGATTAAAGATTTACTTTGGAGCAGATTCGAGAGATTTCACATTCTGTCGTGACTCACCTCGGTTGACCAGAGACTCATCTCGACCGAGGCGATCCAAAGACGCCGACTCGACCGAGGCGAACACCTAGGACGCGGCGAGAATATTTTATTCTTGGATGAGATCTTTTTAAATTTGGAAAGTGATCTTATATTTTTGGGCTTGGCTCCTGGAAGGAAGGAGATATGCAGAATCATATATTTTACCTATATTTATGGGAAAATATCTTTCTAAGATTTATTATCTTTGGAGGGTTATTTTCTTATAAAAAGGGTTGGATTTCCACAATTCCAACAGCACGCTATACCGTTGATCTTGCTTACGAGAAGATCCCGCGTTCGCAGCAGCAGCAGCATACTCCAGTTGGGAGTTTTGAAGAACCTTTTTGAAGGTTGAAGGAAGATTGAAGTCCATAGCTTTTATAGCTTTATCGGAGGGTTTTGTAAGATTGTCTTTAATTCCCTCATTGGTTGTCTAGTCTTTTTGGATTGTTATCCAAGGCACGCTTTTGTTGTGATATTTGATTCAGTTATTGAAGTCTTTTCCTTAAATTCTTCTTTGTTCAAATATTCACCTTCTTCCCATATATTTAATACTTTCATAATGATGATGAGTGGCTAATTTCCTTGTGTGATTCTAGGGTGATTGGCAGAAGGTTGTGGGAAAAACGATGATAGAATAATCTTAGATTCCAGTAGGATCCTGAAAGTTCGAGTCTTTAACCTTAACCCTAAGCATCTCGTTCGGTTGATGAACATCTCGGCCGGGGTGGAATTCTTTTGACCGAGGTGACTTATCCGAACCTAAACAGAAAGTTAAGTGTTAGAGTTTGCTAAATCCTATTCTTATTACACCTTCCTGGTTCAATGCAAGCTTAGGACGAGACTTACCCGGTAATTCCTTAGTTTGTGTATTAACGATCATAAGTGTAGGTAATAAAGGTTTATCCTTTATTGGGGTTTGAGTGTGCTTCCATCCCATCTTTGTGAGTTAGCCTGAGACTTACCCGGTAAAGGTTGATTCTATTCCCTTAGATGGCATGTTAGTTTGAGGTTATAGTTCTTTATCTTGATTCCTTGAGACTTACCCGGTAATAGGAGTTACGGTTTAGGATTAGTGTGTAGTGAGACTTACCCGGTGATCTACTCCACTTTAGTAACACCTTCCCCACGCAAAAATCTCAGCTTTGTCCGCTTATCTATAGATCTTGAGTTGGAACCACAACTAGATGCTTTAATCCCTAGAATTGCATGTTTGCTTTATTGACTTCTTATTCATCTTTGATTGCGTTAATTGCTCTTGTGGTTAGTATTGACATAAGCATACCGTATTGACTTTGTTTCACCAAGTCCCTGTGATCGACCCCTGGAATTTTCTTGCTTTTACTACGATTGACCCGTACACTGCGGGTTCGCATCCTTGTTTTAAGCTTAAGTCTAGGGTTATAAATTTAAAGCTTGCACACACCGTTTGGAGCGAACAGTACGATAAATGAACATCAATTTGGATCGTTACATAAACTCCGTACAACCGCGTGCGGAACACGCAAGAACAAAACACGATAAATGACCCTCGTTTCAAGCAGTATATTATGTTCTCTAGTCAAAAGAACAAACGTTTCCTTGTCAAAAGAACAAAAATGATTGTATACTACTACATTTGTATGCATTTACTAGTTAATTTACGCATTTTTATTTCCCCGATTTCACATGACCTCCGACAAATAACCGATCAAACCACATTCGTGCAAAGCATGCACGGTTTGACTAGTTATAGAAAAAACTCAAAAGAAAAGCTTTAATACTAATTTGATAAACTCATAAACATTTTCTAAACAAAGCATAATCAAATCTAGAGAGATTTGGTGTTTATCAAAAACAAGAACGCACAAAAAAGTGATAAACTCATAAACATTCTCAAGAGGGGAGATCCATCCCAAGCCACTAAGCAATTTTATAGTATACGAGCAAAGTGGCATAAAGCGTAAAGATACAAGAAATTGTAATGTATCTCCAAAACTAAAGTGTAAAAGGAACGAAGAAGAAGACAAGAAACCGAAAAGCAATCATCTGTAGATTCCCTTAGGAATGTAACCAAACTTCTAGTGAAGTGAGGTTTAGACGAAGAAGAGGACACCGGGAAGTGCTCTCCTTCGAAACCCTCGGCTCTGCAGAGCTCTCTCTCTCACACGCGCGCGCACACAAACACAGGACTTTAGGGTTTTATGCGAGGAGAGTGTTTAGGGTTTTATGTGAGGAGAGTGTTTAGCGGCTTTAGGGTTTAGGAGTGGGAGAAGAGATCTTAAGTACCTTGAGCACTAGACCCAGCCCCCGACGCTGGGTCTGATCAACTCAAGACTGTCACCACCCCTCGGTGACAACCTTCCGCCCCTGCGGCATTTCCACCTTGAAAGAAAACCCAGTGCCGTCCCCGGCGCTGGGTCTGTGTCCCCTCTCTCCTTATCACCGCCCCGCGGTGACAAGCCCCTTCCCCTACGGGTTTACCCAGAAAAGAAAAAAAAATAGAAGTTAGAAAGAACCTTTACCTAACCCACCCACCCCTCTCTCTCCTCCTCAACTACCACTCATCTCTCTCTCTCTCACAACCCAGCCCCAAACGCCCCCTGCGCCCTCCACTCTTCCTCACTCATGCCACCTTTGCACCGCTGGCCCCACGCCCTTGCGCCACCACTACGCCGACACATCCACACCACTAGTCCTCCCCTACGTCACCCTCTCTATCAACCTGCTACACCATCACTCAAACCTAATCACCATTCCTCAAACTCCACCACCACCAAACACTCTCCACCACCTCCCTAGGCCACCTACATCAACCACCACCAACAAGCAACACCAAAAAGTCGCCACAACTCCACCACCAGACAAAGCTGTCCACGATCACCCTCCAGGTCTTCGCCCGCCCCTGCACTTATCACCTTCCGCCCCTGCGCTATCCCGCCCCTGCGGATTGACAGCCGCCCCTGCGTAAATCACAACAAAGGGTTCGTCTTATTTCCCTTCTTTGTGATTTCCGATTCCTTTGCTTGCAATTGTTGCTAGAATAGACACCACTAGGAAATACAAGAGGTCAGAGACAAAAAAGGACCGTTACAAGATCGTGGAAGATCGAGTGGTGTCTTCAACTCGATTATTGCACGTTCCGACGTTGGAGAAACTAGGCATGTTGGAGAGCATGTAATCCTTCCTCGACAATGCTGGGATCGGGGACTTCCTCAACAACAGTGCCCCTACATACCCTGAGCTCTCCCACCATTTCCACCTTCACCATGGAGAAGGAGGATCTCGTAGTTGTCGCCGTTACTTTCAAATACAACAAGCGGAAGTACACAGTCAACTTCTCACAGTTGCAGGAGGCTTTTGGGGTCACTAAGAACCCTACTCATAAGTGGTGGGAAACTGCACCAACTCCAGACTTGGTGGAGTTTTGGCAAACTGCTACCGGCTTCGAGTTTCATGCCGGAGGTGAGTACAACAACAAACTCACTCACCCCTGCTTGAGGCTCCTTTCGAATATCATCATGTGTGTCTTCTGTGGACACAAGGAGGAGAACAAGGTCGCTCTCAAGGACCTTCCACTGATGTACGCATGCATTCCGGCATGTGACACCGTGCCAGATTGGCCTTACCTCTTCCTCACCGCTTTGAAGCGGATTAGGAAGAACGAGCCCCGAGATATTGTTGGAGGTGGGGTCATCTCCTTGATTGCTGAGCAGGTCATGGATATGACCAAGTTGGAGGATGGGATGACGATCCCATTCTACAATGAAGGACTTCTCCGGCGGTGCAAGCTCCTCCGGCGAGATGGTGATAACTTGTTTTGGCTCTCTTTTGCAGATGGAAGCCACATCACTTACTTGCCCCGACCACTACAATTCGGGGATGAGCTTTCCGAGCTTTACATTGCGGCTGATCCATTTTTCCCGCGGTGATCTCATGTCGCCATTGTTGAGAGACATGCGGCGAGCTCTAGCCGGGCCTCATTTGAGGACCACATGCCCATTCCTAACGATGAGGAGATACCTACTGCAACGGGAGAGGACGGCCCCGCTCTTGAGAGTCTCCAAGCCCAGATGGCGGCTCTTACCATTCAGCACTAGGCATGGTAGACGGAGTCCCAACAGTCATGCTGGATCAGCAACAAGCTTGGCAGACGGGCTTTCAGGAGAGCATGACCGCCTACTTTGACCAGCCACAGGATGCTTGGTAGGCGGCTCAGCAGCAACGGTTGAAGTCTCAGCAGTTGGCTTGGCAAGCCAACTTTGAGACTACCTTTGGAGCCCGGTTGGATGCTCAGCAGACCCGCCATGATGACATATACCAACGGCAAGAGCATTTCTTCGGCCACTTCCCGTATTCTCCGGAGCACGGTCCGGATGGTCCACCTAGACCATCCCATTAGTGGGTATCTTCTCTTTTCCTTCTCCACATTACTAATCTTTGCTTTCATTTTCACTTTGAGGGCAAAGTGTCTTCAAGTATGGGGAAGGGAATACTATCTTACATGTATAATTTATTTGTGTGTGTTGAAGGGTATTTTTTTACAAATATTAATGGTCAATAATTTGTGATTTTTGGAATAAATCTCAATTAAGCCTCTATAAAATAAGTTTTAAAATATAACTTTTGAAATATTGGGCTTTGGAATTAAAGAAAGAGATTACGTCCCAAAATTATTTTTAATAACCCTTCTTCTTTTTGTTCCAAAATATAGCAATTCATTGCTACCTAATGAAACCATAATTGATTATAGAAAATGTCATTTAATCATTAATTTCATGGCATATGACGTGAGTGGGGTGCAAGTAATCACTTGTATGTGAAGCCGGTTGGTTTGGCTAATAACTTTTGAATTATTTCTTTAATTGCTCATCTAATTTGACTAATCAAGAGAAAGGGTCCCATTTTGTTGGTTCTTTACAGAGGACAAAAGTAACGTTCTCATGCCTCTTTATTTGTTTTAATGGGCTTTAACTACAAATTAATCTCTTTTAAACCTACATTGACCATCTTATTGGTTACTATTAGCTGTTGAGAGAAAAAAAAATAGAAGTCAAATTAGAGAAGAAGAAGAAGAAACGTAAAACGCCTATATGATTTATACCCATTAAATATGAGCAATTAAAGATTTAAATTGCACTTTAAGCCCTTTTTAATACATACACCACTCGAGTTTGGCTCCCATGTAAACAACCCTTATAGTGTTCAATGAGAACGAATTATATTCGTTGGATCAATATAATAGACGGCTGAGATTAAGCAGTTTCTTAATTAAAAAAAATATATATATAAATGCTAAACAATTTTAGGGAAGTTGCAGGCGCGTGTGATACCCTACTCTTCATAACTTCCCTCAATTTTAAAATTTTCCTTTAATAAAACCACTAAATATTCTACGGTTATTTCGTATCCCGCTTATTCCTCCAGAACACAATCCCGTGTTCTTCAACTGAATCGTTTCTTTGGTGCCGATAGTTGCAGGAGCTTTCTGTGGTCGCCTTTCTTCCCCATTCATCTACACAAGCAACCGTGTTCGACTTTCTACGTCTTCACTCGAGGTATTCATCAAGAACACTCTTTTTTTTCGATTCTTCAATTTAGGGTTTTTTCATGGTTATAACTAACGAAATCCCTAATTTTCTTGTGACTATCTTCTTCTTCAACTGCTGCATTAAAAAATTCGGAGCCATTGAAGTCGCCGGCCAAGTGGTTGGAGATCGATTTCATATTCGGTTTTGTGGTCGACTGTATTCGGAGTTGTAGAGCTAAATAAACTGGTTGGTTGCCATATTCTGTTGTTACATTGACTGTATTCGGCGTTCTTTATTCTCCCTTCATCGTCTTCAGTAGAGGTAATGAACATTCTTGAATGCCCTAGTTTTTTCGATTTTTCAATTTAGGGGTTTTTGTGGGCTAAAAAGTTATGAGGTGTTCTACATCATATTATCCTGTTTGGTGACCGTATTCAGTATATTAAGTTACTATATTCGTCGTACGGCATCATAATATTCTGTTCTTCGTCGATTCTTACACAAATTTGGGTTTTCTATTGTTCTCCATGCCTTTTTGATTGATGCATTTGCTATGCGCATTATATATTCATGAATTTGATGTATTATATTCGTCATTGTTTGATTGTTGTGTTTAGAAAACAAGATGGTTTCAGACAAGAAACAACAAATTAGAAGTGGGAAAAGGAAGATTGTTTCAATGCAAGAATTTTCAGACGATTTAGAAGATGCTAACATTGTAAGGAATTCAAGAACAAAAAGAAAACATGATAAACCAGCAATTTCGGCTAATAGCGATGATGACTTCATAGATCCTGTTCCTACAAGACACACCCGTTTGGAATCCGGTAACATTTATACAGTTTAATTTGTTTTTTTCAGGTTTACTTATTTTTTAATTCATAACATCTAGTTTTGTTCTTCTTGTGATATTATGAAAAAATTGATTTGTTCGTCTTTTGTTAATGAGTTGATATTTGATGATTTATAATGTATATATTCGATATTGCATGATTTTTTATTCAGTATCTATTTCTTTTATTTTGCTCCATTCATAAGTATGAAATTTTTGTTCTTAATACAGAAAGTGATGATGAGAAGCCTACACGTGGAAGAAAAAGAAGAACGGCTAATGTTGTGGGCAAGTTCCCAAAGTTGGATACTAGGGGATCACCCAAGACCTTAGTCAATTGTTTGAAAAGCTTGAATGAAGCGCAAGTAGAGGCTGTGAAAGGTATTCGCTTAGGTAGCTTGTTGGAGTTGGGGTTGTCGAAGCAACCACTCACATTGGGGAAGTGGTTGGTTGACAATTTTGACGAGAATAATTGTAGTTTGGAATTGCCAGGAGGGCGTAGCATTTACTTTACTGAGATTGATGTTCATATATGTTTTGGACTTCCACTGGGAGGCAAACGGATTAGTACTACTGGCCTTGAGGAAACTAGTGAGGTCGTAAAGGAATGGAAGTCTCAGTTTCGTAACAACTCGCTAAAGCTCAGGTTTGAGGAGTTGAATGAAAAAATAAGATCGTGTAGTGATGGAGGCTTCAAGTTTATTCAGAATTTCGTGGTGTTATTCTACACGACTCTAGTTCGCAGCCACCAGTGTGGTGAAATTAACAAGGGCATTGTGAAGCACTTGTGTAGTGTGGATGAAATCAAACAATTAGATTGGTGCGAATACATTATTCGTAACCTCGTTGAATCGAAGAGAGACTATAGGTTGAATGAAAAAGGAAGTTTTAGAGGTCCAGTCTTGTTACTCATTGTGAGTATTTCAATGTTTTATTTTACTTTATTTGTGTAAAGTTAACGTATATAATATATAAATGTTTTTGAATTTGTGTTTGCAGCTTGTGTATATTGATCGGGTTGTTAACGCGAACAACAGACTTGTGGAAAGGGGAGTCCCTGTTTTCAAATTCTGGACAAATGACTTGATATACGAAAGGGAGAAGATAGATAAGAACAATGCTTCTTTTGGCAAAGGTCGTGTAGATCCACCCATTACAACAGTTGAGATCCTACAAACACATATTGGTAAACAATGTGGTCCCACTGGTAGTAGTGACATACCAACAAATTGTGATAGAGTGAATTCAATGAAAGAAAATGAATCTGTTGAGGTATTCTGTTGAATACTTTATTATATTGATAACGAATATATTCTGCTTGTTTCCATATTCACCATATTTTGCTGCAATTTTTTTTTATTGATATACTTTTTTTCCTTTGTTATGCACAGGAATTTCTTGGAAAGTTTGTAGATGTGTTTGTGGAGATGGCGGGTGCTGTAACTAAAGTCATTGATATGGTGAAAGAGACGCCAAAAGAATATACGAGTCATCCCGCTATTCAAGCTGCATATGGGTTATTTAAGTCAATGTTAGGTGGTGGTGAATCAAGCTCCGGTGGTAGCACAAGTGACGTTGCAACACAATTGAGGTGTGTAATGACTCGGTCAAGTACTCAAATATTCAACGATGAGACATTGTTGGCGAACATGAAGAAAATTGATGATGCGATGAAGTTGCGGGACGCGGTTTTAGCTGAGAAAAACAAATGGCCTTCTTTTGACCTTGGGATACCTGGTGTTAGGGGTAAGAGTTTGGATCCCGTCGATGTTGTCATCGCGAACATCCTAAAGGGACATGACTTGACCGTTGATAAAGATGATGAAATCATCAACCGGACGGATGAGCAAGAAGATATTATATTTAATTCACCGCATGTCGCACCAGAGGTGATTTATTTATTCGTTTACAAATGTTTATTATTATATATATATAGAAAATGCTATTTTAATATTTGATGTTCCAGGTATGAGTGGTTGATGAGGATGAAGCAACTGATGGTGATACATTGTGTGCGGATGATACCATGCGGTCTGGGGCTGTTGACAAATCTAGTGTATGTATTTCATTAAGTTTTATTCACAATTATTATGTATTTATATTCAATTGCTTGTGTTTATATATTCGGTTCAATGTGTGTGTATTTATAAAATTGTAAGTGTACGTTTTGGACGTATCTATAAATGTGCAGGGAAAGGATGTCGACATTGATAATCAAATCACCGCAACAACAGCGCCACAAACTTCCAACGTTGCATTGCAAATGGATGTGTCGTTTAACTCATCAAAGGTATGCATATTAATATCTTAAATTCATCTATTTATTTCTGTGTATTCATTTGAATTTTATATTATATTCGGTTTGTTTGTAAAATCATCTATTACTTGTTTACGTTATTTTGTTGTTGTATATGTGCAGGGGAAGGAAATCGTTGTTTATGATCCTGATAAGATCAAAAATAATGTTCAAGATTCTGTACGAGATGTGCAATTGGTTTCGTCAAAGGTATGATGTTGAATATATATGCTGCACATTTGACAGGTAGATTTTATAAAGTTATATTTGACATGTATATAACCTTTATGCTTAGGGTAAGAAAGTGGATGCTCCCACTGTTATCAAGTCAAAAACTCCGCGTCCAAAGAGGGAGATGAAGAAATCTGTGTATGATAAAAGTCCATATGTTGATAGGGTTGTGAAAATTGCTGGCCGAAGTTCTGCTGAGGAGAATTCATTGAACAAGTTCGTAGGGGCATTGAATGTCAGGTAATTGTGATTGGTCTTCCTAGCAGTTGTAATTGTTATTTATAACTTAAATTTGTATTAATAATATATTGTTGGTTAAAATAAAACTACCATATTGTTTAGGAAAATACTCTTCAAACGTGGAGCAATTGTGATGGATACTGAAATATGTAAATCCATCCAAAGAAACTCAAATGTGGCGCCAGCTATTGTGGATGCTTGGGCATCATATTTAAACGCACTTGAGTGGTATAGAGGAGAAAACTCACCGAAAATCTTTTTTGTGGGTGTGTCGTGCACGGTAATGTGAAAAATTAATATATATTCTGTCATTTTGTGTATATATATTCAATACCATTTCAATTAATATTCTGTATAATCTTATTTGTTTCTAACCGGAACTTAACGTTGTCAATTGGTGCAACAATGTACGCAGCTACTTTCAATGGGTGACGAAGAGGAAGTTGAATTCGAAGAAATGTACAGAATTTTCAATTACGAGCTCAACAAGTGCATAATATCAACAAATCATATGGAAGATTTCAGAAACCTTGACATGGTAACATAAAATTAATTTTTTTTTTTAAAATTAACATTATAAATGGTCATAGAATATGAACTAAGGCTATATTTTATTTGTAGCACAGGCTACCTGCAATTACAACAAAACTAGGTGTAGACCTCGATCCTCGCAAAGGTAGGTGAAATGGTAGTAAAATCGCATAATGCACATACAAACATGCAGATTATGAAAGATAAAACGTCCAAACAAACCCTGAAATATAGACTATAATTCATGCTATCAAAATACCCCATACTTAGCCCTTGCTTGTCCCCAAGCAAGTTCCTCATATAAAAGATAAGATAGAATGGATTATAAGTCAAGAAAATCAAATGAAAAAGTCTTTCAAAAACATTTTATGGTGTGCAACTATCATAGATCACTCTAAGAGAGTACTTCCTGGAATTTAAAAACTCAATATGCTCAAAACATTTTATAAATATAGGAAAGTTGTTCATCTTTGCATAAAATCATAGAATGCATAATAAATCATAATTATCAAAATTAATCATGTATAATCCAGTTTAAACCGCTAAGTCAATCAACAAGCTCAAGGTCTCAAGGGCTTCCCATAAGAAAAGGTCAAGAAACGTGTAGGGTAGGGATGTACGTAAGGTAATGTGGTGCTAGAATCCGGGAAAAGGATGAACTTCACTTTCACTTTGACTTGCAACATCTTCCACCAATAAGCTTCGCTTATTTCACACTTTTTTTCTTTTTACTTTACTTTTTGGGATGCATGGACAGAGGTGCACAATAACCGAAGCCTAGGAAATCTGCAATCATCAATTTCTCGAGATGCATCAAACCCTTGATGCACATACCATGACCCGTTAGGAATATCGCTCAATCCGACTTTGGCAAGACACAAACACCCGGCTATGTGAATGGTGCCGAGTTACTCATCTTCATGATTGACTTCCCCAAACCTATTATTGCTTTCTAAGACTTTCACTTCCAGCCACTTCTCAACTTTAACTTGCTTTCACCACTTCGCTTGCTTCCAAATTTCCGGATAGGTAAAGGGAGGCAAAATGTATATGAGGGGCTAAGCATGATCAAGAAGAAGAAGAAGAGAATGAATTGGCTTGGTCTTTCCAAGAAGAAAGTGAGAGAACTTAACCTGCGGTGTCAACCTTCAAATTCAACATAATTTGGATAAAAACAAAGTATTAAACATGCTAATAATTTCATACAAAGCATTTAACAACTTAAACATATTATAAAACCTTTCAAACACATAAAGAATTTAAAACCAGTAGGTAAACAGAATCTTCACTGAGATCATATCCAGATAAGTAGCACAAAATCGTTTTCGAAAACTTTTTGTTACGCACCTCGGTCGAGATGTTCTTGGTTCAACCGAGGTGAAACGCCTCGTTTGGCCAAGACTAACTCGGTCGAGGTCAAAATTTTTTTTTTTTAAAACCATTTTTTTTTCGGTTTCGACGTTTTTCTCAATCAAATAACCTGTAAGTATGCATGTAATATCAGATAATCATATAAATGCAGGTGTGAAGCATAAATAAAATATCTGATAAATAAAGTGTCATACATCAAAAGTAGTCGAAATAATACAAACACCCCATACTTGGGACACACTATCCCAGTGGGTCAAATAAAAGTCTGAAAATGAGAGAACTCACCGGATAAATAGCTGAACTGCATAAAAGAAAATAAAGAAAATCCTGCAGCTCCTCAATAATCCTGATCCGGCGGTGGTGGTGGTGGCACATACGGATACTGAGTCGGATCGAAAGGATAGCCCATGACACGCTCGAACTGAAGCTGAGCCATGACGTGCTGATAGTGCTGCCGCTCCTGCATCTCGCGGATATCCAGCGATAATGCAGCATATGAGTCGATAACTTGATCCGTCAGGTCATCGATCCGTCGGTGAGCAGCTCGATCTCTCACTCCACGCCTCCTGCGTCTAGCAGGTCTGACTGGAGAAGTCTCAGCTGGTGCCGGATCTGTCTCCTCCTCATCATCAAAATCGATGATCGGTGGTGCGCTCATCCCTGCAGTATCCGTCCCTGTATCCATCGGGACTCCACCATCTCTCTCATCCACTGTCTCCTCGTCGTCGTCATCCTTCTCCTCCTCAGCCGGGGCAGCTGCTGCCTCTCTATGATCCTCCATCAGAGGAGCCCAAGCTGTCTGCCAGTAATGCGGATCAAAAACTGTGAACTGAGCAGACCAGCGGATCCCCTGTGGTGCATTCCGCTCCCAAGGCATAGCGACGTATGGAGTAGTCAAACCACGGGGAACCAGAATCCTCCGTGTGATCATCTCCTGTAATCCGAGCGGCTTCGGAGCTGCCGCCATCGTGCATACACTAAGGTCCATCCCGTGATAAGTGGCAATGTGGGTGACTAGACCTCCGCAACAAATGTCTCCCTTCGCCTTGGCCTTGATCTTGTGCAGATCCTCTGCCAAGAGCAAGCCAAAGTCTGGGAAACCTCCTGTAACCATGCAGTAGAGGCTGAAGAGCTCGCCCTGTCGGATCTTCTAGGGCGTCTCAGTACGCGCCAGAAGTGTCTCGCTAAATATCTTGTGGGCTAGTCTGAAAGCTGGATGGAAGATGACCTTCTCCCTGGAATCTCCAGGGCGCCATCTGTCTGCATGCTCGGTAATATGGGCAATCTGCCCCCAGAACTCCCTAGCTACAGATCGGGAGGGGAAGTCAGTGGCGGTGGGCTCAGAAAAGCCAAAAATCTCTCTCTATATCTCTAAAGGAACTATGAAGTTCCGGTTCATCAACCGGTACTTCACAGACTGGTCTGTGGGAAGGTAGGAGAAGGAGTTAACAAACTCTAAGGTCGGCTCCAAATAAGCTGGGGCTCGGATCTCAGTAAACTGATCCAACCCGACAGTAGCGATCATCCTCCTAAGGTCAGCATCTAACCCTAGGCAATCAAAGGCCGTCACGTCCAGAAATCGTGGTGCGATAACTGGACGGCTAGCTATCCGCTCATAGTCTACCCGGCATCTCTCGTGGATAACCGGGCGGTAAGGACGGGAAGAAGAGGAAGAAGGGGAGGGTGAAGATCTGTCTCTCAGGGCTAGGCGACGATCGGAACTCATTTTCACTCAACACTGTCAGACCACCTCGGTCGCTGACAAGCCTCAAGAATCACCTCGGTCGAGATGCAGTTCGACCGGACCGAGGCGCAGCAGTTACGATTCCAATTCTCAGAAATTCAGTTCTTTTCCCCCCAAAATCACTACAATTGCTTCCTAAGGGGTACTTATGCCTTTTCTCAGCAGAATCAGGGGCAACCAAAGCCCAAATCGAAGCGAATGAACGAGTTAGGGTTTCGACTTGTTTTACCTCGTTTCGGTCGATTCGTTCGATTTTCTTGCAGATCTGTTGTTGCAATCGGTTCCTCTACCCTTCAATCACAGTTTAGAAGCAGAAATCTTCGAAAACGAGCAAGATCTGAGAGAGAGCGAAGTGGACTGTCGCCGCGGTCGAGGTGAAGAAGATAAAAAGGTAAAAATAAATTTTTTCCCAATTTATACCGTTCCTGGATCTGCTGTCACCTCGGTCGAGATGGTCTCGACTGGACCGAGGTGGTACGGACCGAGGTGGTTCTGCAGAAACCCTAGTCGCCTCGGTTGCTCAAGAATCAACTCGGTCGAGGTGCTCTGACAGTAACCGAGATGCTTCTGTCTTCTCAAAATCTCGAACTTCTGTCCTTCCAGTTATGCATCCTTCCTTAGATATTCCCTGTTGTCTGTCCAGAACGCCAAAAACAAAGCAAAGCAAAGCAAAAACAAAAACTATCTAAACTAGACTAGAAAACGGGAAAAGAAAGCAATACCTTGGGTTGCCTCCCAAGAAGCGCTTGGTTTAAGGTCGCTAGCTGGACCATACTGCGTCTCAAATGAGGTATATTGGTGCAACCTCCTCAACCGGCGTTTCCGGTTGGTATTTCTTAAGCCTATGACCGTTGACCTTGAAAATTCCGCTAGTTTCGCCCCATATCTCAACTGCACCATGAGGGAAAACATGTTTCACAACGTAAGGCCCGGTCCATCTAGATTTCAACTTACCTGGGAAAAGGCGGAGGCGGGAGTTGAAGAGTAGAACTAAGTCTCCTTCGTTAAGCTCCTTTGGAACGATGCGCTTGTCATGCCATCTCTTCGTCCTTTCCTTGTAGATTTTGGCATTCTCATAAGCGTTCAAACGCAGCTCCTCCAGCTCGTTGAGTTCCAATAGTCGCTTCTCACCAGCCTCCTTGATGTCAAAGTTCAACCATTTGATAGCCCAATATGCCTTGTGTTCCAATTCAACGGGCAAATGGCAAGACTTCCCATATACCAAATTATAAGGAGTGGTACCTATGGGAGTCTTGAATGCGGTCCTGTACGCCCAAAGAGCATCGTCTAATTTCATGGACCAGTCCTTTCTCGTTCTAGAGACGGTCTTCTCCAAAATTGCCTTGATTTCTCTATTCGAGATCTCGACCTGTCCACTAGTTTGAGGGTGATAAGTAGTTGATACCTTGTGGGTTACCCCATACTTCGATAGAAGTGCCTTGAACTTCCGGTTGATGAAATGCGTTCCTCCATCGCTAATGATGATGCGTGGAGTTCCAAATCGTGGAAAGATAGTTCTATTCAAGAACTTCACAACCACCTTGGCGTCGTTAGTGGGAGAAGCAATGGCTTCAACCCATCTAGAGACGTAATCAACTGCACGGAGAATGTAGAGGTTTCCTCCGGAGGATGGGAAAGGTCCCATGAAGTCAATCCCCCATACATCAAAGATTTCCACTTCTTGGATGTTATTAAGTGGCATCTCGTTCCTCCTTGATAAGTTCCCTGTTCTTTGGCATGCATCACAAGAGACAACAAAAGATTGTACATCCTTAAATAATGTAGGCCAAAAGAAGCCAGAACGCAATACCTTAGCGCATGTTTTATCAGTGCTGGCGTGCCCTCCACAAGGAAGTGAATGACAATGCCTTATGACGCTATTAACTTCATCTTCCGGAATGCACCTTCGAAGCATCCCATC
Source organism: Fagopyrum esculentum (assembly GCA_033239045.1). Classification (NCBI taxonomy): domain Eukaryota; kingdom Viridiplantae; phylum Streptophyta; class Magnoliopsida; order Caryophyllales; family Polygonaceae; genus Fagopyrum; species Fagopyrum esculentum. The sequence goes on from BSUD01000005.1 coordinate 117,989,383, forward strand.
TGGTCCGCGCTTGAATAGCAGCGGTTCATCCCAGTAGTAATGTCGTACTTCCCTGAAGAATCTCTTCTTTTGAGAGTACGTCAATCCGGGCGGTGTTTCATTGCAAACAAGATAATTCATAATATCAGCATACCAAGGACCTTTATTATCAGAAAGTTGGTGGATGGAATGGTCCGCCAACAGTGGGTAAATGTCAGAGAAGGGAGTAAGAAATTTGTTATTCTCTGCAATCTCAGTTGGAATTGTCTCGCCATCGACCTCGGTCGAGGCGCATAGGCGTTGACCGATATGTTCTTTGGTCGCCTCGCTCAGTCCAGAAGGTGCCTCGGTCGAGGTACTGCTGCTGGATCCGAAACTGGAGATCTTCGTCTCCCAAATTAGCTTCTCAGTTTTAGCTCCTGGATCCTCTTCCAGTGCCTTTAAGCTCCGTATATCTGCATCAGAAGAAGCATCTATACCTTCCTCCATTAAACTGAAGCTAATAACTCTTTCGAGTGGATTGTTAACAAGGATAGAGCTCACCAATTCTCTTGATTCTTCTTCATCGTAGATGTTGAAGATATCATCAGTTAACTGCTCCCCTTTCATGGCTGCAAGTAGTGCGAACTCCACCTCATCGCCACCAACGTTGAATTTCAACTTGGCGTTCTTGCAATCCACGTTGCAACCCGAAGTTGCTAGAAATGTGATAGCATGAATTATAGTCTATATTTTGGGATTTGTTTGGACGTTTTATCTTTCATAATCTGCATGTTTGTATGTACATTATGTGATTTTGCTACCATTTCATCTACCTTTGCGAGAATCGAGGTCTACACCTAGTTTCGTTGTAATTGCAGGTAATATGGTACGTTTTGCATCAAAAAGGAGCAAAGGAGTCATGAGTCATTTGGAGCTACATCCAGGGAGCATAGCCATGGATTAAAGATTTACTTTGGAGCAGATTCGAGAGATTTCACATTCTGTCGTGACTCACCTCGGTTGACCATTGATTCACCTCGACCGAGGTGATCCAGAGACGCCGACTCGACCGAGGCGAACACCTAGGACGCGGCGAGAATATTTTATTCTTGGATGAGATCTTTTAAAATTGGAAAGTGATCTTATATTTTTGGGCTTGGCTCCTGGAAGGAAGGAGATATGCAGAATCATATATTTTACCTATATTTATGGGAAAATATCTTTCTAAGATTTATTATTATTGGAGGGTTATTTTCCTATAAAAAAGGGTCGGATTTTCCACAATTCCGGCATCCGCTTACAGCTGGACGATCCGCTATCAGCGCAAGAGAGTCGTTTACGCAGCAGCAGCAGCATACTCCAATTTGGGAGCTTTCGAAGAACCTTTTTGAAGGTTGAAGGAAGATTGAAGTCCATAGCTTTTATAGCTTTATTGGAGGGTTTTGTAAGATTGTCTTCAATTCCCTCAATTGTTGCCTTGTCTTTTTGGATTATTATCCAAGGAACGCTTTGTTGTGATATTTGATTCAGTTATTGAAGTCTTTTCATTAAATTCTTCTTTGTTCAAATATTCACCTTCTTCCCATATATTTTAATACTTTCATTATGATGATGAGTGGCTAATTTCCTTGTGTGATTCTAGGGTGATTGGCTGAAGATTGTGGGAAAAAACAATGATAGAATAATCTTAGATTCCAGTAGGATCCTGAAAGTTCGAGTCTTTAACCTTAACCCTAAGCATCTTGCTCGGTTGATGAACATCTCGGCCGGGGTGGAATTCTTCTGACCGAGGTGACTAATCCGTACCTAAACAGAAAGTTAAGTGTTAGAGTTTGCTAAATCCTATTCTTATTACACCTTCCTGGTTCAAAGCAAGCTTAGGATGAGACTTATCCGGTAATTCCTTAGTTTGTGTATTAACGATCATAAGTGTAGGTAATAAAGGTTTATCCTTTATTGGGGTTTGAGTGTGCTTCCATCCCATCTTTGTGAGTTAGCCTGAGACTTACCCGGTAAAGGTTGATTCTATTCCCTTAGATGGTATGTTAGTTTGAGGTTATAGTTCTTTATCTTGATTCCTTGAGACTTACCCGGTAATAGGAGTTACGGTTTAGGATTAGTGTGTAGTGAGACTTACCCGGTGATCTACTCCACTTTAGTAACGCCTTCCCCACGCAAAAATCTCAGCTTCGTCCGCCTATCTATAGATCTTGAGTTGGAACCACAACTAGATGCTTTAATCCCTAGAATTGCATGTTTGCTTTATTGACTTCATATTCATCTTTGATTGTGTTAATTGCTCTTGTGGTTAGTATTGACATAAGCATACCGTATTGACTTTGTTTCACCGAGTCCCTGTGATCGACCCCTGGAATTTTCTTGCTTTTACTACGATTGACCCGTACACTGCGGGTTCGCATCCTTGTTTTAAGCTTAAGTCTAGGGTTATAAATTTAAATCTTGCACACACCGTTTGGAGCGAACAAGTTTTTGGCGCCGTTGCCGGGGACTTGGTCTAGACCGAGCCGGTACGGTTTGCTCTTGGGGCGCTTGCCCCGTTTCATCTAACCACTCTACTTGAGTGACGATTTTTGCAGGTTCTTTCTTAGGTATATGCGAAGAACCCGCACTGGGAAGGAAATCGTACCATACGATCCCGAACCGGAAAAGACATACAAGCGACGCTTAAGAGAAGCGAAGATGGCCCAACAAGACGAACGCGATCTTGCGGCCCAATTAAAAGAGACGCAAGAGCTGCTACGTCTCAGTAAGGAAGAACTCAAGCAAGAGAAAGAAGAGAATCGCACCAAGACTGCAGCAATCGAAGCTGAGATTGCAGTTATACGAGATCAGATTCTACTTCGACCGAGGGAAGATCCTCCTGTTGATCCTCGACCGATGCAGGATCCAGTAGTTGACCCGCGACCGAGGCAGATTCCAGTACCCGACGCCCCGGCCGAGGTACTTCCACCTCGGATGCCAGTCCGAGATGTTCTTCTTGCAGGGATCCCACAAACCCTAGGTCAAAGGATGGACCCTAATCAACAGCTGAGGCGTCCAGGGGTGAATCTAGGAGATCCAGCGGATCATGATTACGAACTTCGACCGCAAGTTCTATCCATGATTCGCCAATGCCAATTCGGAGGGCTAGAGAAGGAGTCGCCGCATCAACATCTTCAAAACTACGAGATCTTGATGGAAACCTTGCGACCTTCCAGAATTGAAAATAACAACTACAAGCTAAGACCTTTCTACTTTTCTTTAAAAGATAGAGCTCTTACTTGGTATCAATCTCTTCCTCCAGGAAAGATTAGCACATGGGAGGAGATGACTACGGAATTCTTAACCAAATTCTTCCCCCCCTCAAAGACCGCTGAAATGAGAGGGAAGATCAATGCTTTCATCATGAAGGACAAGGAGAGCTTGTCCAAATCCTGGGAGCGGTTCAAGGATATCCTTTTGGATTGCCCACATCATGGGATTCCAAAGATCGAGTTGTTGGAAATCTACTTCAAAGGGCTGGACGGAAGCACCCAGTTCAATCTCCAACTACTCTCCGCCGGTACCTTCATGGACATGGCGATTGACGAGGCTTGGGACTTCATTGAGAAGCAAGCCTTGCACATGGAGAAATATACCCACCAAGGAGCTGAAGGTGGAGTTAAAAGAGTCAACTTCCAAGAGACTCAATCCAACAACAATCAACTCACGTCGTTGAAGAATGACGTGAAGCAATTGAAGGAGCTCTTGATGGCTCAAACTAAGAAGGAAGAGCAAGGGCAAAGGAACAACAACAATAACGGGTACCGTAACAACAACAACGGTCCCCGAAACAACAACTACAACAACAACAATAGAGGATCCAATAGCAACAATTGGAGGGCGAATAACCAAAACCACGGTAACAATTATTCAAACTCCAACTCTAATGATTCCTCTAACCCTTTCCTCTCTCCCCCTTCTTCTTCTTCTACTCCATTGAAAAGCCAAGGGCAAGGATCAAGTTCGTCCGAGCCAGAAAAGAAAGACGCAGTTCTGGAGGCAATCTTGATCAAGCTTAGCGCTATGGAGAATTCTATGACTTCATTTTCGAGGGCCCAAAAGTCCCTCGAACAACAACTTGCTAATAGGGCGAATGAAGCGCCAAGAGATCCAGGGAAGCTTCCAGCAAAGACGGAAACTAACCCTAAGGGCCAGTGCATGGCCATAACGATGAGGAGTGGACTCAAAACTGCAGATCCAGTACCTCGCTCGACGCAGACCACCTCGGTCCAGATCCAGTCGAAGAACACCTCGACCGAGATGCCAACCGAGGCGGAGCAACAGAAAGCAGGAGGGACGACAGAAACTTATGTTCCACCTCCTGCATATAAGCCACCACTTCCATTCCCTCAATCCAGAGCCAGAGCACATCTAGACAAGCACTTTGGTAAGTTTCTTGACTTGATGAATAAGCTACATATTAATATTCCTTTCCTTGATGCTATTTTAGGTATGCCCGCCTATGGGAAGTTCTTAAAAGAAATCTTATCAAGGAAGAGGAAGCTGGAGGATGTTGGTGAAGTTAGGATGACATCTAAATCTTCGGAGCTTATCAAGATCATGAAGGAAAAGATGCCACCTAAGTTGAGAGATCCCGGCTCATTTTGCATTCCCATTCAAGTTGGGGATGTCACTTGTGAAGCCCTTTGTGATCTAGGAGCCAGCGTGAGCATCATCCCGCTGGAGCTATGCACTAAGATCGGTCTTGGAGAGCCCAAACCGGTCAAGATTCGACTTTATATGGCGGACCGCTCCATTACCCATCCCGTGGGCATTTTGGAAGACGTTCCGGTCAAGTTAGGTAACTTCTATCTACCCATAGATTTTGTTGTACTTGACATTCCCGCAGATTATCCTGTCCCTATTATTCTCGGGAGGCCATTTCTAGCAACTTCGGGTTGCAATGTGGATTGCAAGAACGCCAAGTTGAAATTCAACGTTGGTGGCGATGAGGTGGAGTTCGCACTACTTGCAGCAATGAAAGGGGAGCAGCTAACTGATGATATCTTCAACATCTACGATGAAGAAGAATCAAGAGAATTGGTGAGCTCTATCCTTATTAACGATCCACTCGAAAGAGTTATTAGCTTCAGTTTAATGGAGGAAGGTATAGATGCTTCTTGTGATGCAGATATACGGAGCTTGAAGGCACTGGAAGAGGATCCAGGAGCTAAAACTGAGAAGCTGATCCAGGAGGCGAAGATCTCCAGTCTCGGATCCAGTAGCAGTACCTCGACCGAGGCACTTTCTGGACCGAGCGAGGCGACCGAAGAACATCTCGGTCAACGCCTATGCGCCTCGACCGAGGTCGATGGGGAGACGATTCTAACTGAGACTGCACCGAGTCCAGTTTCTGACACCACTCCACTGGAAAGAAGAAGCAGAGATCCCTCTCAGAAAACACCCCCCAGTTGTGGAGCTTAAACAACTCCCTAGTCACTTGAGGTATATCTTTCTTGGGCCGGATTCTACTTATCCCGTTATTGCTAGTGCTTCCCTCTCCGATTCTGAATTGTCTAAATTAATGCATGTCTTGAGAAAGCATCGAAAAGCTATAGGTTACACCACGGATGATCTTATTGGCATTAAACCTTCTTTCTGCATGCATAGAATTCTAATGGAAGATAATCATAAGACTTCACGGGAACCTCAAAGACGGTTAAATCCGATCATGAAAGAGGTTGTGAAGAAGGAAGTTCTTAAGTTGTTGGATGCAGGTATTATTTATCCTATCTCGGACAGCAAGTGGGTTAGCCCGGTGCATGTCGTTCCGAAGAAAGGAGGGATGACCGTTGTGACGAATAAAAACAACGAGTTGATCCCAACAAGGACCGTTACGGGCTGGAGAGTTTGCATCGATTATAGGAAGCTGAACACGGCGACTCGGAAGGATCATTTTCCGCTTCCCTTCATTGATCAAATGCTCGAACGGTTAGCCCAGCATTCACATTTTTGCTACCTGGACGGCTATAGTGGATTCTTCCAGATTCCTATCCATCCGGATGATCAGGAGAAGACCACTTTCACTTGTCCTTGGGGGACGTTTGCCTATCGGAGGATGCCATTTGGATTGTGCAATGCATCCGCTACCTTCCAGCGATGCATGATGGCTATCTTTTCCGAGTACATAGAGGAGATCATGGAGGTATTTATGGATGATTTTTCTGTATATGGTTCCTCTTTTGATGATTGCCTATCTAACCTTTCTCTAGTGCTTAAAAGATGTGAAGACACTAACCTTGTTTTGAATTGGGAGAAGTGTCATTTTATGGTTAATGAAGGCATTGTGCTAGGACACCTCGTTTCTAATCGAGGTATTGAGGTCGATCGAGCTAAGATCGAGACTATCGAGAAACTCCCTCCTCCTTGTTCTGTTAAAGGTGTGAGGAGTTTTCTCGGGCATGCAGGTTTCTACAGGAGATTCATCAAGGACTTCTATAAGATTTCTAAACCTCTAACTAACCTCTTGAATAAAGATGTAGTTTTTGAGTTTTCGCAGGAGTGTCTTGATGCTTTTTACAGGATTAAGGAAGCGTTGATCTCCGCTCCCATTATCCAGCCTCCTGATTGGACCTTGCCCTTTGAGGTCATGTGTGACGCTAGTGATGTAGCCGTAGGAGCGGTGCTTGGACAGAAGAAGGATGGACGGACCACCGCCATTTACTATGCTAGCAAGACGCTAGATGAAGCACAACGCAACTACGCTACCACCGAGAAGGAGTTATTGGCGGTTGTATATGCTTTCGAGAAGTTTTGTTCCTATCTAGTAGGGGCGAAAGTCATTGTCTACACCGACCATGCGGCCATTCGTTACTTGTTGGCCAAGAAAGATGCAAAGCCGCGCCTTATTCGATGGATTCTCTTGCTCCAGGAGTTTGACCTAGAGATCCGCGATAAGAACGGATCCGAGAACTCAGTTGCGGATCACCTCAGCCGGCTACCGGAATCCTCCCGCGAGACGAATAACCCACCCATAGACGATTCATTCCCCGATGAGCACTTACACTTGTTGGAACGTTTGATGGATCTACTTACTTCACCCCACGATGGAGGTGAAGTATGGGGTGAGGGCACCTCCCACCTCGTTTGAGACGCATCATGGTCCAGCTAGCGACCTTAAATCAAGCGCTTCTTGGGAGGCAACCCAAGGTATTGCTTTATTTTCCCGTTTTCTAGTCTAGCTTAGATAGTTTTTGTTTTTGCTTTGCTTTGCTTTGTTTTTGGCGTTCTGGACAGACAACAGGGAATATCTAAGGAAGGAGCACAACTGGAAAGACAGAAGTTCGAGATTCTGAGAAGACAGAAGCACCTCGGTTACTGTCAGAGCACCTCGACCGAGTTGATTCTTGAGCAACCAAGGCGACTAGGGTTTCTGCAGAACCGCCTCGGTCCATACCACCTCGGTCCAGTCGAGACCATCTCGACCGAGGTGACAGCAGATCCAGTAACAGTATAAATAGGGAAAAATTTTATTTTTCACTTTTTATTTACCTTCCTCGACCGCGGCGACAGATATACCTCGCTCCCTTCGTTTCTCGCTCGTTTTCGAAGATTTCCGCTTCCAAACTACAATTAAAGAGTAGAGGATCCTATTGCAACTGCAGATCTGCGAGAAATTCGAGTGAATCGGCCGGAACGAGGTAAAAACGATCGAAACCCTAACTCGTTCGTTTACTTCGATTTGGGCTTTGGTTGCCCTTGAATCTGTTGAGGAAAAGCTTAAGTACCCCTTAGGAAGCATTTGTAGTGATTTTAGGGGGAAAAGAACTGAATTTCTGAGAGTTGGAATCGCTACTGTCTTCGCATCGGTCCAGTCGACCTGCACCTCGACCGAGGTGATTCTTGAAGTTTGTCAGTTACCGAGGTAGCCTGACAGTGTTGACTGAAGATGAGTTCTGACAGGTTATTAGCCCTTAGAGATAGATCCTCTCCTTCCCCTTCTTCTTCCTCATCCAGACCTTCTATCCCGGTGATCCATGAGAGACACCAGGTAGATTATGAGCGTATTGCTAGCCGTCCAGTGATCGCACCTAGATTTCTGGACATTTCTGCTTTTGACTGTCTCCACGTTGATGGAGATTTTAGGAGGATGATCACCACAGTCGGGCTGGATCAGTTTACTGAGATCCGAGCCCCAGCTTACTTAGAGCCGACCCTTGAGTTTGTTAGCTCCTTCACTTACCTCCCCACAGAGAGAGCTGTGAAGTACCGGTTGATGAACCGGAACTTCTTAGTACCCCTAGATCACTGGAGAGATATATTTGGCTTCCCTGCCCCCACTGCTGTAGACTTCCCGACCCGAGCTGTAGCTAGAGAGTTCTGGGGTCAGATTGCTTATGTTGTGGAGCATGCAGATAGGTGGCGCCCTGGTGATTCCAGGGAGAAGCTTATCTTCCATCTAGCTTTTCGATTAGCCCACAGGATCTTCAGCGAGACACTTCTGGCGCGTACTGAGACGCCCCAGAAGGTCCGACAGGGGGAGCTCTTTGCTTTATACTGCATGGTTACAGGTGGATTCCCCGACTTTGGATTGATGCTGGCAGAGGATCTGCACAGGATCAAGGCTAAAGGAAAGGGAGATATATGCTGTGGTGGGATAGTGACCCATATCGCTACTTATCAGGATATGGATCTAAGTAGGTGTACTATGGTGGCGGCTGCCAAGCCGCTCGGACTACAGGAGATGATCACTCGGAGGATTCTGGTTCCCCGAGGACTGACTACACCCTTCGTCGCTATGCCATGGGAGCTGACCGCACCACAGGGCATCAGGTGGTCTGCACAGTTTACAGTCTTTGATCCGCATTTCTGGCAGACAGCTTGGGATACACTGATGGAGGATTACAGAGAGGGAGCAGCTGCCCCTGCTGCAGCTGAGGAGGAGGAGGCTGAGGATGACGACGACGATGAGGAGACATTAGATGAGAGAGAGGGTGGCGTCCCGATGGACACAGGGACAGATACAGCTGGGACGAGCGCGCCACCTATTATAGATTTGGATGATGAGGAGGATACTGAGCCGGCACCAGCTGAGACTTCTCCAGTCAGACCTGCTAGACGGAGGAGGCGTGGAGTGAGAGATCGAGCTGCTCACCGACGGATCGATGACCTGACGGATCAGGTTATCGACTCATATGCTGCACTATCGCTGGATATCCGTGAGATGCAGGAGCGGCAGCATCATCAGCACATCATGGCCCAGCTTCAGTTCGAGCGTGTCATGGGCCATCCTTACGATCCGACTCAGTATCCATATGCACCGCCACCGGATCGAGACTATTGAGGAGCTGCAGGATTTTATTATTATATTTTTTATGCAGTTCGGCTTTTATCCGGTGAGTACTCTCATGTTTAGACTTTTTATTATACCCAATGGGACAGTGTGTCTCAAGTATGGGGTATTTGTACTTATTTGACTACGTGATGTATTTTATTTGACTACCTTTGATGTATTATATTTTATCGGATGTTTTATTTATGCTTCCCTTTTGCATTTATATGATTATCTGATATCACATGCATACCTACAGGTTATTTGATTGAAAAAAACGTCGAAACCGAAAAAAAAAATGGTTTTAAAAATTTTTTTTTCGACCTCGACCGAGTCAGTATTGTCCAAACGAGGCATTTCACCTCGGTTGAACCAAGAACACCTCGACCGAGGTGCGTAACAGAAAGTTTTCGAAACGACTTTGTGCTACTATTCTGGATATGATCTCAGTGAAGATTTTCTTTACCTACTGGTTTTAAATTCTTTATGTGTTTGAAAGGTTTTATAATATGTTTAAGTTGCTAAATGCTTTGTTTGAAATTATTAGCATGTTTAATACTTTGTTTTTATCCAAATTATGTTGAATTTGAAGGTTGACACCGCAGGTTAAGTTCTCTCACTTTCTTCTTGGAAAGATCAAGGCAATTCATCTTCTTCTTCTTCTTCTTCTTCTTGATCATGCTTAACCCCTCATATACATTTTGCCTCCCTTTACCTATCCGGGAATTTGGAAGCAAGCGAAGTGGTGAAAGCAAGTTAAAGTTGAGAAGTGGCTGGAAGTGAAAGTGTTAGAAAGTAATTTTAGGTTTGGGGAAGTCAATCATGAAGAGGAGTAACTCGGCACCATTCACATAGCCGGGTGTTTGTGTCTTGCCAAAGTCGGATTGAGCGATATTCCTAACGGGTCATGGTATGTGCATCAAGGGTTTGATGCATCTCGAGAAATTGATGATTGCAGATTTCCTAGGCTTCGGTTATTGTGGACCTCTGTCCATGCATCCCAAAAAGTAAAGTAAAAAGAAAAAGTGTGAGATAAGCAAAGCTTATTGGTGGAAGATGTTGCAAATCAAGGTGGAAGTGAAGTTCATCCTTTTCCCGGATTCTAGCACCACATTACCTTACATACATCCCTACCCTACACGTTTCTTGACCTTTCTTTTGGGAAGTCCTTGAGACCTTGAGCTTGTTGATTGACTTAGCGGTTTAAATTGGGTTATACATGATTAATTTTGATAATTATGATTTATTATGCATTCTATGATTTTATGCAAAGATGAACAACTTTCCTATATTTATAAAATGTTTCGAGCATATTAGGTTTTTAATTCCAGGAAGTATTCTCTTAGAGTGATCTATGATAGTTGCACACCATAAAATGTTTTTGAAAGACTTTTTCATTGATTTTCTAGACTTATAATCCATTCTATCTTGTCTTCTATATGAGGAACTTGCTTGGGGACAAGCAAGGGCTAAGTATGGGGTATTTTGATAGCATGAATTATAGTCTATATTTTGGGATTTGTTTGGACGTTTTATCTTTCATAATCTGCATGTTTGTATGTACATTATGTGATTTTGCTACCATTTCATCTACCTTTGCGAGAATCGAGGTCTACACCTAGTTTCGTTGTAATTGCAGGTAATATGGTACGTTTTGCATCAAAAAGGAGCAAAAGGAGTCATGAGTCATTTGGAGCTACATCTAGGGAGCATAGCCATGGATTAAAGATTTACTTTGGAGCAGATTCGAGAGATTTCACATTCTGTCGTGACTCACCTCGGTTGACCATTGATTCACCTCGACCGAGGTGATCCAGAGACGCCGACTCGACCGAGGCGAACACCTAGGACGCGGCGAGAATATTTTATTCTTGGATGAGATCTTTTAAAATTGGAAAGTGATCTTATATTTTTGGGCTTGGCTCCTGGAAGGAAGGAGATATGTAGAATCATATATTTTACCTATATTTATGGGAAAATATCTTTCTAAGATTTATTATTATTGGAGGGTTATTTTCCTATAAAAAAGGGTCGGATTTTCCACAATTCCGGCATCCGCTTACAGCTGGACGATCCGCTATCAGCGCAAGATAGTCGTTTACGTAGCAGCAGCAGCATACTCCAATTTGGAGCTTTCGAAGAACCTTTTTGAAGGTTGAAGGAAGATTGAAGTCCATAGCTTTTATAGCTTTATTGGAGGGTTTTGTAAGATTGTCTTCAATTCCCTCAATTGTTGCCTTGTCTTTTTGGATTATTATCCAAGGAACGCTTTGTTGTGATATTTGATTCAGTTATTGAAGTCTTTTCATTAAATTCTTCTTTGTTCAAATATTCACCTTCTTCCCATATATTTTAATACTTTCATTATGATGATGAGTGGCTAATTCCCTTGTGTGATTCTAGGGTGATTGGCTGAAGGTTGTGGGAAAAACAATGATAGAATAATCTTAGATTCCAGTAGGATCCTGAAAGTTCGAGTCTTTAACCTTAACCCTAAGCATCTCGCTAGGTTGATGAACATCTCGGCCGGGGTGGAATTCTTCTGACCGAGGTGATTAATCCGTACCTAAACAGAAAGTTAAGTGTTAGAGTTTGCTAAATCCTATTCTTATTACACCTTCCTGGTTCAAAGCAAGCTTAGGATGAGACTTACCCGGTAATTCCTTAGTTTGTGTATTAACGATCATAAGTGTAGGTAATAAAGGTTTATCCTTTATTGGGGTTTGAGTGTGCTTCCATCCCATCTTTGTGAGTTAGCCTGAGACTTACCCGGTAAAGGTTGATTCTATTCCCTTAGATGGTATGTTAGTTTGAGGTTATAGTTCTTTATCTTGATTCCTTGAGACTTACCCGGTAATAGGAGTTACGGTTTAGGATTAGTGTGTAGTGAGACTTACCCGGTGATCTACTCCACTTTAGTAACGCCTTCCCCACGCAAAAATCTCAGCTTCGTCCGCCTATCTATAGATCTTGAGTTGGAACCACAACTAGATGCTTTAATCCCTAGAATTGCATGTTTGCTTTATTGACTTCTTATTCATCTTTAATTTTGTTAATTGCTCTTGTGGTTAGTATTGACATAAGCATACCGTATTGACTTTGTTTCACCGAGTCCCTGTGATCGACCCCTGGAATTTTCTTGCTTTTACTACGATTGACCCGTACACTGCGGGTTCGCATCCTTGTTTTAAGCTTAAGTCTAGGGTTATAAATTTAAAGCTTGCACACACCGTTTGGAGCGAACAAAATGGCCTCCCGAGAATAATAGGAACAGGATAATCTGCGGGAATGTCAAGTACAACAAAATCTATAGGTAGATAGAAGTTACCTAACTTGACCGGAACGTCTTCCAAAATGCCCACGGGATGGGTAATGGAGCGATCCGCCATGTAAAGTCGAATCTTGACCGGCTTGGGCTCTCCAAGACCGATCTTCGTGCATAGCTCCAGCGGGATGATGCTCACGCTGGCTCCTAGATCACAAAGGGCTTCACAAGTGACATCCCCAACTTGAATGGGAATGCAAAATGAGCCGGGATCTCTTAACTTAGGTGGCATCTTTTCCTTCATGATCTTGATAAGCTCCGAAAATTTAGATGTCATCCTAACCTCACCAACATCCTCCAGCTTCCTCTTCCTTGATAAGATTTCTTTTAAGAACTTCCCATAGGCGGGCATACCTAAAATAGCATCAAGGAAAGGAATATTAATATGTAGCTTATTCATCAAGTCAAGAAACTTATCAAAGTGCTTGTCTAGATGTGCTCTGGCTCTGGACTGAGGGAATGGAAGTGGTGGTTTGTATGCAGGAGGTGGAACATAAGTTTCTGTCGTCCCTCCTGCTTTCTGTTGCTCCGCCTCGGTTGGCATCTCGGTCGAGGTGTTCTTCGACTGGATCTGGACCGAGGTGGTCTGCGTCGAGCGAGGTACTGGATCTGCAGTTTTGAGTCCACTCCTCGTCGTTATGGCCATGCATTGGCCCTTAGGGTTGCTTTCCGTCTTTGCTGGAAGCTTCCCTGGATCTCTTGGCGCTTCATTCGCCCTATTAGCAAGTTGTTGTTCGAGGGACTTTTGGGCCCTCGAAAATGAAGTCATAGAATTCTCCATAGCGCTAAACTTGATCAAGATTGCCTCCAGAACTGCGTCTTTCTTTTCTGGCTGAGACGAACTTGATCCTTGCCCTTGGCTCTTTAATGGAGTAGAAGAAGAAGAAGGGGAAGAGAGGAAAGGGTTAGAGGAATCGTTAGAGTTGGAGTTTGAATGATTGTTACCATGATTTTGGTTATTCGCCCTCCAGTTGTTGCTATTGGATCCTCTATTGTTGTTGTTGTAGTTGTTGTTTCGGGGACCGTTGTTGTTGTTACGGTACCCGTTATTGTTGTTGTTCCTTTGCCCTTGCTCTTCCTTCTTAGTTTGAGCCATCAAGAGCTCCTTCAATTGCTTCACGTCATTCTTCAAAGACGTGAGTTGATTGTTGTTGGATTGAGTCTCTTGAAAGTTGACTCTTTTAACTCCACCTTCAGCTCCTTGGTGGGTATATTTCTCCATGTGCAAGGCTTGCTTCTCAATGAAGTCCCAAGCCTCATCAATCGCCATGTCCATGAAGGTACCGGCGGAGAGTAGTTGGAGATTGAACTGGGTGCTTCCGTCCAGCCCTTTGAAGTAGATCTCCAACAACTCGATCTTTGGAATCCCATGATGTGGGCAATCCAAAAGGATATCCTTGAACCGCTCCCAAGATTTGGACAAGCTCTCCTTGTTCGCTCCAAACGGTGTGTGCAAGCTTTAAATTTATAACCCTAGACTTAAGCTTAAAACAAGGATGCGAACCCGCAGTGTACGGGTCAATCGTAGTAAAAGCAAGAAAATTCCAAGGGTCGATCACAGGGACTCGGTGAAACAAAGTCAATACGGTATGCTTATGTCAATACTAACCACAAGAGCAATTAACGCAATCAAAGATGAATAAGAAGTTAATAAAGCAAACATGCAATTCTAGGGATTAAAGCATCTAGTTGTGGTTCCAACTCAAGATCTATAGATAAGCGGACAAAGCTGAGATTTTTGCGTGGGGAAGGTGTTACTAAAGTGGAGTAGATCACCGGGTAAGTCTCACTACACACTAATCCTAAACCGTAACTCCTATTACCGGGTAAGTCTCAAGGAATCAAGATAAAGAACTATAACCTCAAACTAACATGCCATCTAAGGGAATAGAATCAACCTTTACCGGGTAAGTCTCAGGCTAACTCACAAAGATGGGATGGAAGCACACTCAAACCCCAATAAAGGATAAACCTTTATTACCTACACTTATGATCGTTAATACACAAACTAAGGAATTACCGGGTAAGTCTCGTCCTAAGCTTGCATTGAACTAGGAAGGTGTAATAAGAATAGGATTTAGCAAACTCTAATACTTAACTTTCTGTTTAGGTTCGGATAAGTCACCTCGGTCAGAAGAATTCCACCCCGGCCGAGATGTTCATCAACCGAACGAGATGCATAGGGTTAATGTTAAAGACTCGAACTTTCAGGATCCTACTGGAATCTAAGATTATTCTATCATCGTTTTTCCCACAACCTTCTGCCAATCACCCTAGAATCACACAAGGAAATTAGCCACTCATCATCATTATGAAAGTATTAAATATATGGGAAGAAGGTGAATATTTGAACAAAGAAGAACTTAAGGAAAAGACTTCAATAACTGAATCAAATATCACAACAAAAGCGTTCCTTGGATAACAATCCAAAAAGACTAGACAACCAATGAGGGAATTAAAGACAATCTTACAAAAACCTCCAATAAAGCTATAAAAGCTATGTACTTCAATCTTCCTTCAACCTTCAAAAAGGTTCTTCAAAACTCCCAACTGGAGTATGCTGCTGCTGCTGCGAACGCGGGATCTTCTCGTAAGCAAGATCAACGGTATAGCGTGCTGTTGGAATTGTGGAAATCCAACCCTTTTTATAAGAAAATAACCCTCCAAAGATAATAAATATTAGAAAGATATTTTCCCATAAATATAGGTAAAATATATGATTCTGCATATCTCCTTCCTTCCAGGAGCCAAGCCCAAAAATATAAGATCACTTTCCAAATTTAAAAAGATCTCATCCAAGAATAAAATATTCTCGCCGCGTCCTAGGTGTTCGCCTCGGTCGAGTCGGCGTCTCTGGATCGCTTCGGTCGAGATGAATCTCTGGTCAACCGAGGTGAGTCACGACAGAATGTGAAATCTCTCGAATCTGCTCCAAAGTAAATCTTTAATCCATGGCTATGCTCCCTGGATGTAGCTCCAAATGACTCATGACTCCTTTTGCTTCTTTTTGATGCAAAACGTACCAAATTACCTGCAATTACAACAAAACTAGGTGTAGACCTCGATCCTCGCAAAGGTAGGTGAAATGGTAGTAAAATCGCATAATGCACATACAAACATGCTGATTATGAAAGATAAAACGTCCAAACAAACCCTGAAATATAGACTATAATTCATGCTATCAAAATACCCCATACTTAGCCCTTGCTTGTCCCCAAGCAAGTTCCTCATATAAAAGATAAGATAGAATGGATTATAAGTCAAGAAAATCAAATGAAAAAGTCTTTCAAAAACATTTTATGGTGTGCAACTATCATAGATCACTCTAAGAGAGTACTTCCTGGAATTTAAAAACTCAATATGCTCAAAACATTTTATAAATATAGGAAAGTTGTTCATCTTTGCATAAAATCATAGAATGCATAATAAATCATAATTATCAAAATTAATCATGTATAATCCAGTTTAAACCGCTAAGTCAATCAACAAGCTCAAGGTCTCAAGGGCTTCCCATAAGA
The DNA here is from genome assembly GCA_033239045.1 of Fagopyrum esculentum. Lineage (NCBI taxonomy): Eukaryota > Viridiplantae > Streptophyta > Magnoliopsida > Caryophyllales > Polygonaceae > Fagopyrum > Fagopyrum esculentum. The sequence continues at coordinate 118,005,500 of BSUD01000005.1, forward strand.
AAAGGTCAAGAAACGTGTAGGGTAGGGATGTACGTAAGGTAATGTGGTGCTAGAATCCGGGAAAAGGATGAACTTCACTTTCACTTTGACTTGCAACATCTTCCACCAATAAGCTTCGCTTATTTCACACTTTTTTTCTTTTTACTTTACTTTTTGGGATGCATGGACAGAGGTGCACAATAACCGAAGCCTAGGAAATCTGCAATCATCAATTTCTCGAGATGCATCAAACCCTTGATGCACATACCATGACCCGTTAGGAATATCGCTCAATCCGACTTTGGCAAGACACAAACACCCGGCTATGTGAATGGTGCCGAGTTACTCATCTTCATGATTGACTTCCCCAAACCTATTATTGCTTTCTAAGACTTTCACTTCCAGCCACTTCTCAACTTTAACTTGCTTTCACCAGTTCGCTTGCTTCCAAATTCCCGGATAGGTAAAGGGAGGCAAAATGTATATGAGGGGCTAAGCATGATCAAGAAGAAGAAGAAGAGAATGAATTGCCTTGGTCTTTCCAAGAAGAAAGTGAGAGAACTTAACCTGCGGTGTCAACCTTCAAATTCAACATAATTTGGATAAAAACAAAGTATTAAACATGCTAATAATTTCATACAAAGCATTTAGCAACTTAAACATATTATAAAACCTTTCAAACACATAAAGAATTTAAAACCAGTAGGTAAACAGAATCTTCACTGAGATCATATCCAGATAAGTAGCACAAAATCGTTTTCGAAAACTATTTGTTACGCACGTCGGTCGAGATGTTCTTGGTACAACCGAGGTGAAACGCCTCGTTTGGCCAAGACTGACTCGGTCGAGGTCAAAAAAAAATTTTTTTAAAACCATTTTTTTTCGGTTTCGACGTTTTTCTCAATCAAATAACCTGTAAGTATGCATGTAATATCAGATAATCATATAAATGCAGGTGTGAAGCATAAATAAAATATCTGATAAATAAAGTGTCATACATCTAAAGTAGTCGAAATAATACAAACACCCCATACTTGGGACACACTGTCCCAGTGGGTCAAATAAAAGCCTGAAAATGAGAGAACTCACCGGATATATAGCTGAACTGCATAAAAGAAAATAAAGAAAATCCTGCAGCTCCTCAATAATCCTGATCCGGCGGTGGTGGTGGTGGCACATACGGATACTGAGTCGGATCGAAAGGATAGCCCATGACACGCTCGAACTGAAGCTGAGCCATGACGTGCTGATAGTGCTGCCGCTCCTGCATCTCGCGGATATCCAGCGATAATGCAGCATATGAGTCGATAACCTGATCCGTCAGGTCATCGATCCGTCGGTGAGCAGCTCGATCTCTCACTCCACGCCTCCTGCGTCTAGCAGGTCTGACTGGAGAAGTCTCAGCTGGTGCCGGCTCTGTCTCCTCCTCATCATCCAAATCGATGATCGGTGGTGCGCTCATCCCTGCAGTATCCGTCCTTGTATCCATCGGGACTCCACCATCTCTCTCATCCACTGTCTCCTCGTCGTCGTCATCCTCCTCCTCCTCAGCCGGGGCAGCTGTTGCCTCTCTATGATCCTCCATCAGAGGAGCCCAAGCTGTCTGCCAGTAATGCGGATCAAAAACTGTGAACTGAGCAGACCAGCGGATCCCCTGTGGTGCAGTCCGCTCCCAAGGCATAGCGACGTATGGAGTAGTCAAACCACGGGGAACTAGAATCCTCCGTGTGATCATCTCCTGTAATCCGAGCGGCTTCGGAGCCGCCGCCATCGTGCATACACTAAGGTCCATCCCGTGATAAGTGGCAATGTGGGTGACTAGACCTCCGCAGCAAATGTCTCCCTTCGCCTTGGCCTTGATCTTGTGCAGATCCTCTGCCAAGAGCAAGCCAAAGTCTGGGAAACCTCCTGTAACCATGCAGTAGAGGCTGAAGAGCTCGCCCTGTCGGATCTTCTGGGGCGTCTCAGTACGCGCCAGAAGTGTCTCGCTAAATATCCTGTGGGCTAGTCTGAAAGCTGGATGGAAGATGACCTTCTCCCTGGAATCTCTAGGGCGCCATCTGTCTGCATGCTCGGTAATATGGGCAATCTGCCCCCAGAACTCCCTAGCTACGGATCGGGAGGGGAAGTCGGTGGCGGTGGGCTCAGAAAAGCCAAAAATCTCTCTCCATATCTCTAAAGGAACTATGAAGTTCCGGTTCATCAACCGGTACTTCACAGACTGGTCTGTGGGAAGGTAGGAGAAGGAGCTAACAAACTCTAAGGTCGGCTCCAAATAAGCTGGGGCTCGGATCTCAGTAAACTGATCCAGCCCGAGAGTAGCGATCATCCTCCTAAGGTCAGCATCTAACCCTAGGCAATCAAAGGCCGACACGTCCAGAAATCGTGGTGCGATAACTGGACGGCTAGCTATCCGCTCATAGTCTACCCGGCATCTCTCGTGGATAACCGGGCGGTAAGGACGGGAAGAAGAGGAAGAAGGGGAGGGTGAAGATCTGTCTCTCAGGGCTAGGCGACGATCGGAACTCATTTTCACTCAACACTGTCAGACCACCTTGGTCGCTGACAAGCCTCAAGAATCACCTCGGTCGAGATGCAGTTCGACCGGACCGAGGCGCAGCAGTTACGATTCCAATTCTCAGAAATTCAGTTCTTTTCCCCCCCAAAATCACTACAATTGCTTCCTAAGGGGTACTTATGCCTTTTCTCAGCAGAATCAGGGGCAACCAAAGCCCAAATCGAAACGAATGAACAAGTTAGGGTTTCGACTTATTTTACCTCGTTTCGGTCGATTCGTTCGATTTTCTTGCAGATCTGTTGTTGCAATCGGTTCCTCTACCCTTCAATCACAGTTTAGAAGCAGAAATCTTCGAAAACGAGCAAGATCTGAGAGAGAGCGAAGTGGACTGTCGCCGCGGTCGAGGTGAAGAAGATAAAAAGGTAAAAATAATTTTTTCCCAATTTATACCGTTCGTGGATCTGCTGTCACCTCGGTCGAGATGGTCTCGACTGGACCGAGGTGGTACGGACCGAGGTGGTTCTGCAGAAACCCTAGTCGCCTCGGTTGCTCAAGAATCAACTCGGTCGAGGTGCTCTGACAGTAACCGAGATGCTTCTGTCTTCTCAAAATCTCGAACTTCTATCCTTCCAGTTATGCATCCTTCCTTAGATATTCCCTGTTGTCTGTCCAGAACGCCAAAAACAAAGCAAAGCAAAGCAAAAACAAAAACTATCTAAACTAGACTAGAAAACGGGAAAAGAAAGCAATACCTTGGGTTGCCTCCCAAGAAGCGCTTGATTTAAGGTCGCTAGCTGGACCATGATGCGTCTCAAATGAGAGGGGAGGTGCCCTCACCCCATACTTCACCTCCATCGTGGGGTGAAGTAAGTAAATCCATCAAATGCTCCAACAAGTGTAAATGCTCATCGGGGAATGAATCGTCTATGGGTGGATCGTCCGTCTCACGGGAAGATTCCGGTAGTCGGCTGAGGTGATCCGCAACTGAGTTCTCGGATCCCTTCTTATCGCGGATCTCTAGGTCAAACTCTTGAAGCAATCGAATCCATCGAATAAGACGCAGCTTGGCATCTTTCTTAGCCAACAAGTAACGAATGGCTGCATGGTCGGTGTAGACAATGACTTTCGCCCCCACTAGATATGAACGAAACTTCTCGAAAGCATATACAACCGCCAATAATTCCTTCTCGGTGGTAGCGTAGTTGCGTTGTGCTTCATCTAGCGTCTTGCTAGCATAATAAATGGCGGTGGTCCGTCCATCCTTCTTCTGTCCAAGCACCGCTCCTACGGCTACATCACTAGCATCATACATGACCTCAAAGGGCAAGGTCCAATCTGGAGGTTGGATAATGGGAGCGGAGGTCAACGCTTCCTTAATCCTGTAAAAAGCATCAAGACACTCCTGCAAAAACTCAAAAACAACATCTTTATTCAAGAGGTTAGTTAGAGGTTTAGAAATTTTGGAGAAGTCCTTGATGAATCTCCTGTAGAAACCTGCATGCCCGAGAAAACTCCTCACACCTTTAACAGAACAAGGAGGAGGGAGCTTCTCAATAGTCTCGATCTTAGCTCGATCGACCTCAATACCTCGATTAGAAACGAGGTGTCCTAGCACAATGCCTTCATTAACCATAAAATGACACTTCTCCCAATTCAAGACGAGATTAGTGTCTTCACATCTTTTAAGCACTAGAGAAAGGTTAGATAGGCAATCATCAAAAGAGGAACCATATACAGAAAAATCGTCCATGAATACCTCCATGATCTCCTCTATGTACTCGGAAAAGATAGCCATCATGCATCGCTGGAAGGTAGCGGGTGCATTGCACAATCCAAATGGCATCCTCCGATAGGCAAACGTCCCCCAAGGACAAGTGAAAGTGGTCTTCTCCTGATCATCCGGATGGATAGGAATCTGGAAGAATCCACTATAGCCGTCCAAGTAGCAAAAGTGTGAATGTTGGGCCAACCGTTTGAGCATTTGATCGATGAAGGGAAGCGGAAAATGATCCTTCCGAGTCGCCGTGTTCAGCTTCCTATAATCGATGTAAACTCTCCAGCCCGTGACGGTCCTTGTTGGGATCAACTCGTTGTTCTTATTCGTCACAACGGTCATCCCTCCTTTCTTCGGAACGACATGCACCGGGCTAACCCACTTGCTGTCCGAGATAGGATAAATAATACCTGCATCCAACAACTTAAGAACTTCCTTCTTCACAACCTCTTTCATGATCGGATTTAACCGTCTTTGAGGTTCCCGTGAAGTCTTATGATTATCTTCCATTAGAATTCTATGCATGCAGAAAGAAGGTTTAATGCCAATGAGATCATCCGTGGTGTAACCTATAGCCTTTCGATGCTTTCTCAGGACATGCATTAACTTAGACAATTCGGAATCGGAAAGGGAAGCACTAGCAATAACGGGATAAGTAGAATCCGGTCCAAGAAAGATATACCTCAAGTGACTGGGGAGTTGTTTAAGCTCCACAACTGGGGGTGCTTTCTGAGAGGGATCCTTGCTTCCTCTTTCCAGTGGAGTGGTGTCAGAAACTGGACTCGATGAAGTCTCAGTTAGAACCGTCTCGCCATCGACCTCGGTCGAGGCGCATAGGCGTTGACCGAGATGTTCTTCGGTCGCCTCGCTCAGTCCAGAAAGTGCCTCGGTCGAGGTACTGCTGCTGGATCCGAAACTGGAGATCTTCGTCTCCCGAATTAGCTTCTCAGTTTTAGCTCCTGGATCCTCTTCCAGTGCCTTTAAGCTCCGTATATCTGCATCACAAGAAGCATCTATACCTTCCTCCATTAAACTGAAGCTAATAACTCTTTCGAGTGGATCGTTAATAAGGATAGAGCTCACCAATTCTCTTGATTCTTCTTCATCGTAGACGTTGAAGATATCATCAGTTAGTTGCTCCCCTTTCATGGCTGCAAGTAGTGCGAACTCCACCTCATCGCCGCCAACGTTGAATTTCAATTTGGCGTTCTTGCAATCCACGTTGCAACCCGAAGTTGCTAGAAATGGCCTCCCGAGAATAATAGGAACAGGATAATCTGCGGGAATGTCAAGTACAACAAAATCTATGGGTAGATAGAAGTTACCTAACTTGACCGGAACGTCTTCCAAAATGCCCACGGGATGGGTAATGGAGCGATCCGCCATGTAAAGTCGAATCTTGACCGGCTTGGGCTCTCCAAGACCGATCTTCGTGCATAGCTCCAGCGGGATGATGCTCACGCTGGCTCCTAGATCACAAAGGGCTTCACAAGTGACATCCCCAACTTGAATGGGAATGCAAAATGAGCCGGGATCTCTTAACTTAGGTGGCATCTTTTCCTTCATGATCTTGATATGCTCCGAAGATTTAGATGTCATCCTAACCTCACCAACATCCTCCAGCTTCCTCTTCCTTGATAAGATTTCTTTTAAGAACTTTCCATAGGCGGGCATACCTAAAATAGCATCAAGGAAAGGAATATTAATATGTAGCTTATTCATCAAGTCAAGAAACTTACCAAAGTGCTTGTCTAGATGTGCTCTGGCTCTGGACTGAGGGAATGGAAGTGGTGGTTTGTATGCAGGAGGTGGAACATAAGTTTTTGTCGTCCCTCCTGCTTTCTGTTGCTCCGCCTCGGTTGGCATCTCGGTCGAGGTGTTCTTCGACTGGATCTGGACCGAGGTGGTCTGCGTCGAGCGAGGTACTGGATTTGCAGTTTTAAGTCCACTCCTCGTCGTTATGGCCATGCATTGGCCCTTAGGGTTGCATTCCGTCTTTGCTGGAAGCTTCCCTGGATCTCTTGGCGCTTCATTCGCCCTATTAGCAAGTTGTTGTTCGAGGGACTTTTGGGCCCTCAAAAATGAAGTCATAGAATTCTCCATAGCGCTAAGCTTGATCAAGATTGCCTCCAGAACTGCGTCTTTCTTTTCTGGCTGAGACGAACTTGATCCTTGCCCTTGGCTCTTTAATGGAGTAGAAGAAGAAGAAGGGGAAGAGAGGAAAGGGTTAGAGGAATCGTTAGAGTTGGAGTTTGAATGATTGTTACCATGATTTTGGTTATTTGCCCTCCAGTTGTTGCTATTGGATCCTCTATTGTTGTTGTTGTAGTTGTTGTTTCGGGGACCGTTGTTGTTGTTACGGTACCCGTTATTGTTGTTGTTCCTTTGCCCTTGCTCTTCCTTCTTAGTTTGAGCCATCAAGAGCTCCTTCAATTGCTTCACGTCATTCTTCAAAGACGTGAGTTGATTGTTGTTGGATTGAGTCTCTTGAAAGTTGACTCTTTTAACTCCACCTTCAGCTCCTTGGTGGGTATATTTCTCCATGTGCAAGGCTTGCTTCTCAATGAAGTCCCAAGCCTCATCAATCGCCATGTCCATGAAGGTACCGGCGGAGAGTAGTTGGAGATTGAACTGGGTGCTTCTGTCCAGCCCTTTGAAGTAGATCTCCAACAACTCGATCTTTGGAATCCCATGATGTGGGCAATCCAAAAGGATATCCTTGAACCGCTCCCAAGATTTGGACAAGCTCTCCTTGTCCTTCATGATGAAAGCATTGATCTTCCCTCTCATTTCAGCGGTCTTTGAGGGGGGAAAGAATTTGGTTAAGAATTCCGTAGTCATCTCCTCCCATGTGCTAATTTTTCCTGGAGGAAGAGATTGATACCAAGTAAGAGCTCTATCTTTTAAAGAAAAGTAAAAAGGTCTTAGCTTGTAGTTGTTATTTTCAATTCTGGAAGGTCGCAAAGTTTCCATCAAGATCTCGTAGTTTTGAAGATGTTGATGCGGCGACTCCTTCTCTAGCCCTCCGAATTGGCATTGGCGAATCATGGATAGAACTTGCGGTCGAAGTTCGTAGTCATGATCCGCTGGATCTCCTAGGTTTACCCCTGGACGCCTCAGCTGTTGATTAGGGTCCATCCTTTGACCTAGGGTTTGTGGGATTCCTGCAAGAAGAACATCTCGGACTGGCATCCGAGGTGGAAGTACATCGGCCGGGGCGTCAGGTACTGGAATCTGCCTCGGTCGAAGATCAGCTACTAGATCCTGCATCGGTCGAGGATCAACAGGAGGATCTTCCCTCGGTCGCTGTAGAATCTGATTTCGGATGACTGCTATTTCTGCTTCGATAGCTGCAGTCCTGGTGCGATTCTCTTCCTTCTCTTGCCTTAGTTCTTCCTTGCTGAGACGTAGAAGCTCTTGCGTCTCTTTTAATTTGGCCGCAAGATCGCGATCGTCTTGTTGGGCCATCTTCGCTTCTCTTAAGCGTCTCTTGTATGTCTTTTCTGGTTCGGGATCGTAAGGAACGATTTCCTTCCCAGTGCGGGTTCTTCGCATATACCTAAGAAAGAACCTGCAAAAGTCACTCAAGTAGAGTGGTTAGATGAAATGGGGCAAGCGCCCCAAGAGCAAACCGTACCGGCTCGGTCTAGACCAAGTCCCCGGCAACGGCGCCAAAAACTTGTTCGCTCCAAACGGTGTGTGCAAGCTTTAAATTTATAACCCTAGACTTAAGCTTAAAACAAGGATGCGAACCCGCAGTGTACGGGTCAATCGTAGTAAAAGCAAGAAAATTCCAGGGGTCGATCACAGGGACTCGGTGAAACAAAGTCAATACGGTATGCTTATGTCAATACTAACCACAAGAGCAATTAACGCAATCAAAGATGAATAAGAAGTCAATAAAGCAAACATGCAATTCTAGGGATTAAAGCATCTAGTTGTGGTTCCAACTCAAGATCTATAGATAAGCGGACAAAGCTGAGATTTTTGCGTGGGGAAGGTGTTACTAAAGTGGAGTAGATCACCGGGTAAGTCTCACTACACACTAATCCTAAACCGTAACTCCTATTACCGGGTAAGTCTCAAGGAATCAAGATAAAGAACTATAACCTCAAACTAACATGTCATCTAAGGGAATAGAATCAACCTTTACCGGGTAAGTCTCAGGCTAACTCACAAAGATGGGATGGAAGCACACTCAAACCCCAATAAAGGATAAACCTTTATTACCTACACTTATGATCGTTAATACACAAACTAAGGAATTACCGGGTAAGTCTCGTCCTAAGCTTGCATTAAACCAGGAAGGTGTAATAAGAATAGGATTTAGCAAACTCTAACACTTAACTTTCTGTTTAGGTTCGGATAAGTCACCTCGGTCAGAAGAATTCCACCCCGGCCGAGATGTTCATCAACCGAACGAGATGCTTAGGGTTAAGGTTAAAGACTCGAACTTTCAGGATCCTACTGGAATCTAAGATTATTCTATCATCGTTTTTCCCACAACCTTCTGCCAATCACCCTAGAATCACACAAGGAAATTAGCCACTCATCATCATTATGAAAGTATTAAATATATGGGAAGAAGGTGAATATTTGAACAAAGAAGAATTTAAGGAAAAGACTTCAATAACTGAATCAAATATCACAACAAAACGTTCCTTGGATAACAATCCAAAAAGACTAGACAACCAATGAGGGAATTAAAGACAATCTTACAAAAACCTCCAATAAAGCTATAAAAGCTATGGACTTCAATCTTCCTTCAACCTTCAAAAAGGTTCTTCAAAACTCCCAACTGGAGTATGTTGTTGCTGCTGCGAACGCGGGATCTTCTCGTAAGCAAGATCAACGGTATAGCGTGCTGTTGGAATTGTGGAAATTCAACCCTTTTTATAAGAAAATAACCCTCAAAAGATAATAAATCTTAGAAAGATATTTTCCCATAAATATAGGTAAAATATATGATTCTGCATATCTCCTTCCTTCCAGGAGCCAAGCCCAAAAATATAAGATCACTTTCCAAATTTAAAAAGATCTCATCCAAGAATAAAATATTCTCGCCGCGTCCTAGGTGTTCGCCTCGGTCGAGTCGGCGTCTCTGGATCGCCTCGGTCGAGATGAATCTCTGGTCAACCGAGGTGAGTCACGACAGAATGTGAAATCTCTCGAATCTGCTCCAAAGTAAATCTTTAATCCATGGCTATGCTCCCTGGATGTAGCTCCAAATGACTCATGACTCCTTTTGCTTCTTTTTGATGCAAAACGTACCAAATTACCTGCAATTACAACAAAACTAGGTGTAGACCTCGATCCTCGCAAAGGTAGGTGAAATGGTAGTAAAATCGCATAATGCACATACAAACATGCAGATTATGAAAGATAAAACGTCCAAACAAACCCTGAAATATAGACTATAATTCATGCTATCAAAATTATTACGTTATGTGCTTCAAAATGAAGGAGGGGGTCATAGACATACTTGACAACTCACTGGGTGGACCACCAACTCTCAATCATCCATACATTAAACACTTCACTTTAATTGTGAGTTTTATTTCAATTAACACGTGCGTTGGTCTTGCTAAGGTGCTATATGCGTACATATTTGCTGACCAATTGTGAGTTTGTGTGTGATGTAGAAGCGGCTATTCCAAGCCTATTTGTTGGAGGATGATTATGCGGATCTGGCTCATAAAGTGAAAAGAATGGTCAGAATGCACAACGTGAATATGAAATGGAGAGATACGCATGTTAGCCAAGACAGCGGTATATATGCGATGCGTCACATGGAAACTTACAAGGGGGATGTCAACTGGGAGTGTAAATTTGCAAAAGGAACCAGGAAAAGTATTGGGGTGTTGAGGGTCAAATATTTATATACTTTGCTCCATTGGTCTGAGAACACATTGTTGCATGACATACCGCGTATGATTGCTAGAGGGGCTTTGGAGATGAACAACGCTAAAGATGATGATGAATAGACGTACCAAGCTGGTGTCTTATTCTGTTGCTTTGTAAAACACTTTCGCTACAGTTTCTCAAACTATATTCTAACGTGTCTTTCTATGTTTTGCTATTTTGACCACTTATGTATGGATTATTGTGTTTGACACTACTGTCTTTATTAATGTCAATTCACTAATTTACAACAGCCGTTCGTGTATGATTTGATTCTTGTATGCTAACTCCAATTAATGACCCTTACCTTTAAATGTATGTTAGTGTGTTGTACGTTAATGACCATTACCTTTGAATATATGCGAAATATGTAATGAATATAAAGGATTGAACTGCCGAATATAATCGATATAGACAATATAAGTATGTTGTTTGATGATGATCAAGTTACTGAATATAGTCGATATATGTAACGAATATATATGTTCAAGTTGTCGCATATATAATATGTAGTATGTTGATAATAACACCCTTTACATTTTTTACCGTATATGATGTTAAATTTTGTATAATATACAGTGTATATTTGACTGATATCTAATATATTAGTGGGTTATATGTTAATGATCTCTCTTATTGAATACAGACGATGTAAAGTGTAGAATATAAAGATTTGAGTTCTCGAATATATCCGATAATAATGTGTGAGTGTTATAAAGAGTCAACTAATACAGACAATTTATTGCAAATTCATGAGCATATAGTACTCATTCGAGGGACTCCTTGCAATTCCTCTTGTCGTGTGTGGTGAGCTGACCACATCTTGCACACTTGCGTAGTGGTTTGTTTGCTTTCGTAGTTGCAGTTTCGAGACTACTTTTTATACGAGTGCCTTTGTTTTTTGCTTTCACTGGTGGCTGAATGGTAACATCTGGTGGAACTTTTATTCCAACAAAACTCTCAACCATGTCTTGTTTTGATGGATTTACAGTGAGTAACACATCATCAGACTTCATGTATTCGGCTCTTTTTGCATTGAGGGTTTGCAACAAATCTTCTAGCATTGCAGTGTCATCAACTGCACTTCCAACTGTCGAGTATATTGCACTCCATACCTTATTTGTTAACTCTTTTTTCTCTTCCAATGCAATACACTGTTGGACAACTACCTGATCTATGTTCGTGCTGGCTACCCGTCTAGCATCCTTCCTCCACCGAGGTAACACCATCTCATTTGGGATCTCCTTCATATACATATATTTGTAGGTGCAGAATATGTGAAGGCAAGGGATACCAACCCTATTAAACATGTTGCACGTACATGTTGATTTTGTCACATCCGAATCATGTTGGACAGTGAATAATCCAAACCCTTCGTCACGAACAACATGTGTCTTATAACCATCCACAACAGTCTCCTCAGTGACATTGCAGTTAACACACGCAAAGTATATCTCATATTGTACCTTTAAAAATGTCTTGAGAGTGTATACAGACGATGCAAACCTCTCTATTTCATGCGGTGTTTTGTAATTGGGTGTCATGGTTGCAAATTCCATGTCCAACTTTGATTGGGCATGCCTTTGAGCATCCATATCACTATCAAACTGCATCATCAGCTCTATGAGTGTGAAATTCCGCTTGTTGTATCTACCGAAAAAGCTATTGGCTGATTCAGATATCGAAGTTGTACGCATCAGTCCACCCAATAGTACGTCCCTAAATATGCAGGAATCCATAATTGCCGCAACGAGTACATTAATGAAAGCCAAGTGTTTGCACCCAAGTCAAATTCATCGATCATTTCCCCCCATTGTTGTTCAAACTCCGTGACTGTAGTCTCGTAACTCCAAACAACCTTGTTAATCTTCAGCCTAAAATCCTTGTTCAACAGCACAACTTTGTCCACCTGTCAGATCGTAAAGAATGATAATTGTTAAATATATTCAATGAAATAGTATAATATATTCGTCAATGAATCGATTATATATGCGACATCTAAAACTTGTATACCAAATATACAAATGTGATCCTTACGTGAAGCAGCAATTTCATCATTATATGCCACATACAAAAGCGGTGTCTAGTATCGGGGAATACGTCTGGCACAGCAATCCTAAGGGAAGGATCTTGATCGGTGACGATAACAGCGGGATCCCTGAACATTGCTTCCTTAAAGTGGGGTAGAATCCATGTGTAAGAATCTACGTCCTCTTTCAAAAGTAGACCGGCACCAAATGTGACAGATTTACGATGGTTATCCATTCCTGTAAAGGGAGCGAATACCATACTATACCTGCAGTGTGCGATGATATGTTCATGATACAATAAATAGTTTTAATTATACCGAATTAATGAATTATGCTGATTGAATATAAAATAAATGTTTAAACTTACTTGTTTGATCGATATGTAGAGTCGAAAGATACCACATCGCCAAACGCTGCAAAATTTGACCTAGCAATTGGGTCACACCAAAACAACCTTGTGAGTCTTTTTTGTTCGTCCACGTCATATGCAAAGTAGAAACCAATGCACCGCTCTTGTTTCTTGTGGAATGTATCCAGAATCATTTGTGCATCCGCACCGGATATGTATGCCATTAAATCCCTCTTGAAATTTCGACAATCCTTTACAATAGGTCCCACATTTCCGCACCCTCCCATAATTTCATTCATCAAACGGTGTGACATAGCTGGACCTAAATTAGCTTTTGCGCAGTTTATAAGAAACTTCTGATGTCCGTAATCAAGCTTCCTGTTCGTTTTCATGAATTTCTTCGACACTCCTTCAAGTAGCGAATGATTATGTTGAGCCTCAAATTTTGATACAATGTACCCGTCGTTTCCGGCATACTTAATAGCAAATATTGCTTTGCAACCAACCCGATTTGAAACTCTATGACGCTTTCCGGTAGTGGGTACATTTCCCTTGAATCCTGACCGGCTACACAATATGTGACGATGCAATAAAGTCCCATCTTTTGAGCATATACGTGAAGATGACAACCGAGTATCAAAACCGACCTCTTTAGCATACGTCTTATAAAAATCTATACCTTCCTCCGGCGTCTTGAAACACATTCCAATACGTGGATGGTTTGATTCATCATAATGCGGAGTCCAATATTTCGTTTTACCCGGCGATTGCGTCATGACTATTCCGGCATTGAATTCTTCGTTTGCCCCTGCTTCATAAAATTCATCCATACTCTCCATGTTAGCATCAATGCCGGATCCATCAACATCCCAATCTCTTTCACATGGGGAATCTGTAAAAAATTCAATAAATATTTATATTATGATAACTTAAATACGAGTTGTTTAATAGTTGATATTTAGGTAAACCTTCACCGTCACCGAATCGTATTCAGTGGTATATTCAAATATATTCGTTATTATGAAACCAAATATCCGTTAACATATTACTTTAACTGTTTAGGTTATTCCACGTTCAGTTACCTTCTTCCATCGATTCCGAATCTGTTTCTTGCCTGAATCCCCTACACAAATTAACCGATCAATTGAGGACATATATTGATGAAAAACGAACAACCTGAGTACAAATCAACCGATTGTTTGATGACGAGAATATTGTATACTGAACAAGAAACACTTACTTTTAACTATTCCGGCGAAAATATGTTCAGTTCCTCCGGCGACAATGGAGTGTATGGCGTTTCAGCAAAACGTATCATCCATATAATTGATATTGCTTTGATCGATTTTGTTGAAATTAATTGGAAGATTCTGTATATTGTAACTCCCTAAAATAGTGGAAGAAGATCTCATTTATAATTTTTTAAAAATATTGTAATTTCCTTATTTTGGAGAGTGTATTACACATTCCAATGAGGAGAGTGTGCTGAATTTTTCATTGAATATTTATGTTAATTTTCAGCCTTTAGATTAATCAGATCAAGGGTTACGATTTGTTCTCATTGTACACTATAAGGGCTGTTTACATGGGAGTATGATTCTACACCACTCATTCCATCTATATAAAGAGAAAAGGGGGCGGGAGTTTGGCAACGAGAGCTCTCCCCAAAATATACATATGACAGTGTTGTAGAGCACAAAGAAGAAGAAAGAAGGTGTTGCAACTGAACCAGAAAAAGAGAACAAGAAAGCAGATTCAACATCAGGATATCAAGCTTCTCAACGATAATAAAAAAAATAAATGTTCGAGCCAGAAGAAGGTCTCCCCTTCACAATACTCAACAAAGATAATGTCTCTGCAACTTTGATTCTTCTCTCTTTGTATACATATTCTATTTTAGCCTCAGGTTAAACGATGCCACACCCAAATACATGCGATATGATACAACCGTATGAAAGAGGATTCAAAATCATGCAAAAGTATCCCAAGACATTGGGCGAAGTCAAGATCGAGTTGGTGTTACTAGTTTCTTCAAATGAAAGGAGGAGAACATTCTTTTATCATGCGCAGGGATTATACGCACTTTAAATCAAGCTCAAAGGAAGTGAGTCTACTCGTGTTCTATGTGCCGGTTATATTTCAGCGGTTCCTTGGTAGAGAATAAATCATGGAGTACGATAAAAGTGTTTTTTTTGATCAAGATTGCGAGGAAAATGAAGTTTTACGATTGACGAAGGCGTTAAAAAAGGGTTGCAAGCTTTGAAGTTAGCCTAGATTTAGAATGGCAATGAAGGGAAATCGATGTGGTGAACATAAGCAAGTATAGAATCTCCGGAAAGATCGATCCATACGGAAAGGAAGATTGAACGTTTTGTACTCACCATATGCAAAATGAAATGTTCCCTCCTTCGAAGAAGAAGGCAACACAAGGGAGTCTTTTGGATCAACTTTCAAAACAAAGAGAGAGAGAAGCAAGTCCAGGAGAGCAGTTCTACCATTTCCAAATATTAAAATGAGAGTTATTCTGGGGAATCCAGAAGAACCACATGCGAGTCGATCGAACGAAAGGAACTGCGTAGAGGATAACCGTCATTCAATGCCGAGACGATCAAGCTTGTTGTCGGCATACCCGGAGTCAAATACGATAGATGATGATGCTACTTACACCAAAGATAGTTGTAAACAAAGAGAAGAAAAAGAAGCAAATGTGGTTATTAGAAAACTGAGGGAAATTTACAACACAAAGAGACGGACATGAGTCGATCAAAGATGACTAGTTCAGCTTTAACTTCCCTAAATTCAAATTGGAAGAAGAAATATAAAGGTGAGGACGAAGTAATAAGTTGGGAATGTGCTTGATCGAGAAAAGAGATAGAAGAATTCAATATTTCATGTCCACGCAAATTCAAATGTAAGCAAAGAGGATGATAAAAGCAAATTTAAGTACCAAAAGCTTGAAGGAAAATGTCACTAAACTAAAGAAAGTGGAAATGAGTCAAAATTAAGTGGGTTTGATTAAGTGGGTTTGACTAGAATAAATTCATACCAATAAAGATCACAAGCAAAGAGGGCTTCAACGCTTTCCCATGCTCAACAAAATTATACAGAAGGGTAGCTGACAAGGCCATACTCAAAAACAAAAACAAACTTAAAAGAAGAAGCATGAAATAGATTGAGCTGAAGACTCTTAGTCGGAATGGAGCGGATCGATCACATATACCAAATAAAATAGATTGATTCGGAAATGAAGCCCATAAAAACGAACTGAAAATGGTTAGCCTTTGCCACGAAATCCATACGTGATCGGACAAAGTGCAAATGAGGAAAAAGTTCCTAATCAAACTAGATCAAATGGAAGCCGGTATTTTGCCAGAGGATGGGAAAGCTACAAGCACAAATACAAAATTCAAATTATGGTCCAAAGATGTCAAAGATCATCCAAAGAAGGTGCAAGAATGTTCTTAACAAGCAACATAAAAAAATTGTGAATAAAGGAAGGCCCTCCAAATTCTTCCAATGTTAGCAGGTCTATGAAAGAGACTTGAAAGTTCTAGCCATACAAAGCGCCTCACGAAACCGCCTTTTGGATTCAAGGAAGATTGTGATCAGCGAGTTGACGGATTCGAATACCGCAAAATAAATGAATTTTAGCATGACGTTCCTCCTGATGAAAATGAAATATTGTGTCAACAAATATTTTAACATGCACGAAGTTATTGGAAGCTAAGAAATATCATACAAATGAAGAGACTATTGCGCAACAAAATGTGTACAAGGGCCCAACATAAACAAAAAAAAATATATATTAGTGAAAAAATCATTATTTTAATGATTTACTGGCTTTGAGTAAATGTACAAGAGGAGGGCAAGCTTCATATGCAATTTGGAGTTTCATGTGAATTGATTCAAAACAGAAAGCATATTCGAATGACGAGTCCGGTCTATAACCAGAGAATTCAAGCGAGATTTCAAAATACGCGGCGATTAAGTAACATTGATTTGAGCACCGCATCGGATAAAGCTCGCAAGCCGATATTCAAATTATCAAGAAGAAGGTTCAACCGAATTCAGTCGTTATCCAAGAAATGGAAGTCCGATGTTAAAATGGTGGTGAAGTTTTAATGTAAAGTGCATGCAAGTCCATGTGAACGTTCCAAGCAAACATGTGTTTGAAGATTGTAAAAGGGGAAGCTGAAAGTTAATAAATAAAAAAAGCAAAGTATACATGGGTGAATAAAACACTATAGCAGAACTACGTGTGATTTGATCTTCACTAAGGAGTACGTAGGAAATTCGATTTATCAAATAATCGGATTCAATCACAAGGTTCAAATTTCAAGATTTGTTAAAATTTAGAACTACGTCCGATTTGATCCCTACAAAAGGGTACTAGGAAACTTGACCAAACAAATCGTCGAGTTCAATCGCGGATACCAAGTTAATGACTTTCTAAAGAAGAAAGAACTACGTATGATTTGATCCCTACTAAAGGGTACGTAGGAAACTCAATTTCATGATTTTTGAGTTCAATCCCAAAATCCCAAGTTTACACCACAGCGGAAACTCAGGCAAAACTACGTATGGTTTGATCTTCACCAAGGAGTACGTAGGAAATTCGATTTAATAAATAATCGGATTCATTCACAAGTTTCAAATACATCAAAATTCGATTGCTGCGAAAGAACTACGTATGATTTGGTCCCTATAAAAGGGTATGTAGGAAACTCAATTAAATGATCATTGAGTTCAATCACAAGTATTAAGTTAAAATTTCAAAATGAAGTGGAAAAAAGGAGAGAATGAACTACGGTGACTTGATTCCGTTGAAACGGATACGTAGGAAACTCGTCGAGTTCAGTCATACCCCCAAACGAAGAGAAGAAAAAGAGAGAGATACTCAACTAATTTAATTTCTCATGCACACATGATAGTCGGATAATTTGGAAAACCCTTCATAGAAGGTGGGTCCGAGTGATTCCGGTGATGCGTAAAAAGTGGAGAAATACAAGTGATAATTATGCGGATTGTAGACAACCCGTCTTAAAAATTGAGTTTGGATCCGACATGTGACACATGAGTGTTAAAGTCCGCAAAAATAAACATATGAACTACGTAAGGCTTGATCCTTCTAAGGGAAGGTACGTAGGCAACCCGTCGGAGGATATAAGTCTAGCAACTACGTAAGGCTTGATCCTTCAAGAGGTCGTCCAAAGAATAATCGGTATTATTTTGGAATCGTGAGAATACACGAATAAGGGTCGGGCTTTAATATTCATATTTTAAATGAAATGTGTTACGCAATTTTATTTTCTTGTAATATTTTTGCCTAACAGTGTGTTTGTTTCATGAATCTTAGTATGTAATTGTTGTTGAAATTCAGTCAAAAAAAAAGGAGAAAAAAGCCAAAGAAGTTGAGAAAAAGGCAAGAAATCCTTGGATAAACCGAAAATCCGAAAGGGCGGTTTAGGCAAAAAGAAGGTGGTCCGACCAACTCTAGGTTGGTGCAAAAATGGACTTGAGGGACGTGAGGATTTGGTGAGTTCATTATGAAAAGAAGAAGAGTGGCAAGGTGAAAACTCGAAAGGGCACCTTGACAAAATGAGCGGCACCGAGTGTAGGTTCTCCTTCCGACGCTGGCGGCATAAGAAGGGGAGTCATAGGGAGGTTGTCCGGGTAAGTCACTCTTGGAGCGATAAGGATGGTAGTTTTCTCACTTTCTTCTCATTTTCTCTCTTTTCTCTCTTTCTTTCTTGTTTTTTTCTCTTGATTTCCTCATCTCATCTTTTGCACCATGCTTACTGAGACTTTTGTTTGCTGAAGTGTTGATATGTGGTTTACTCGGGACGAGTAAAGAGTCTAAGTATGGGGGAGTTTGATAGGTGATGGAATCACTATCAATTAGGATAGTTTTTAGCGTCTTTTTAGTTCTTAGAGTCGGTTTGTGTTACTAATATCTTGATGCAGATGAAGAAGTCCAAATGTAGCAAAAAGAAGATATTAGCAACACTTGGGAGTTGAAGAACATTCACGAAGACATGTTTTTGGTGACACACTGCCCCCGCGGAGCAATGTCACCGTCCTTGCGGTGGCGTTGCACTCCGGAACGCAGCCCGCGCCTTCGCCAGTGCCCGGAACGAGCTTGTCACCGCCCCTGCGGCCTCCTCCGACCGCCCCTGCGGTGACTTACCTTGGAGAAGCGAAGCCGGCGCCCCTTCGTCTCTGCCTGCGGACCATAATGCGGAGGTGTGAAGCCGTAGAGCCAGTGTCACCGCCCCTGCGGTAGGCCGCCCTTGTGGCTCAACATCAGAAACGACACGAAGATGAAGAGTCAGACGTTCAAGGAGCATTAAAGACCCGCCCCTGCGGGATTGCCAGGCCGTCCTTGCAGCCAAGAAGAAGATCGAGCGTTTTGGCCTAAACTGCCCCTACGGCGCTGAAGCCCGCCCCCGCGGTTTAGCGCTAGAAGACTTTACTCCGGCTGTTTGCACCACCTTTATGGCATTAAAAGTGGTTGCTTAAGACGGCCAATTTACTCCCATTTACTATCTTTTGTAGTATAAATAGAGTCTTGGCTGATTGCTAAGATGATCCATCATTTTCCCACAAAAATTCTAATTTCCCTATTTCCAAGTTGTAATGAGTTTCTAAGTTTCCTTGCTACATTGAGTTGTTTTGAAGTTGCATTGCTGCTTGGTTGTAAGTCTTTATTAATATAAGTTTATTCAGTCAAATATGTGTTATATTCCTTGTGCTTTAACTTATGCTTGCATGTTTCTTACAACTTAGATTGATCACCTTAAGTGTCTAATTGCATGCAAAGTACTAGGATTAATCGACTCCGGGTTCGGGTCCTTAATCTAGTAGTAACCCTTTAGGTAAAAGCTGGTTGTGATTGCTTAAAGGAAAAGGAATATAACTATAAAGAAAAGTTTAACGGTATTTATTCATTTATGTATATCACTTTGTCTTTGTTGAAATGCTAGAACATTGATGAATAACTTGTGAAAAGAACCAACCAAGTAGTGTGCATGCTAAGATTCAACCTAGTGTAGCTTTTCATTCTATTATCACCATCTTTGCTTATTCTTATATGTTTTGTCTTTCTTCAATCCATCCCCCCCCCCCATTTGGTTACATATCGGTAATTGAACTTAATCAATACTTGACAAGACTCTCTTGGGATCGACCCTTACTTACACTTTTCAAACCGGTTAGTGTAACGTTAGTTAATTACTTTGACTTAAGCTAAAAGACAACGACCTTAGGTTTTTAGCCTCGTCACCGATGCACTTTCTCGACGATATATCCTTCTTGTGCATATGGACGCCAAGATCCATGACTTTACTCTTATCAAAGAGTTATATGCCACGGATCTTGACATCAAGGATATATTTTCTCAATGTCTTGACCTCCGAGAGCATGAGTCTTTCTTTATTAGCAATGACTACTTATTCCGTGCGGGCAAGTATTATATCCCACGCTCGTCTATACGTCATTTGTTGATAAAGGACGCCTATGAGGGTCGTGGTCACCTCGGTGCTACCAAGACTCTTGCCGCTCTACAAGAGCACTTCTTTTGGCCCCGAATGCGCAAGCATGTGACGCGGTTTTGCACAAGGTTCATCACATGTCACCATAAAAAATCGCGCCAAGGTCCGAATGGATTGTATTCTCCTTTGCCTATACCAATGAGACCTTGGGAGGATCTTTCTATGGACTTTGTGTTTGACCTAACCATGTCTAAACGAGGCAAATACTCCATTTTCATGGTAGTCGACCATTTTTAAAAAATGGCCCATTTTATCGCATGTAAGAGCACACAAAATGCTAGCGAAGTCGCTACACTTTTCTTTGACAACTTTGTGCGCTTACATGGGATACCACGTTCCATCCTTAGTGATTGAGACGTAAAGTTTGTGAGTCATTTTTGGAGAACGTTATGGAGAAAACTTGGAACTCACTTGTTGTTTTCAAGTAGCTATCTTCCCCAAACCGATGGTCAAACGGAGGTGATCAATCGGACTCTCGGTGCTCTACTTAGAGTGACCCTTAGGAACAACCCATGTAGGTGGGAGGACTTACTTTCTATCGTGGAGTTTTCTTATAATAGGTCTAGGCACTCGTGAACAAATCTCTCACCTTTTGAAGTTGTCTACGACCTTAATCCACACACCCCGATGGACTTCACTCCGCGCCCACTCAAAGACGGAGAACACATCACCGCCGCAAATCGTACCGCTCACATCATCGAGCTTCATGAGTGGACTAGGACACAACTCCAACGGTGATCTTGCTTGGCTCCACTTAAGGAAGGAGCGTTTTCCATCTAGCTACAAACGCAAGATCTCGGACCGTGGTGATGGTCCATTCCGCATATTATCCCGCCATGGCCCGAATGCATTCAAGTTGGAGCTTCCGGACAACTTTTGAACGTTCAATGTTAAGGATTTTGCACCGTACGTTGAGCCCCTATTTGACGAAGGTCAAACAGGGACATTTCACATCCAAGATGGGGGACTGATCCGTCCTTGATCACCATGTCCCACGATGAGGAAGACGAGACACTCCGGGTTCGCTCCGATGGACCGCTCACCCGTTCCCTAAGGTCATCGTCCAAGCTACCGGCTCCATCATTGCCCGCAATGTTGCTTGTCACTGGCCCGTTAGTAGCAAACCGTGTCTCAACACCACCATGACATGAAGCTTGCCAAGCCTACACCGTTCCGACACATTTTCCGTATTTAGCATTTTTGTAATAATACGTTTTTTATTTTATTTTCGGAATATTAATTTTGGGACTTTATTTCCGGAACTTAATTTTCCGAATTTAAGATTCGACTTTTGATTTAGGAATTTAGTTCGGAAACTTAATTCCGAACTTAAATTCCAAACATTTCACATTTTAAAGCTTTTCATTTTCGGAACTTTAATTCCGACTTTATTTCCGTTATTTACTTTTCGGACTTTTTGTATGGCCACATCCACTATATAAGGGATGCTTGGCTCATTTGTAAAGCATGTTCAATTTGATTAAGTATTTGACAAGTATTTTCCTCCTACTTGAGCATCAATCCCTCTTCCATTCTCTCAAAGTTCTTCTTTTGGATCTTCGATCCAAACTCATCCATCTTCGAGGATTCTTCAAGAATCAACTCAACCGATCCACTTCAAGGTTTGATCGATCAATCTAGATAGACTCAACCCATCAACTTCCGCCTCCATCTCTAAGCTTCCGCAAACCCCATTCAAACTTTCAAACGCATCCACCACTAGTACAAATACCCCCTAGACCACAATTATTTTATACATGGGAACCCGGTTGAGTTAGCGTGATTAACGGGAGCGAGGTCCGGGCGTTTACACCACGGTAAATGTCACCGTGTTAATTTTTTTTCGGACCACGGTTATTTCAAAATAACCATGGTAATTTTCGGACCACGGTTATTTTGAAATAACCGTGGTATTTTTCGGACCACGGTTATTTCAAAATAACCGTGGTATTTTTCGGAACACAGTTATTTCAAAATTACCCGTGGTTTTTTCAGACCACCGTTATTTTGAAATAACCGTGGTATTTGTTAGAACTCAGTTTTTATAATATACGCATTGTATGTAACCAAAATTATTCATCAGTAAAAAAAATAATATTAAGCTAAAATGCATAAGAAAAATTATCATATAATTAATATTTCAATTATATAATACGAAAGTAACATCAATAAATAAATCAAGTTTCTCTCGTCCTTCGTTCTGAAAGTAGCTTATATATCTTAACAAAAGATAACATAACCATAACACTTTTTACCAATGGTCTCTATAAGGAAAATTAAGCTATACAAGTCCGTCAATGTCGATGCATTCTTGAATGAGAGGCTCCACAAACTCGAGTCACTCCTTGTGCAGTTCATGAAGATGGTCTTTACCATACGACTTTGGTGAGCCTTTAAAGTACTAAAAATGACAATAAAGAATAGTATATTGATAAGCAATACCCGCAATTTCATTTAAATTAGAAAATAAAATGATGGTAAATTTGTACCTTGTTCCTGCCCTTGGGCTTCAGTGCCTCTTCTTCATCATCTTCGTCTTCCTCATCATCTTCTTCCTCGTCATCTTCATCATCATCGTCATCGTCCATGGTCTCAAACTCATCTTCCTGAGCTGCTTCTCCGGTAAACCATGAGACAACGTGCGGTATAATATTGTCTCGGATTGGTGTCCTGTGTACATATAGCAACAAACATTTAATAAAGTAACCATACCAGTGTTGACAATGACATTCTGCAGCAAGTTATTACACACATTGGAATGGAACTTTACAAGTACTGTTGTAAAATCAGCAGCCAATTTTATACATAAATTGTGCAAATATAACAAACATACCTTTATGGCAAATAGTGTAAAGCAGGGATATAAAAATTGTTCTAATTCTTATCCATTACTTTGGTTGCACTTTACCCCCATCAAACTACATCACCAAGTGATGCATATACCAATTTTTTTCAATGGGGATGCTTAAACCATGTTACTTTCATCCATAATTTTAACAAAAGAATATGAACACCTAAAAAGCCATATGATGTTCATGGATGCAGTAGAGGAATGAAAGGGTAAAGATCAAATAACATATTTATGATATAGTGAAGTTAAATCTAAAGCATGGAATGGACAGTGATCCTTAGCACAAAGCATAAGTTAGGGTGATTTAGAGAAAACTGCAATTCTTTCCACTTGACAAACAACAAATTACGAAAGAATACATTGAATTGGCTTCAAGATAGACGATGTAAAATGAACTGAACTAACACTGTTCAGGTTTGCATGACAAAGCAATCAAAGTAGGGATCCTTGACAAAAATACAGTAAACATACAAAAATTTAAGAGTGAAGTTTGTAATAACCCAATCGAAACAAATGTGTTCCAACAATAATTCACTCTTCACATTTGATTTCCAGTTCTTCAATGGTGTAATCGAATGAGAGATCACATTTGACAAGTTTGTAATAACCCAATCGAAACAAGAAACATGGATAAACAAAAGATTTGTTGGGAAAAAAACCTCGTTCTGTATACTGCTTTCTGAAGGAAACCAATGCATAAGCACACCAAAATGTATCACTGCAGCCATTAGTTTAAACAAGACCGGAGCTGTAACCTGTTGCAAAGGCAAACTGGGTGTCATTCATATAGAAGAGATATCGGTAACATGTCAATCAGAATAAGAGAAAACGAAGCAAGCATACCAAACTAAAAGTAGTTGTTCCTTGGAGGAGAAGGTACATCTTCCCCTGCATATGTTCATTGGCGTTACAGAAGTTAAGAAACAGTAGCACACACTAAACTATTGTATATCATATAACAAACGGAAGGAAAGAACAATATCAGTTGTTCAGGTGAAAGTGATAGTAATAAGAAAACTATGTAATATGAAATATCGACATTAATATACCTCAACAAGGTGAAGGCTGGAAGCCCGACTGAATAAAACGAAAGCAAATTCTCCAATTTGAGCTAGTGACAATCCAACCTGCATGCAGCAAACCCGGAAAGAAATCTGAACTCCAAACCCGAAACATTAAAATAAAAATAAGAGACAATAGAAAGAGAGGAAAAACAAACCACATCTGTTACAGACAGAGAGAAAAGATCCGATAAACACAACCTTTGATAATTTTGCTCCACAGATCTGCATCCATAGTCAATTTCAGCATCACTTAGAATCTAACTAATTTGAATGGTTCACCAAGTAATTCTGATCATAGCCTATTGATAGGTGATGGAATCAAAAAGGGAGTTAGAAGCACTTGGGGGTTGAAGATCATTCACGAAGACAAGCTTCTGGTGCCAAACCGCCCCCGCGGAGCAGTGTCACCGCCCCTGCGGGTGACACTGCACTCCAGAACGCAACCTGCGCCTTCGCCAGCGTCCGGAACGAAGACTGTCACCGCCCCCGCGGCCACCTCTGGCCGCCCCTGCGGTGACTTACCTTGAAGAAGCGAAGCCGGCGCCCTTGCGCCTCTGCCTGCGGACCAACCTGTGGAGCTGTGAAGCCGAAGAACCAGTGTCACCGCCCCTGCGGCTCGACATCAGAAGCCACATAAAGATGAAGAGTCAGACGTTTGAAGAACATTAAAGATCCACCCCTGCGGAATTGCCAGGCCGCCCCTGCGGCCATGAAGAACACCAAGCATTTTGGCTTAAACCGCCCCTGCGGCCCTAAAGCCCGCCCCTACGGTTTAGCGTCAGAGACTTTACTCTGGCTGTTTGCACCACCTTTATGGCATTAAAGGTGGCTGTTTAGGCCGACCATTTACTCCCATTTAGTGTCAATTCTAGTATAAATAGGTTCATGACTGATTGCTAGAATCATCGATCATTTCCCATTATTCTCTCTATTTCTCTTACTTCCTTTGTGTAATGTGTTTCTAATCTCCTTGCTACATTGGGTTGTTTTGAAGCTGCATTACTGCTTTGGTTGTAAGTTTTTGTTAATATAAGTATTATTCAGTCATATGTTTTATATTCCTTGCGCTTTAACTATCAATTTGCATGTTTTTTTTTACCACTTAACTTGATCACCTTAGTGTCTAAATTGCATGCAAAGAACTAGGATTAATTGATTCCGGGTTCGGGTCTTTAATCTAGTAGAAAACCTTTAGGTAAAAGCTGGTTGTGATTACTTAAAGGAAAAGGAATATAAATATAAAGAAAAGTCTAACGGTTTTATTCTTCTCTTTATATATCTTTGTCTTTGTATGAAAGCTAACTTCTGACTTATTTTTGTAGGTTTACGGAACATTAACTTGTTAAGTTGTGTTGATGCCAGTTGGTTCAACACATATACATGACCAAGACGAGAACTTTTACGCAATACTTATAAAAAGAACCAACCAAAGTAGCATTGCATGCTAAGAATCAAGCTAGTGTAGTGCTCTTCTCATCGTTTCATTCACATCTTTACTTGTTTCTTATACTTTTGTCTTGCTATAAATCAATCCAACCCC
>BSUD01000005.1:118031113-118076134 GCA_033239045.1 Fagopyrum esculentum
CCCCCCACCCCCACCACCACCACATTTTGTTGGTTACAATCTCAATAATTGAATTTAAATAAAACATCAACTTAACTCTCTTGGGTTCGACCCTTACTTACGCTATACATAAATTTGTTAATGTAACGTTAGGACTTCTACTTTGACCTAGGCTAAAAGACAACGACCATGGGTTTTTAGCCTCGTCACCTATACATACCATGCCAATTATGCCACACAAAAACATAAATATGATGATTTGTAGAAGTCCTCCAAGGACAACTACAGGCTCCACTACCCCCAACTGCAAAAAAATAAAAACTTAAAGCAGGTAATGCTCAAAGGAAACACAGGTTAATCTTGTATAATTTTTTTGCCCAATTGCCTAAACATAATATCTAGTGGTTCTCCTACCATTAAGGTTTCTTTAATTTCTTCATCGGTTCCTTCATACCAATCTACCACAATCCCATACAAACTATGATTGATATAATTTAGGAAATTCACAAACCTCCATTTAACATTCATGTTTAAGACGGTCATCATACTTTTCTTCCAAAAGTCTAGCACATTCTCTGGTTTCTTACTCCATCTAGATTAAGCTTATATCTAGTTTCACTAATGAGTTCAAGCAAAAGATCTATTTTGTTAGGTTTATGGTTTGACATAACCCTAATTCCGAACTTTAGTTGTTTTCTATAAAAACTCTTTGATTTTTAAATTTGCTGACTCGTTGACCCTTGTTCATATTTTCGATAACAAGATCTAGTGGCCTTGTTGACTTTCTGTTCTAGAACTATTTTCTCTTTCACTTCATTAACATCTATAACTCTTTTTTTCCATCTTTTTATCTAATTTTTTTTAACTTCACTTAAGGGTATGATATCTAGGTTTTTTAGTTTGATTAACTCCATTTGCTGATACATTTCTTCTTCATCAGTGTAGTAACCAGATTCGTCACTACTCAAATAACTCATTTCTTTGTCAGACATATCAAGTGTCTCCTTGGTAGTCTAGCTCTTCTTCTCGTTCATCTTTCATTTCTGGTTTTTTAGTTTAGCTTGATACTGAAAACTTCTCTCGAGGATTTTATTTTTTTGAAATGGATGCTTATAAGGAAAACTGGTTGACTTTTTAGTTGGAGAGTTTAAGATTATTGTTGCTCCAATATGTCTAATCTCATTGGTAATTTCAAGAATTAATTTGTTATTTTCTTCTTTGCTAAATAATAAAGTAGCGGATATTTTGTCCCTATATTTTCTAAGACTTGTTCGTGATGGCCTTGTTCAACGTTTAAATGTTTTGCATGTGGTGCTAGTTCACGTGGACAATTTTTGAAAACCTTCCGCTTTGCTTAATTTTTTAAATTTACTTAACTACTTGACTCTAATATCAAATGACAGGATCACTACTAAATTTATAAAATACCACTTAAAGTTACAAATAAAGATATAATTACGACTTAATATAAAGTAGATACTTTCTTATAAAGTAGACAAATCAATTGTGTATATATGAAGTACAATTAGCTATCAGATACCACCACTAAATAGTGAGAAAGGATAAGGCGGTGGTGGTGTACTCTCATCCACTACCGGCGGCTCATCGGGAGAAAAGCTGAGTCGGTCACCTTCTTCAGCGGTGGCTTTTCTATACGAAGTCATAGACAGCACTCCCTGAATCCCTGTACCGGAATACCACCCGAGGCTCCGATCCTCGGCTTCTGCCGAGGAAGAAAGCGGCCAACTAGAAGCCTCTTCCTCCTCTTCCGCGGAGGAAACAGTAATACGCCTCTTCTTGTCGGGACGGCGCCTCATCCGGGTCAATATATCGGGATCATCGACGATTCTGGTTAGAAAGTCGAGCATCTGGTCGGGGCGGCGCTCGGTAGCCTCAAGGCGGCGCGTCATTCCCAGGAGCTCATCCTCCATCTCTCTCTGATCCTTCCTGAGCCTATCTATCTCCTCTGCCACCGCAGCTCCTCCGCCAGAGATTTGCCTCCTTCTTACTATGTTCTTGAGAAGATGCTTCTGCCCCCTCAGAAACCACTCGTTCGCAAACTCCCATCTGTCCGGATCGACTTTCTTGAAACCCTTAATTGGATTACATAATTAATTAAGAAAACTCTCAGATGAAGAATTAAGGAGGTAAAACTGAATAACTTACATAAGTATTGAGCTGACGGACGAAGCTGGAGAAGTTATTGTGCTTGAAGTTGAAGGGAAGGAGATGAGTGGAGAAGTGGAGGGGTTGGATGACGATGAAGCTATTGTTGGCTGGGCCCCACGCGATTAGGTGATCGGTTGCCGGATCGCTAACCATTTGGTAGGTCTTCATCACAAAATTAGCCACACCGCCACAGCGATCCTCCTCTGTATACATATTTATACGTCCTTTGACAGAGTTTAAAGGTTATTATAGCTTATATATATATAGATGGATGAAGAAGATGATGATGGTTTTTTGGTTTCTGGTAAAGATGGTTTTCGGTTTTGGAAAAGGGGACAAATGATTGACCCAAACGCTTTCTTAATTTACACTATAACGGTTTTTTATTAGATCGGAAAACAAAGCACACTGTTCGAAAGTGGGACCACCGCCCTGACGACGTGTCGTTATACCACAGGGAGATCATATTTGTGTGGTCCCTATCTGCAAGATACGCCTTCTCTTTTAGGGCAGGAAGTTAGATATTTTCTTACCTGCTTCCTTATCCCACGCGCATCGCCTCCTTAGGTACACAGTACACCAATTTTTTTTTACACATTACGAATGCATGTCAGAATTGATGCGCAAATGTATTGATGAGCTGTCACGGTTGCGTATTGCGAATACGCGTTAGGTAATACACGACAAATCACACATCTGGAACATTGCCATTAGTTATATATTAACTTTCACACATTGGACATGTCCCAAGGCCCATCTACATATCTCCACTTCTAACCGTAACAGATGTTGCATTGCCCTTCTCTAAGGCATCGGTTCAAATCCCGGAACACTCTTAACATACATTTTAAAGAGGGGAAGATCATGAAATGGGAATAAGCTGTTAAGAGTCCAGATCAATCGACACTAACAATAGAGATGGATTTGGTTGATGGTGGAACCGGCGGTTATAGGGGATGAATGGCGGTTGTTTGTGGAGTGGAAGAATGACTTGGTGATGATATGATCGGTAGATGGATAGATCAAGGTCGAACCCTAGGAAACACTTAGAGAACCCTAGGGAAACTAAGGCCCTATAATGCAAATAAGAGTGATAATAGAGCCCTTCCGCTACAATCTTACATAAAAGGGAAACGATGTCCCTAGAGCACAAGAATGAGGTTTCTGAGCAAATGAGATCACCAACTTGTCGATTCAAGTGACAAAACACAAAACGATCCAAGCTATAAGGTTAAACGAGGCTTCACTCGCTCACTCTTCACAATAGAAGAAACAACACACGAATGTGCATAGGTAAATGTCGATTTATTCAAAGGTAATCGTCTAACACGTTCTCTACCATGGTTTTTAACGTGAACTTGCTGGAGAAGTCTCTCTAATCAGGCCTAAAGTAGGCTACAAGAATTAAAAGAAAATGAACTTAAAACTAGCTTTAAAACCCAATTATTAAAACATAACCTAATAGTCATTAAATGAGTAATTGAGTTAAAATTAAATATTTCATGGGCTATAAATACAGGCATGGAGCATGTCCATCCTCCATCTTGGGTGTCCATATAAATGCTCACATGTGTCGAGTTTGCACGGATTGGTTTGACTAGAATCTTGGACACTTTTTACGCTTGATGCCTTCAATCTCCTAGAAGTCTTCATTTCTCTTGACTAGCTTGAGTGAGCTTTAGTCTCCATGATGCAGGAGCATCTCTAGATCTAACTTGACTTGAGACCATGATCAAGGAAGCTAAAAAGACAAAGACTGAAGATCGCTCTAAGGAGAAGAAGAGGAAGAGTGGTGCTCATTCTTAGAAGAAGAAGAAGCGGGAGAGAAAAATCTCACTTAAGATAGAAGAGAAATGAAGATCATTTAATTTATATGTCCATTTTCAAGAGATTGAACACACCAAGGGAAATTTTTCAAAAGTCGAGTCAAACCAATCCGGTCAAACTCAACACATTTAAACATCTATATGGGCTCCTATGGAGGAGAGTGGACATGCTTCATGATTGTATTTACAACCCATGAAAGTGCTTTAGATGCTGAATTTGAAAGTGATAAGCATGATCTAGGTAGTAACGAAGTGAATGTGTAGGAATCATCATTGGATATTGTTGATAATGATTTGAATGAGCATGTGCTAGATGAGCATGTGCTAGATGATGATTTTGTAATACCCGGAAAATTTAATTTCCGTTTAATACTGAATTTGACCGGATTCCGATCCGCCAACTTTTAGCCTTTAAATAAAGAAAGAAGTAGATGTAAATTCTATCATTTTATGTGACCTTAGTTCACATAAAATGATAAATGATGTAACCGGAAAATAAATTTTGTACCTTTAAAATAAAATAATAACTTATATAATACGGAAAATAATTCCGTAAATATTTCCGTAAATTTTTCTTTCGATCCGGGACGAGTAACGAGTTTTCCGTATCCCTTGTTTAAATGGGCGGGCAGGCCGGATCTGGCCCACCACTAAGCCCAATCACCTACCGCCAGCCCACTTCCTTACACCTAATTCTGGCCCAAATTTTAACCCTAACCTAATTAGATTAACCCTAATCTAATTACGGTCTAACCTTACCCTTATCCCTCGTACTGCCGCTTCTCTCTACAGCAGCAACTGGCGGAATCTGTAATCACGACTCAATCGTAAGCTGACAACCACCAGCAGCCACCGACCTTGCCGACCCAGTCACACAGCAGCAAGACGAGACGCCGGAGAAGTTCCGCAGTGGCGCCGATCGACACCGCTACGAAGGTCTTCAGGCACGACTGGGGTGAGTCGTCCACCCAGACGATCCTCTCCGCCGGAACACTGCGTCGTCGTCGATCGGAGGAGTAGAGGCGTCTTCCCTTCTCTCGCCGCAGCTGCTTGACAAACCCACTTCGAGAGTCGGTAAACACAGCGAAGGTGAGTTCCGTCTACCCCTTGCTGAGTTCATCTTCCCGCACAGTCACATTCCTCACTTGGGCCGAAAGCAGGACAAGGAAGCTTCCATCACTGGCAAGGACGTTAGAACTGTGCGAGTGCAGCCTTGTCCGGATCTTCATCCTCAGCACCGAGACCTACTTCCCTCTCGTCGATCGATCGAACCGCAAATCCCCTTCTATAGCCACGGATAGAGTCAGTACTCTTCATCCTTACTTTTCTACTGGCTGAATTATTACAATAACTGATCCTTCTCTCTTGCGCCGGACAAACCTCATCTCGATCCACTGGATGCGAACAGGGAGACCGAGTAGAGCCGAGTCTAGTCCCGATTCCTGTAGTGACCATCCTCCTCACTGCTGCAGACAAGAGCTAGACGCTGAGCCCGTCCCTCGTTTAGTCCATCTCTCGTCTCGTCAGGAGTGCTGTCATTGATCCGGATCGAAACAGGCGGTTGGTGAGTCTTCTGTACTACCTTCTCCTGCGTCTTCCTTCAGTTAAAACAAAATAAGATTTTGCAGCAGTATAACTGTATAAGCGTATGTATTAAGGGTTGAGAGAGATGAAATTTTTAGATATGATTAAGATAAGTGGACATGTATATATATACATAGATAGATAAGTTTGGATATGTGTAAGTTTTCATATACAAGTAATATTAGTATGCTTATGAAAGTATATATATAAATATATATCTATAGGTATAAGTACAATATATATATATAAAAGTATATATATGTATAGGTATAAGTATAAGATATATAAGTGTAGATATATGAATAGGTAGAGTGTATATATACGTAAGTATATATACATAGATGGGTAAGAGTAACGTATAATATACGTACACACATATATGTATAAGAGTAGAGTAACCGGAAAAGGAATAAAGTAGTTCTCTTTGACAAGTGTTTGAGATTAATCTTATAACCTCTAGGAACTATCCGAGAGACACTAATTATAGAAAGCAAGCTAAAGGGAATTAGTAGGATTTAAGAATAAATCTTGAGAAATTTCGGCACTAAGGGTAAAATGGTCTTTTACCGTAAGAGAGCTTCTTCCATAATTCCTGCATATGAGGTTGGACATCTGGATGAGATTCTGATCCATATGCCGTATTTGACAGGCATTTGAGTTACCGCAAGTACGGATCGTTTTAAGACTTGTTACAGGGTGATTTTACTCAAGTAAGTCCTTGCGACTTACTTAGCCAGTTTCTGGATAGTAGTTGAGTGATAATAGTGGTGTGTGTACCATGTGTGCTATAATATATACTTGTTAGGACGACCGTCGTTATTATGTGTTAAGGCCCAAGTGTATGTATAACGGGCCGTGACATCACTGCCCAGCTCTGCCAGGAGACTGGGAGGTTCTCTATACCCAGACCATACAGGTACACGGTGAGATGCATCGGATCCACTCTTGATGGGTACACGGGGGCGGAGGCGAGGTTTGGGAATCCCTCGTGTCACAAAATAAGTATCATTAGAGTGAATGACTTAAATAAAGATAATAAATGGATTGTTTGAAAGCATGATGAGTGTTATTATTTTATGTGTGTGTGCACTATTATTATTCTCCTAATGTTTAGATAACTAGCTAATGATTGCTTTGTTGTGTTTTTAGACTTACCGCAGGTTAGAGCAGCAGCTGAGTGATCCGGAAGTAGTGGTCAGCCGGGTCTCCGTACTCCTTAGAGTGGGGTTGGGTGTTTGTTTGTCGTTTCTTTCTTCGTAGTATGACAGTTAGACTTTTAAGTTGTTTAAGTACTGTGGGCTGTTAGATGTTGTTGCATTCATCTCTTTAAAATAATAAATTATAAATTTCGGTTTTTCTTATTTGTGTCTTGTTGCAAGATCCTAGTAATATTGTTGTCAAACTGAGGTCGGGACCCATTGTGAGGTCCTAACCAGTAATGTCCCGAGTTCTGAGAATTCGGGGTGTTACAACATGGTATCAGAGCTCTAGGTTGGCAACAATGACACTTGAAATCTTCTGAAAGACCGAATAAGTAATTAAAGCAGAACCCGAAAAAAGGATCTGAGTTTTAAAAGGACTTTTGGTTTTCAAAATGCATGCATAGTCTGGTTGGGAATAGAAAAGTACGGCTGACCACCACTACTACCGCGGATCTCAGTATGCTTAGTTTAGACTTATAGTATTGTACAATTATATATGTTATATAAATATCTATATATATGTAGCATGTTGTTACCCTAGAGGATATGGAATATCCTTTAGTTGAGTTATCATGATGCGATCATCGCCTCACGATAAAACGTTTGGAGATCTTAAAGGGTATCTGTAAGAAGATAGTGGACTCATACCCTAGTTTGGAACCTTACATTATGGCGGACGCCCTGGTGGACTCTACATTGTCCGAAGAACGAGTGGTTAAGGAGTTGAGGATTACTAGAGGATGTTAACAACAAGGACAATTGGGTGAGAGAAGAATATCAAGCAATTCAGATAGAAGTCATAGAAAATCGTACGAGGACTTTAGCGGTATGATGACGAGAGGTGAAACTCAAGATGCATGTAAGCACTAATAAGAGCGCGGATTGAAGAGGACAACATCGAAACACCATTCAAACAAAGTATAGTACAACTACACTTGGCGGGTTAAAGGACACTACAACCAAGGTGGATGCTACCATAGACAAGTATGAGCATGAGAGTATAGAGAAAATAGAGTGTTGACCCATATGTAAAAGATTAAAGGAGTACCAAGACATATATTTACGATCGAGTTTAAAAGACAAAAATTTATAAATTTCATAACCATAGAGATGGGTTGACTCCTTTAGAGACACGAGAATGTTGAAGGAAAGCACGATACAAGTATCGAAGATAGTAAAAGTCTGAAATTGAGACAAGGGATTTCCATGAAGGTAATGTTACAAAACAACATCCACCGAAGAAGAAGCACGTGCGGGAATGATCATGATGGATTTGAGGGATCATAATAACTACTCAATCACCAAGAGACTTAAGTTAACCATACTAGTGGTTCACTACAAAGAGCTGCAGGTAGGCGATAACTTAGGAAAAAGGAACCGCGAAGATGAGTTTGTAAGCTATCCTAGAAGGTTTGATAAACCCATAGATGGCAGGTGAATAATGCAACTAGACTCGGATAACGTGATCTGTGTATAAATGGATAAGCTATAAGGGATAAGTTTTCACCTTGTATATCCGCATCGAAAGAGATAGAAGAAAAGTAAGTCTATGATCTGGTAGAAGACCAACTACAGACTAAGTAGTAATAAAGATCAACGACAACAAGTGTAAAGTTAAACCGATACAAGTACCAGCACCCTTAATAGTAACATGGAATGAGTTCGAGCCAATATCTCTAATTAAGAATTTAAGGAGAAGATGTTGATGGCCGGGAATGATCCCATAGGTCTTTAAAGAGATTAAGGAAATGGTTGTGAGCAGTTTCTTACCTTCGGGCTAAGAAAAAGGTACAGTTCGCAGTAATACTAATGGATTGCATAAGGAGAACTAGAGGAGTATGAAGAAGAAGATGATTTTAACTATGACCAACGTCAATCAAGACCGAAGGTGCTTAACATGCCACACATATGAGACCGATGGTGCTCTCCCGAGGTTTACAGAGGAAGCCTTTTTGACTAAAGATGTCACACAGAATAACTACAGTTATAGAGACACAGCAACATAGAGATTATGACCTTAGTGTCTTGGTAATATGTCTCATCGAGTGGTGAGGTGATTGAAGATGGAATCTGCACGTTGGCTAGAACATACATGAGGAGGAGGAAATTAGAATGACTAAAGGTTGCTAAATAGATCCGGTATTACCCCAATAAGATAATTACCGAAAGGTGTGTATATAAGAGTAATGTGAAATGGTGGTACTCCGATGAAAATTCAAGTTCAACTGATGACATAAGAGTTGATAAAGTAATAAGACCAACCAACGTGGTCCGTAAGACGTATACCAGGAAACACAAAGGGATTTAACTATCCTACTGGGGGTAAAGATTTATAGAAGGTAAAGCGACACGAGCATAAGGACAACATAATAAATGCGAGTCAAGAACTTTGATTTCTGAGAAAATCATATACAACTGAAGTTTCTTATGCAAATGGTACCGATAGGTGTTTAATAAAAGTCATACACATCGGACCGACAACGCTAGGATGGATAAAGTGTAAACCAAAAGAATAACTTAACCAGTAAGAAGGAAAGTCATGTATCAAAAGGGGGTCTTGCTGAATTGGAATAAAGTGTTGAGATGAGGATGCCTTTGTAGAATCTATGCAAGAGTACAACGTAACTGAGGTCCCAAAATGAAATGGGCAGTAATGATCAACTGAAAGTTGAGACCGATTCAGGGGAGGAAATTGTTATAAGACGAGTCACCTAGTAGAAGAGTTCACAAGACAAGCTTGAGAGACCAAAAGAGATAAAATGTCGACCCGGATACGAGGGTCTAAGGTGCATGGAAGGGATACCTACAATGGAGTGTAGAAGCAAAATGGAGACTTTACAAGTGTGGAGAGGTTTTTGACCTCCTCAAAGATGTAGGAATTTGAAAGAAATCGCAATGCCGGTATCAAAGAGTTGAAGCCTGTAGCGGAAACAACGGAGTTTCATGAAGACAATATTGCCGGTAACACCAGCGAAGGAATGTATATATGAGAACGGCCTTGGTCGACTCGGAAGCTCAAGGTAACCCCAATTATCACGGGACCTAAGTCATCAACACCGACGGTCCATGCAAGGGAAACTACAAGGGGATGATAACTAAAGTCATCCGAAATACCAAGACATTTACCCGCTATCGTTGAAAACTTGGAATGACTATTTATGTCAAGATGAATGACCCAGTTGGGTTCGAGAAGTATAGTTAGCCCAAGGGAACAAGAGTGTGGAAGATAAAACGAATTAGCAAAGCATGAAGGGATTAATCGAGCAGATGATGTTCACCAAGAATTTAACGCCAGTATAGGTATGAGAAGAGTAAGTCTGGGATGATCTAAGGATATGGAGAGAATCGGGTTAGAGGTTGCTTACGGGTTGGTTAAGAACAGACAACGGTTGAGTAAGTGAGTAAGAGTCTGTTTGAAGAGGATCTTGCTAGTATTGGAAAAGAAGTATAGGCGGGAGTCGGGTAAATCATGTTGACCCTCAGAAAGACGCCATTGTGACTAATGGGTGTTACACCAGAAGTGTGGTAGGCCCATAACCCACAGATGAAGAAAATCAATGTTAGGTTAACTATGATTTCAAGATAAGGAATTAGAGATCTATATGAAAAGGTCCATTTGGGTGTGTGATTTGTTTGAGTTTTATAAATTTGAAAGTTTGACAAGAAGTAGGTGAAAACCATTAATTAAGGAACGATTCGATTAGGTCACATTGAGGAAACCGGGTCAAGCGCTTTGTATTACAAAACGCATTAGGCACTTAGTAAGGTACCGACAGAAGTTTAAGATCATTATTTCAGAATTGATAGTCGGGAACTTGCGAAAGGGAAAAGCAAATGGGCCCAGTGGAAGGAGAAAGTAAAACGAGCTGGAAGTAAGTTTAGAAAACCAAACCATTGAGAGAGTACCCACCGAATCCGAGACACGTCATCAGCTACGAAGATCAGAAAATTTAGCCGGTTCATGCTTTTGTAGAGTTCCAGTGGTCTAGGCGAGGAATCGATGAGGCTACTTAGGAAACGGAGGAGAGCATTAGAAATGGTTACCCTGAGTACCTTACGGAGTTAGCCGCTACTTCTATATCGACAAATTAGTATTCGGATGCTGTTTGTTGACTTTTCATGTTTTACCTTGGAGTGAGTAATTGTATTTTATGTGTTGTGTGCCTGAGTATGATGATTGAGTAGTTGCATGTTAGATTACGGGACTTAATGAAACCAAGTTATACAAAGAAAGTAATTGTATTTTATGTACGGATCTTCATCCTCAGCACCGAGACCTACTTCCCTCTCGTCGATCGATCGAACCGCAAATCCCCTTCTATAGCCACGGATAGGGTCAGTACTCTACATCCTTACTTTTCTACTGGCTGAATTATTACAGTAACTGATCCTTCTCTCTTGCGCCGGACAAACCTCATCTCGATCCACTGGATGCGAACAGGGAGACCGAGTAGAGCCGAGTCTAGTCCCGATTCCTGTAGTGACCATCCTCCTCACTGCTGCAGACAAGAGCTAGACGCTGAGCCCGTCCCTCGTTTAGTCCATCTCTCGTCTCGTCAGGAGGGCTGTCATTGATCCGGATCGAAACAGGCGGTTGGTGAGTCTTCTGTACTACCTTCTCATGCGTCTTCCTTCAGTTAAAACAAAATAAGATTTTGCAGCAGTATAAGCGTATGTATTAAGGGTTGAGAGAGATGAAATTTTTAGATATGATTAAGATAAGTGGACATGTATATATATACATAGATAGATAAGTTTGGATATGTGTAAGTTTTCATATACAAGTAATATTAGTATGCTTATGAAAGTATATATATAAATATATATCTATAGGTATAAGTATAGTATATATATATATATATATATAAAAGTATATATATGTATAGGTATAAGTATAAGATATATAAGTGTAGATATATAAATAGGTAGAGTGTATATATACGTAAGTATATATACATAGATGGGTAAGAGTAACGTATAATATACGTACACACATATATGTATAAGAGTAGAGTAACCGGAAAAGGAATAATGTAGTTCTCTTTGACAAGTGTTTGAGATTAATCTTATAACCTCTAGAAACTATCCGAGAGACACTAATTATAGAAAGCAAGCTAAAGGGAATTAGTAGGATTTAAGAATAAATCTTGAGAAATTTCGGCACTAAGGGTAAAATGGTCTTTTACCGTAAGAGAGCTTCTTCCGTAATTCCTGCATATGAGGTTGGACATCTGGATGAGATTCTGATCCACATGCCGTATTTGACAGGCATTTGAGTTACCGCAACTACGGATCGTTTTAAGACTTGTTACAGGGTGATTTTACTCAGGTAAGTCCTTGCGACTTACTTAGCCAGTTTCTGGATAGTAGTTGAGTGATAATAGTGGTGTGTGTACCATGTGTGCTATAATATCAACTTGTTAGGACGACCGTCGTTATTATGTGTTAAGGCCCAAGTGTATGTATAACGGGCCGTGACATCACTGCCTAGCTCTGCCAGGAGACTGGGAGGTTCTCTATACCCAGACCATACATGTACACGGTGAGATGCATCGGATCCACTCCTGATGGGTACACGGGGGCGGAGGCGAGGTTTGGGAATCCCTCGTGTCACAAAATAAGTATCATTAGAGTGAATGACTTAAATGAAGATAATAAATGGATTGTTTGAAAGCATGATGAGTGTTTATTATTTTATGTGTGTGTGCGCTATTATTATTCTCCTAATGTTTAGATAACTAGCTAATGATTGCTTTGTTGTGTTTTTAGACTTACCGTAGGTTAGAGCAGCAGCTGAGTGATCCGGAAGTAGTGGTCAGCCGGGTCTCAGTACTCCTTAGAGTGGGGTTGGGTGTTTGTTTGTCGTTTCTTTCTTCGTAGTATGACAGTTAGACTTTTAAGTTGTTTAAGTACTGTGGGCTGTTAGATGTTGTTGCATTCATCTCTTTGAAATAATAAATTATAAATTTCGGTTTTTCTTATTTGTGTCTTGTTGCAAGATCCTAGTAATATTGTTGTCAAACTGAGGTCGGGACCCATTGTGAGGTCCTAACCAGTAATGTCCCGAGTTCTGAGAATTCGGGATGTTACAGATTTGAATGAGCATGAATTTTCATTGGATGTTATTGATAATGATCTTATGTGTGTAGATGAGCATGTGCTAGATGATGATCTTGATCCTATTTGTGATGATGAACATGGTTTGTTTGATTCTAAGCATTTGTTCCTAATGATTCCTTTGATGATAAGGTTCTCACGATTGTTCAAGTTGTGGACGTTTATAGTTTCCCATATCCCCTTAGGATTTTGTTGTTTGAGGAGACTCATAGGAGAGACTTAATAGTTTCTTTTGAGAGGGAATGAGCTATTCCAATACAGCGTATGGTCGAACCTATCTCTATGTTCAAATCGGTCATGTCTTACGTCAAACCTAGATGGAGATGTGTAGGAGAGTTTGTTGCAAAGTTACCTTGGTATTTGTCACTCATTCTAGGATTAGAGCTTGCTCAAACCTATAGGACGAAATTCAAGCAGTTTCATGTTTGGAATATAGTTGATAATATTAATTTGAGATTTGATGATTTCTTCTATACCTTATCTTTGAGGGTTTTTAGGAGTTTTGTATGTTGAGAGATCTCTTGTAGGTAGATATGATTTTAGAGATGATTGTGAGATACATGTTGAGGACCTAAGCTAGATATTCATGAGTTGTGGAGGATATTTACGGAAAGGAGAAAAAACATACCCTATATTCTATGACTCGCTTACTCATTTGGTGCTTGTTGTGCTTGATCCTTTTAAGTGTAACACCCCAAATTCGGAGGACTCGGAATGCTATGAGCTGGGACCTCACAATGGGTCCCGGCCCTTAGCCCGGTAACAACTTCATCGGACCTTACAACACGGCACAAATAAAATGGCAAAACGACATAGTTTTAATGCATGAACGAAATCGAAATACAATCCCAAAACAATCCAGCCTAATTCTCAAATCCGGAAAAAAAACAACATAGGTCTCAAAGTCATAAAATAAGATAACCAATTCCATCCTATAATGCACGGAACCCCGGCTGCCCACTACCGCCGGATCACTCGACCGCCTCCCCAACTTGCAAGGCATCTACAAGGCGGTATAATACCGTTAACTAACATTCTATGCATAAGCATAAAGGTAAAAGCACATACACACACAACATATACAATCAACATGCAAAACTCAAGTCCGTTTATTATCTTCATTAGGTGATAAGCCATTACTAATGATACTTATTTTGTGACACGAGGGATTCCCAAACCTCGCCCCTGTCCCCGTTTACCAACGAGGAATGGTGCTAATGAATTTGACCGTCTACCTGTCTGGGCTAGTCGCAAGGAACCTCCTAGCTATCGCAAGAGCTAAGCAGTGATGTCACGGCCCGTTATCGTACAATTGGGTCAATTACGTAATATAATTAAGTCGGCCTAATTCGGTTTCGTTGTTTTACATAACTAACAAACACCACTCATACACATTACACTCGTACAAGAAGCCAGCTAAGTAAGTCCGTGGACTTACCAGTCTCCAAGCGCAACAGATCACCACACTCTCAAGTTCCCTCGGGAAAACACGCAACGCCTATTTAAGACGAGGCACACGAATCAAACCACACTCTAGTCTACTAGAAGTCCTTAGACTTCTAGGCTCAATCTCCTCTACAAAATATAATACAAGATGGCTACACTCTCAGTCCACAACTCTTCCAACTCTCAACATAAAATCCTCACACAAGGATTGCTCCCATAAGGATCTAATCGAACACATCAACATGCCACAACTGAGACGTATACAACTCACACGAGGCTTCTAAGGGTCCAATCCCTATATGGCATTCCAGTTCAACTACCCTAAGCCAGCCTAACATGCCACTAAGGTAGATCAAATCTAAGGAACGGAAGGAGGAGAAGAAAGGACAAGATTCGGGACTCACTAGTGCAAAAACCGCCCCCGCGCCTCACTGAGCCGCACCTGCGCCTATCTGGGTCCGCCCCTGCGCCTATCTGGGTCCGCCCCTGCGCCTATCTGGGTCCGCCCAAGCGGCTGATGTCCAGAACGTCCGACGGTTGAGTTCTTCGATTGTGCATCCGGCCCCTTCGAGTCTCCTTTGGTGCTATGGACGTCTTCCCACCTCCAACACAAGGTCCTAGCCTCCCTCCAAGGTCTAGCTTTATCACCATACAATCAAGACAACGATAGGTCGTTGAGCATAGATCCATGAAGATCTTCCATACAAGTCATGGAAAGAGGAATGAGGGAAGAAGAAGAAGAGATTGGAAGGAAGAAGGCTTACCATTGTCACATCACTGCAGTCCCGGCCTCAAGGAAGATGGATCGAAGCTGGAGGAAGAAAGGAGAAGAAGAGAGCAAGAGGGTGATGTCTTGGAAGAGGAAAACAAGTAACGTGAATGAAAATGAGAGGGAGAGGAAAGGTGGCTGCATAAAGCAGTGGAAGACCAAAGGATCCTCAGCCATGAGCTCTCCCAATATTAATAAGGCGAAATATAAAGATAGGAAGGCGAGAGGTTGGCAGAAAACACTAATACCCTAACCTAGCGTGTCACCGCCCCTGCGGGACTCCTTGCCGCAACTGCGGTCTGCTCGACTGCGCTCACTAAGCCGCAAGGGCGTGGGCCCTTGCGCACGGCTTC
Source organism: Fagopyrum esculentum (assembly GCA_033239045.1). Classification (NCBI taxonomy): domain Eukaryota; kingdom Viridiplantae; phylum Streptophyta; class Magnoliopsida; order Caryophyllales; family Polygonaceae; genus Fagopyrum; species Fagopyrum esculentum. The sequence continues at coordinate 118,046,559 of BSUD01000005.1, forward strand.
CAATACTCCTCTAAAACTATCGAAAGCGTAATGAAAATTTCGGTCGTTACATTAAGTATGCATGTGTTGTTGTATTTCTTGGTGATATTTATTTGAGCAACACATTTCTAGGTGCACAAGGAAAGTATTTAAGGAAAGTTTTTTCACCCTCCTATTATGAGAACTTAGATTATTACTTTGTTGATTTTGAACTCAATGCCAATGTTTCTCTTGTTGATGTTTTTGTAGGAGCTTGTACACCAAGAGGAACATTGATTGGAGCTATAGGAGACATTTTTCTTCCATTGTTGCAACCCCGAACTAGTGCTAAGGACAACGCCTTGGTTTCGAGGGAAAATTCATTTTAAAAAAGGAAAGTGTGATGCGGAAGTATCTCTAGATCCAACTAGTGCCGAGGACAAAGAGTGAAGAGCACTAAGGAATAGAAGGTGAAGAGTAATGTTCATTCCTACCAGAAGAGGAATGATAAAGTTCACTCAATATAGAATATGAATATTTATTCTTCTCTTTTAGTTTTAAGCTCAAAAGTAAGCTCAAAAGTCTAAATCATATCGTCTCAAATTATTATATTAAAATTCATACGTGACAATGTGAATATTTATTTGTATGAATGTGATTATTTGTCCGTATGTAGTCGAGTATTCCATAAATACAACTATATATGTATAATAGATTCTATAATAAACATAATCCAACATTATACTTTGCCCACCATGTTATACAAAACAACTAGATCCTTGCATCTAAAGACATTCACCTCTCATTATATATCAAAGTTCACCTTACTTAATATTTATATCATATGCACCTTAAGAATAATTAATATAATAAACGTAAGAGAATGTTGACACAATGACACCAAATTATATGAAATGTAGGTTTGGGATGGATCCATGAGAAAGTAAGAATAATATAATGATACTTTAGTACATTAAACATTATGAAAGGATGAGGATCCTTGCTTGCGGGAGGGTCTTACCTCTCTTCCATGAATTCATAAATTTTGTTTTTATGAATTCATGGAAGATCATTGCTTGTCATCAAACTTGTGTGTTTCCTTTGGAAAGACAATGTTCCCTTCATCTTTCTTGTGACGAGGTAAATGTCATCTTACTTAGTGGTCAATTATATTAATCAAATCAATTTACCCCGATAATCCACAAAGTATTAACTAAATCGAGGTTAATAATGCTTGGAATTTGAACACATATATCTACTCACCCTAGATTGTGATACTAGAGAACGAACAAACGAATTAACTTTAGTAGCCCCTAATATTTTAAAATGCCTAACTTATCCTTGATATGTAACCACAAAATGTTCCAATCCCAGATGGACCATATATTTAAATAAACATTAATGCTTTGAAAAGGAAAGGAATATAAAACATCAGGAAATTCGATTTGTCGTCTAATAAATCGAGAGATCTCCATATCTCGAAACAGGTGAACCCGTATGAATGCGAGAGCCAAGAAAATTTGAAACAAGGAAAGAAGACACAAAGAGAAACAGGTGAACCCGTATGAATGCGAGAGCCAAGAAAATTTGAAACAAGGAAAGAAGACACAAAGATGACACTGCAGGCACCAAATCGGCGAGCAATGGAATGACAGAAGTAAGAAGTTGGAAAGAGCGAAAGCAACCATGAAAATGCTATCTAGGAAAAGTGCATATAAAGACACATCCGGAACAATCATATTTCTCTAATTTTATTTCAACTAAGAGTTGACAAGATACGATCACACACCCATTACCCCTTCAATTAGACGATCACAAGCCGTCATCCATGATATTCACACGCAAGAAGGAGCAATGATATAAACAATTACACCGACCAAAGAAAGTCCCTAGAAGGAGATTAACTCTTACAAAAACATGTAGATGCACATATTGGTCATAGTTTTTGTAAAGCGTAATATAACAATTCTTAAGAGAAAGAACTCACAAAAAAATCTAGAGTTTATGTCTCTAAGAGTAACAAACACAAGAGATTTGTTTGCAAGATTTAGATCAAGTCCTAAGTTCTCGGGACCTCAATCAAATCCGATTAAATGTAATTTCAAAACCAATACAAGAATAAATTACATAGAAGAAAGCGTAAGCGTAAAACCAAAACAAAGAAATTAAGCAAGAGTATAATAAAAATTTGAATGAACACTAAAATGCATGAGTTTGAAGATCGATGGATCTTTTTCGTGGTCCACACAAAGGTGGTTCAAAGTTCTTCCTCAAGCCATAAGCCATCAAAGACTTCAACACTCAATCTTTCTTTCTGTTGTGGAAGCTAACACTCGGATGAAGACAACTCTCGGAAGGAGAAGCTACCTCTTTGCTCAAGATCACTCAATGGTTAAGGAGTGCGACATAAAAGAGAGTAGATGAGAGGAAAATTAGAGATTGTGGTTTAGGTGAGCTTCAACTAACCTTTATATCACCCCTTCTTCTTCAAACGACGTTGTTGGTGTTAATAAACTAACGGATCAAAAATTAACCCGGTTCAGGATCAAGCATGTCCCAAAACCCGGTTAAACCAAAAAAATCTAATTCAAGCCATTTTGATCCTACATAAAACGCAGGATGGGATCATTAGTTTGTTGGGCCTTTATGAGCACAATTAGCTCAGATTTCTTGTAGCCATGCTTAGATATGATCAACAACCCAAATGCGTCACAAGTCCTATTTTATCACAGCTTCGAGACTCGCCGGCTTCAATTGCACGAAATTACTCCTTAAAATTCACCCTCCTAATTCTTGTGTATTGGTTTCGAAAACATTTAAAGTCATAAAATTTCTATAGTGGATAGGCAACCATCATTGATTCATACTTCTTCAATCTTCTACGTGATTGTACTTAGATGAATAAAATCCATGTAAAAACAAATTTATCATTAGTAACATTATTTGTATAAAAAATCAGCCGGATTTACCTCTCCTTTTATTTTATGTACACTTAGCTTTTTATTGTCAATCTTTTGCCTTATATAATGGTATCTCACGTCTATGTGTTTTGTTCTATCATGGTAGACTAGGTCTTTGTAGACAAAAAGAGCACTTTGACTGTCAGTATAAACTGTAGCAATATAAGGCATGTTCTCAATTTCTTTGAGAATGTCTTTTAACCATACAACTTCTTTAGTTGCTTCAGTATCAACTACATATTCAGCCTCCGTTGACGAAAGAGCAACAATAGGTTGTTGTTGGTGTGACTTATAAGACACACAATTTTCACACCATGTATATACATAGGCAGTGATGGAATCTCTAGTGTCCTTGTTACTGACATAATCTGAGTCATCAAGTCCTAACATATCATTAGATTTATTATGAGGACCAAATTCCAAAGCAGTAGAAGTAGTGCCAACTAAGTATCTTAACATAAATTTCATAATTGACCAATACTTTTCATAAGGGTTAGACATATATCTAATTAAGACACTAATAGCAAAAGAAAGATCAGGTCTAGTACAAATCATAACATACATGACATAACCCACAACTGCATCATAAGGGATTAACCTCGTACTTTTTTTTACCTCCATTGGGGACATTTTTATCGTCATGGTGAGATCAAGATGAGTACCAAGTGGTATCAAAGTTGGCTTAACATAATTCATATTGAATTTTTCCAACACTTGCAAAATATAGTCATGATGTGTCAACCATATCTTCCTCTTACTTTTATTTCTCATAATTTTAATTCTAAGTATTCTTTGTGTAGAACCCTGGTCCTTCATATCAAATAGGTTCTTCAAAGAAGCTTTCACTTCACTAATCTTAATCATAGACCTAGAAACAAAGAGAATGTCATCAACATATAACAAAACATAGAGAGGGCTATCAATTTTTACAAACTTGAAATATAAATATGAATCATACAAGCATTGTGTCAAAACCAAGGTCTTTCATTCAAGAATCAAAATTTTTATTCCATTTTCTAGGAGACAGTTAAGGTCATATATAGATTTATTGAGCAAGCAAGCATGATCAAGAATTTTCACATTAATATAACCCTTAGGTTATCTCATCTATATAGTTTCATCAAGATTACCATATAAGAAAACAATTTTAACATCCATTTATTCAATTTTATAATCAAACACAACAATAATAGATATAAGAGATCTCAAGGTTTTATATATCACAACAAAAGCAAAAATCTCATTATAATTTTCCCTTTCCCTCTGAGTAAAACCCTTAACAACCAATCTAACTTTGGACCTAGGAGGATCACTAGAGTTTCGATTTTCTTTAACTTTGTACACCCATTTACATCCTATCAGTCAGCGTCTTTGGGTTTAGGTACAAGAGTTCAAGTCTTATTAGCATGCATATATTCAATTTCTTCATTCATAGCAGATTTCCATTCAATTGAATAGGCACTTTTAATATCATGCTCATATAACTCAAGAGTAGGAATACACCTAATCAATTAAGAAAACATATTCAACGATATGATCTAATCTATTAATCTCACATGCTCAATCAAATTCACATATTAAGAATTGGATTTCTTCTACCTAGGTTTCCTATCTTTGGTTAACTACTAATCAGACAGGGTATGTAAAATAGGCATGGGAAGAGCATTATCATGCACATAAGGCATATTAACATCATCATCACCAAAATCAAAAGACAAGTTATTATGTATAGAAATCTAACATTGTGTGAATTCAGGGAAGTATTAGAAGTAGAATTGCCTACAGCCCCACCTAATTGGTGAGGTGGAGGTATTTTAGAAGAAGATGAGTCACTAGAGTGACTCATGGTAGTTGTGACAGTATTCGACGAAACAATAGTGTTTCTTGCAACACCATTGTCAACATCTTCCTAGATGAGATCATTGTCATCACTGGGATTGTAAACATGGACATATGTACATGAATCCCTATTATCAGACTTAGTAGAAACATTAGATGACATTTTAAAAGGAAGTTCATTCTCAATAAAAGGCACATCTCTACTTAAAGTCATTTTATATCCAATGAAGAATTAACAATTTATATCCTTTAACACCTTCAGAATAACCTAACATAAAAAGCTTAAGGTGGGTCAAGTAGGTGTTTTCCTGGACCAAAACTGATAGCATGAATTATAGTCCATATTTCGGGGTTTGTTTGGACGTTTTATCTTCAATAATCTGCATGTTTGTATGTATATTATGTGATTATATTACCATTTCATCTACCTTTGCGAGAATCGATGTCTACACCTAGTTTTGTTGTAATCGTAGGTAGAATGACACGTTTTGCATCAAAAAGGAGCAAAAGGAGCTATGGAGTCATTAGAGCTACATCCAGGAAACATAAGGAACCCTCCAGGAAGCATAGCCACGGATTTAGGATTCACTTTGGACCAGATTTGAGAGATTTCACATTCAGTTGTGACTCACCTCGGTTGACCACAGATTCACCTCGACCGAGGTGATCCAGAGAAATCGACTCGACCGAGGCGAACACCTGGGACGCGGCGAGAATATTTTATTCTTGGCTGAGATCTTTTATCTTTGGAAAGAGATCTTATATTTTTGGGCTTGGCTCTTGGAAGGAAGAAGATATGCTAGATTATATATATTTTACCTATTTTTTTGGGAAGAGATCTTTCTAAGATATCTTATCTTTGGAGAGTTGTTTTCCTATAAAAAGGGTTGGATTTCCACAAATCCAACATCATGCTATACCATCTCGGCCGGGGTGGAATTCGTCTTTAACCTTAACCCTAAGCATCTCGCTCAGTCGATGAACATCTCGGCCGGGGTGGAATTCGTCTGACCGAGGTGACTTATATGATCCGAAACTGAGAGTTAAGTGTTAGAGTTTGCCAAATCCTATTCCTATTACACCTTTCCTGGTTCAATGCAAGCCTAGGATGAGACTTACCCGGTAATTCCTTTGTTTGTGTACCTAAGATCATAAGTGTAGGTAATAAAGGTTTATCCTTTATTGGGGTTTGAGTGTGCTTTCACCCCATCTTTGTGAGTTGGCCTGAGACTTACCCGGTAAAGGTTGATTCTATTCCCTTAGGATGGTGTGTTAGTTTGAGGTTATAGTTCTTTATCTTAATTCCTTGAGACTTACCCGGTAATAGGAGTTATGGTTTAGGATTAGTGAGTAGTGAGACTTACCCGGTGATCTATTCCACTTTAGTAACACCTTCCCCATGCAAAAATCTCAGCTTTGTCCGCTTATCTTTAGATCTTGAGTTGGAACCACAACTAGATGCTTTAATCCCTAGAATTGCATATTTGTTTTATTGACTTCTATATCATCTTTGATTGTTTTAATTGCTTGTGGTTAGTGATTGCTTAAGCATACCGTAATTGGACTTTGTTTCACTAAGTCCCTGTGATCGACCCCTGGAATTCCTTGCTTTTTACTACGATTGACCCGTACACTGCGGGTTCGCATCCTTGTTTTAAGCTTACGTCTAGGGTATAAATTTAAAGCTTGCACACACCGTTTGGAGCGAACAAGTTTTTGGCGTCGTTGCCGGGGACTTGGTCTAGACCGAGCCGGTTACGGTTTGCTCTTGGGGCACTTGCCCCCGTGTCTACTAACCACTCTACTTGAGTGACTTTTGCAGGTTCTTTCTTAGGTTTATGCGAAGAACCCGCACTGGGAAGGAAATCGTTCCTTACGATCCCGAACCAGAAAATACATACAAACGACGCTTAAGAGAAGTGAAGATGGCCCACCAAGACAATCGCGATCTTGAGGCCGAGTTGAAAGAGGCGCTAGAACAGCTACGCTCAGCCAGGAAGAATTGAGGCATGAAAGAGAAGAAACTCGCACCAGGACTGAAGCGATCAAAGCTGATATGACAGCTTTACGAGACCAGTTTCTACCTCGACCGAGGGAAGATCCTATTCCAGATCCTCGACCGATCCAGGTCCCAGTCGCTGACCCTTGACCGAGGCAGGTCCCAGTACTAGATGCCCCGGCCGAGATACTTCCACCTCGGATGCCAGTCCGAGGTGTTCTTCTTGCAGGAATCCCACAAACCCTAGGTCAAAGGATGGACCCCAATCAACAACTGAGGCGTCCAGGAGTTAATCTAGGAGATCCAGCGGACCATGACTATGAACTTCGACCGCAAGTTCTATCCATGATTCGCCAATGCCAGTTCGGAGGGCTAGAGAAGGAATCACCACATCAACATCTTCAAAACTATGAGATCTTGATGGAGACCTTGAGACCCTCAAGAATTGAAAATAACAACTACAAGCTAAGACCTTTTTACTTTTCTTTAAAAGATAGAGCTCTTACTTGGTATCAATCTCTTCCTCCAGGAAAAATTAGCACATGGGAGGAGATGACTACGGAATTCTTGACCAAATTCTTTCCCCCCTCAAAGACCGCTGAAATGAGAGGGAAGATCAATGCTTTCATTATGAAGGACAAGGAGAGCTTGTCCAAGTCATGGGAGTGGTTCAAGGACATTCTTTTGGATTGCCCACATCATGGGATTCCAAAATTAGAGTTATTGGAGATATACTTCAAGGGACTGGACGGAAGCACCCAGTTCAACCTCCAACTACTCTCCGCCGGTACCTTCATGGACATGGCGATTGACGAAGCTTGGGACTTCATCGAGAAGCAAGCTTTGCATATGGAGAAGTACACCCACCAAGGAGCTGAAGGTAGAGTTAAAAGAGTTAACTTCCAAGAAACTCAGCCCAACAACAACCAACTCACGTCTTTGAAGAATGACGTGAAGCAATTGAAGGAACTCTTAGTTGCTCAAACCAAGAAGGAAGAGCAAGGACAAAGGAACAACAACAATGGATACCGTAACAACAACAACGGTTCCCGGAACAACAATTACAACAACAACAATAGAGGATCAAATAGCAACAATTGGAGGGCGAACAACCAAAATTCTGGTAACAATCATTCTAACTCCAACTCTAACGATTCCTCTAATCCTTTCCTCTCTTCCCCCTCTTCTTCTTCTACTCCATTAAAGAGCCAGGGGCAAGGATCAAGTTCGTCTCAGCCGGAAAAGAAAGACGCAGTTCTGGAGGCAATCTTGATCAAGCTTAATGCTATGGAGACTTCTATGACTTCATTTTCGAAGGCCCAAAAGGCCTTTGAACAACAACTTGCAAGTAGGGCGAATGAAGCGCCAAGAGATCCAGGGAAGCTTCCAGCAAGGATGGAAAGCAACCCTAAGGGCCAGATCATGGCCATAACTACGAGGAGTGGATTGAAAACAACAGATCTAGTGCCTCGGTCGGTGCCAGTACCAACGAAGACCACCTCGGTCCAGATGCAGCCGAAGAACACTTCGACCGAGATGCCTACCGAGGTGGAGCCACAGAAAGCGGAGGGGAAAACTGAAGTTTATGTTCCACCTCCTGCATACAAACCACCACTTTCATTCCCCCAGTCAAGGGCCAGAGCACATCTAGACAAGCACTTTGGTAAGTGCCTTGACTTGATGAATAAGCTGCATATTAACATTCCTTTCCTTGATGCTATTCTAGGAATGCCCGCCTATGGGAAATTCTTGAAGGAGATCCTATCAAGGAAGAGGAAACTGGAAGATTTTGGTGAAGTTAGGATGACATCTAAATCCTCGGAGCTTATTCAAATCATGAAGGAGAAGATGTCACCTAAATTGAGAGATCCCGGCTCATTTTGTATTCCCATTCAAGTTGGGGATGTCACTTGTGAAGCCCTTTGTGATCTAGGAGCCAGCGTGAGCATCATTCCGCTGGAGCTATGTGTGAAGATCGGACTTGGAGAGCCCAAGCCGGTCAAGATTTGACTTTACATGGCGGATCGCTCCATCACCCATCCCGTGGCCATCTTGGAGGACGTTCCGGTCAAGTTAGGTAACTTCTATCTACCAATAGATTTTGTTGTACTTGACATTCCCGTAGATTATCCTGTTCCTATTATTCTCGGGAGGCCATTTCTAGCAACTTCGGGTTGCAACGTGGATTGCAAGAACGCCAAGTTGAAATTCAACATTGGCGGCGATGAGGTGGAGTTCGCATTACTTGCAGCCATGAAAGGGGAGCAGCTGAGCGATGATATCTTCAACATCTACGATGAAGAAGAATCAAGAGAATTGGTGAGCTTTATCCTTATTAACGATCCACTCGAAAGAGTTATTAGTTTCAGTTTAATGGAGGAAGGTATAGATGCTTCTTGTGATGCAGATATACGGAGCTTAAAAGCACTGGAAGAAGATCCAGGAGCTAAAACTGAGAAGCTAATCCAGGAGACGAAGATCTCCAGTTTCGGTTCCAGTTGCAGTACCTCGACCGAGGCACCTTCTGCACTGAGCGAGGCGACTGAAGAACATCTCGGTCAACGCCTCTGTGCCTCGACTGAGGTCGATGGCGAGACGATTTCAACTGAGACTTCCGAAAGTCCAGTTTCTGGATCTAATCCACTGGAAGGAGGAAGTAAGGATCCCCCTCAGAAAGCACCCCCAATTGTGGAGCTTAAACAACTCCCAAATCACTTGAGGTATGTCTTTCTTGGACCGGATTCCACTTATCCCGTCATTGTTAGTGCTTCCCTTTCCGAAACTGAATTGTCTAAACTAATGCATGTCCTGAGAAAACATCAAAAGGCTTTGGGTTACACTATAGATGATCTTATTGGCATTAAGCCTTCTTTCTGCATGCATAGAATTCTAATGGAGGATGATCATTAGACTTCACGGGAACCTCAAAGACGGTTAAATCCGATCATGAAAGAGGTTGTGAAGAAGGAAATTCTTAAGTTGTTGGATGCAGGTATCATATATCCTATCTCGGACAGCAAATGGTTTAGCCCGGTGCATGTAGTTCCGAAGAAAGGAGGGATGACCGTTGTGATGAATAAGAACAACGAGTTGATCCCGACCAGGACCGTTACGGGCTGGAGGGTTTGCATTGATTATAGGAAGCTGAACACGGCCACACGGAAGGACCATTTTCCACTTCCTTTCATTGATCAAATGCTCGAGCGGTTAGCCCAGCATTCACACTTTTGCTACTTAGACGGTTATAGTGGATTCTTCCAGATTCCTATCCATCCGGATGATCAGGAGAAGACCACTTTCACTTGTCTATGGGGGACATTTGCTTATAGGAGGATGCTATTTGGATTGTGCAATGCACCCGCTACCTTCTAACGATGCATGATGGCTATCTTTTCCGAGTACATAGAGGAGATCATGGAGGTATTTATGGATGATTTTTCTGTATATGGTTCCACTTTTGATGATTGCCTATCTAACCTTTCTCTAGTGCTTAAAAGATGTGAAGACACTAATCTCGTTTTGAATAGGGAGAAGTGTCATTTTATGGTTAATGAAGGCATTGTACTGGGACACCTCGTTTCTAAACGAGGCATTGAGGTCGATCGAGCTAAGATCGAGACTATTGAGAAACTCCCTCCCCCTTGTTCTGTTAAAGGTGTGAGGAGTTTTCTCGGGCATGCAGGTTTCTACAGGAGATTCATCAAGGACTTCTCCAAGATTTCTAAACCTCTAACTAACCTCTTGAATAAAGATGTTGTTTTTGAGTTTTCGCAGGAGTGTCTTGATGCTTTTTACTGGATTAAGGAAGCGTTGATCTCCGCTCCCATTATCCAACCTCCGGATTCGACCTTGCCCTTTGAGATCATGTGCGATGCTAGTGATGTAGCCGTAGGAGCGGTGCTTGGACAAAAGAAGGATGGCCGGACCACCGCCATTTATTATGCTAGCAAGACGCTAGATGTAGCACAACGCAACTACGCTACCACCGAGAAGGAGTTACTGGCGGTTGTATATGCTTTCGAGAAGTTTCGTTCCTACTTAGTAGGAGCGAAAGTCATTGTCTACACCGACCATGCAGCCATTCGTTACTTGTTGGCTAAGAAAGATGCCAAGCCACGCCTTATTCGATGGATTCTCTTGCTTCAAGAGTTTGACTTAGAGATCCGCGATAAGAAGGGATCCGAAAATTCTGTTGCGGATCACCTCAGCCGGCTACCTGCATCTTCACGTGAGAAGGACGATCCACCCATAGACGATTCATTCCCCGATGAGCATTTACACTTGTTGGAGCGTTTGATAGACTTACTTACTTCACCCCACGATGGAGGTGAAGTATGGGGTGAGGACACCTCCCATCACACTTGAGAGACGCATTATGGTCCAGCTAGCGACCTTAAACCAAGCGCTTCTTGGGAGGCAACCCAAGGTATTGCTTTCTTTTCCCTTTTTCTAGTCTAGCTTAGATAATTTTTGCTTTTGCTTTGCTTTGTTTTGTTTTTGGCGTTCTAGACAGATAACAAGTGACATCTAAGGAAGGAGCATAACTGGAAGAACAGAAGATCAAGAATTTGAGAAGACGAAGTTTGAATGAGACATCTCGGTTGCTATCAGAGCACCTCGACCGAGATGATTCTTGAGCAACCGAGGCGACTAGGGTTTCTGAAGAACCACCTCGGTCCGTACCACCTCGGTCCAGTCGAGACCATCTCGACCGAGGTGACAGCAGTTCCAGAAAGGGTATAAAAGGGGGAAAATTTTCTTTTTATCCTCTTTACCTACCCCTCGACCGTGGCAGCCCTTTCACCTCGCCTCCTTCGATTCTTGCTCGTTTTCGAAGATTTTCGCTTCCAAACTGCGATTAAGGCATAGAGGATCCCAGTGCATCGTCGATCTGCGAAGAAATCGAACCGATTCGGCCGAACGAGGTAAAACAAAACCGAAACCCTACCTCGCTGTTTTCGCTTCGATTTGGGCTTTGGTTGCCCTTGCATTTGCTGAGAAAAGGCTTAAGTACCCCATAGGAAGCAGTTGTAGTGATTTTGGGGGAAAAGAACTGAATTTTATGAGGAAATTAGAATCCAGTTTTCCGCCTCGGTCCAGACAAGTTGTACCTCGGCCGAGGTGATTCTTGAGTGTAGTCAATCGACCGAGGTGACCTGACAGTGACAGATTTCTGAAAGTGAGTTCTGACAGACGCCTTGCCCTTAGAGATAGATCCTCCCCTTCCCCTTCTTCCTCTTCTTCCCGACCCTATCGCCCGGTGATCCATGAGCAACACCAGGTTGATTATGACCGTATTTCCGGCCGTCCAGTGATTGCACCTCGCTTTCTGGACGTATCTGCTTTTGATTGTCTCCATGTGGATGGAGACCTTAGACGGATGATATCCACAATAGGGCTAGATCAGTTTACTGAGATCCGAGCCCCTGCCTATCTGGAGCCCACCTTAGAATTTGTTAGCTCCTTCACCTACCTCCCCATAGAGCAATCTGTGAAGTACCGGTTGATGAACCGGAACTTCTTAGTGCCGCTAAAGTACTGGAGAGAGATTTTTGGTTTTCCTGAGCCGACAACTGTTGACTTCCCATCCCGATCTGTAGCTAGGGAGTTTTGGGGGCAGATTGCCCATATTGCTGAGCACGCAAACAGATGGCGCCCTGGAGATTCCAGGGAGAAGGTCATCTTCCATTTAGCCTTTAGGTTAGCCCACCGGATCTTCAGTGAGTCACTTCTGGCGCGTACTGAGACGCCTCAGAAGATCCGACTGTTACGCTAAAAAGTGTGCACGCAATAAGCCTTAAATTTATACTCGTTATAATTATCCTAACTTCTAGCGCACCCGCAGTGTACGGGACGTTTGTAGTATGGATAGTACTCCGAGGTCGAACACAAGGACTAAGGTGAAATCGATTCGGTTTTGTGATTAAGTTTAGTGAAGGTCTAAGGTTAGAAAAGAAGGAAATAAAGGAAGGAAGAAAATCTCAATTGTTTTTGTCGGTTTTAGGTGATCAGATCAAAGATCACAATTCGTTGCAAAGCAAACAATCAAACTAAACCAAAAATCACAAATAAACAAATCAAACAAGATATTGATCAAGGGAAAGGAAAGACGGATTCTAGGGGTCGGAAGTTCCGGTTATGGCATAGAACTCAAGTTATCTATTCATTCTTTGGATTGATTATGACATGTTGGGATTAAGTGTTTCTAAATTGGGATCAATTACCGGGTAAGTCTTATGATCCAACTAGTCCACACCTAAGGTCTCATTACCGGTTAGGTCTCTAAGAACCTAAGGTTAGGAATTCTACACAAACCGGAATTGTTAATTAGGGATCTAACCTATCCTTACCGGGTAAGTCTTGGAATGGGAAGTCCTAATCAACATTCCTAGCACATCTAATCCAATGGCGACTTGTTAGGTTCACCACTACCTAAGGTTTTGCTATTTTAGATTCTAAGGGAAGGGATTACCGGGTAAGTCTCTCCTAACACTTAGTCACTACACTAGGATACCCTAGGGTAGGTTAAACTCAGCAAAACTTAGGGTTTCAAAAATTTTATGAATCTAAGGTAAGAAATCCTTCGAACCAGGAAGAATCACGGTTTGTTCTACAGAAACCACGACCGTGGTTCTACAAGAACTACCCGTGATTTCTAACAGCAGCTACGTTCATAAGCAAAAATCATCCAAAGGTAAATCTAAATCCGTCCTATCATAGATCTAGCCATAACCATCCTTTCCTTACCCTAGAATCACATCAATTTAGCCTACAACATTCATAATGGAAATCAAAGCAAGCAAACATAAAATCATATCCTCCATTGCAAGATAATGAAAGAAAAGAGATGAACAATGAACTTCAAAAACAACCAATCTGAAAATGGAATTAGAACAACTTACAACCCTTCCAAAAGAAGGTTCAAGGGTTCACAAATCTCTAGAAATAAAATCCAAAATACAAGAAGCTATGGTGTGTGTTCTTCTCTCCTCTTCAATGGAACCTTTCTTCTTCTCTTTGGCACTTTCCTTCCTAGAAAAAATCTTCTTCTTTGGAGAATATATTTGTTAGAGAAATGGATAATGGATGAGCTGCTCCCAAACTACCCCAGCTGCCTCAAACAACCCACAAGGACCACTTTTATAACAAATTGTGCATGAGCTGGCCATGAGAGTCGTGGCACAGCTGTCACGAGAATCTAGCAAAATCCACGGTCATTTCCACGGCCGTGGTTTGTCAGGGAACCGTGATTCTATGCAGAAACTTCGCCTTGGATCATTAAGCTGAGATTTGGTGGATGGCTTGTGTTGGCAAGGCTCCATGAGTCCTCCTCAGCCTTTGGCTTGTGTCTTAATGGGTCCGAGGGTGTGTCATTTAAATGAACGACCTTCAAACGCACCGTTTAAGCTCCTAAACTTCCCGAAATACCTACAAAACGCGCACAAGTCCGTGTAGACGTCTATCTCGACAAAATACGTGAATTGGGTGCAAAACGTTTTGAACCAATGCTAGATTATGCATGAATGAGCGGGAATTCTATCTAAATGTACACCTAAAACTATGCTATAAATCGTGTTATCAAAATACCCCATACTTAAGGTTTGCTCGTCCCCGAGCAAATTCCCAACTATAGACTAAGAGATGACATGATTTATGTATGCAGAAAAAATGCAAAAATCTTTTTGGGTTTTGTGCTTCTACTATTGGATCACCTTCATAGTCATGATTAATGGCAATTGGATAAGCATTTATGTATCAAACAATAAGGGCATGGAAAGACAATTGTACTTAACTCAAAAGCATGCATGAGAAGGGAGGACAAAGATGTCAAGAAGATCAAGAGTCTATCCAATCTAGATTACTAAGTCTTACAAACATGCAAGTAGGTCATAAGGGCTTGTGACATAAAAGGCCAAGAAACGTTGTAATTGGGCGGGGAATTTTCTAGGTATGTGATGTTAATCCGGGAATGGAACTAACTTCACTTCCTTGTCCTCGATCAACTTCCCCCAAGTGTATATTTTTCCCTATCTTGCTTTCTTTTCTTTTTCTTTCACTCATTTTTGAGACAATGGCATTGGTGTACAATAGCCGAAACCTTGGTGATTAGCCATCCTCGGGCTTTTTCTCTTTTTCGAGGTGCATCCACACCGGGCACACATACCAAAGCTCGTTAGGGCTATTGGTTCATTTGACTTTGGCAAGGCACCAACACCCGATTAGGTGAAGTGTACCGAGTTACTTGTCATTTAAACCAACGCCCCCAAACCTATTTTGGCTACACTTCCACAATAATTTCAGCATTCCATTCACGACATTCTTTTCATTACATTTTCACCCCGCACTTGCTTTTACACATTCAAACACACTAGCATGCTCCTATTCCCGGATGGGTTTAAAGGAGGTTGAATTTATATCAATTGAGGTGCTCAAGCAATCATGATCAAGATGAGAAGTAGAGAAAGATGAAATGCCTCATTCATTCCTAGATGGTATGCAAGAACTATCATGTAATGTCGACTTTCAATACTCAATTCATTCTAGGCAATCATCATGATCACAAGTCATTCATAGAATTCAAGAGAAGTAGTTCAAGTCCACATATGCATTTATCAATTCAACACATAAGGTCATCTATAGCCAATCACAAGACAAGTTTCATCATTAGGATCATATCCAAGCCTAGAAAGCACAAAATTTTTTTTTTTTTAAATTTTCTGATTTTTATGGGATTTTTGGTTTAAGTATGTACAATGCAAGACATGTGCAAATATTAACCTATCTAAGATGCTCATCATGCAAAGGATCATGCGAACCCCACCCCATACTTAGAAACACATTGTCCCCAATGTGGTATACAAGTAAAGAGAGTGAAAGAAGGTTCTCACAATGTAAAAGTGTTTGCTATGGTATTCGGGATTGTTCAAGTGAATTGATGTTGGATGATCTCATCAACCATGGTAGAGAGCTCTAAGCATTCCTTCAAAGCTTCGGAACCCGCGCTAGGCACCGCTAGCCGTCCAAGTTCCGCGTCCGCTCCACCCATAATTGGTGAGGGGTTCATCATCATCATTCACATGTCAAGAAAGACTTCCAATGCCACTAATGCTTCTAGCACACACACGAAAAACGAAACACACAAAGCACACAAAAACAGAAAAATCTAAGCAAAAATGAAAAATGAAAAGGAAAAAATGTTACCAATGGGTTGCCTCCCACCAAGCGCTTCTTTAAGGTCACTAGCTTGACCAAACTCTGGAGCGTCTATTCAAGGTGGAGCGGGGCAATCATGTCTATCGGGGCTCCCGGAATATACTTCTTCAAGCGATGTCCATTCACTTTGAAATTTCCACAATGCTCCCCTCCTATCTCAATAGCTCCATGGGGAAAGATCTTCTTCACCACATATGGCCCGGTCCATCTTGAT
Source organism: Fagopyrum esculentum (assembly GCA_033239045.1). Lineage (NCBI taxonomy): Eukaryota > Viridiplantae > Streptophyta > Magnoliopsida > Caryophyllales > Polygonaceae > Fagopyrum > Fagopyrum esculentum. The sequence continues at coordinate 118,062,742 of BSUD01000005.1, forward strand.
TTGAGCTTTCCGGGAAAGAGCCTTAGCCTTGAGTTGAAGAGAAGGACAAGATCTCCTTCACCCAACTCCTTTGGAATGATCCTCTTGTCATGCCACCTTTTGGTTCTCTCCTTGTAGATCCGGGCATTCTCATAGGCTTCCAACCGGAGCTCCTCAAGGGCATTGATATCGAGCAACCTCTTCTCTCCCGCTTCTTTGAGGTCAAAGTTTAGCCACTTAATGGCCCAATAAGCTCTATGCTCCATTTCCACCGGAAGATGGCAAGACTTGCCATAGACCAACTTGTAGGGGGTGGTTCCAATTGGTGTCTTGAAGGCGGTTCTATATGCCCATAGTGCGTCATTGAGCTTCATAGCCCAATCCTTCCTTGTCCTAGACACCGTCTTCTCGAGGATGGCCTTGATCTCTCGTTTGGAGATCTCCACTTGACCACTAGTTTGGGGATGGTAGGGTGTTGCCACCTTATGAGTCACCCCATACTTGGCCAAAAGTGCCCCAAAATTCCTATTTGTGAAGTGCTTCCCTCCATCACTAATGATCACCCTTGGTGTTCCAAACCTAGGGAAGATCACTCGGTTGAAGAACCGCACCACCACCTTGCCATTATTTGTAGGAGAGGCGATGGCCTCTACCCATCTTGACACATAGTCCACCGCCAATAGGATGTAGAGATTTCCACATGAAAAAGGGAATGGTCCCATGAAGTCTACACCCCACACATAAAAAATTTCAACTTCTTGGATGTTGTTCAAGGGCATTTCATTCCTCCTTGAGATGTTCCCCGTCCTTTGGCAAGCATCACATGCCGCTACAAAACCTTGCACATCTCTAAACAAGTTAGGCCAATAAAAACCGGATTGCAATACCTTTGCACATGTTTTGTGTGAGCTAGAATGGCCTCCACATGGTAAGGAGTGACAATGCCGGATCACACTCTCCATTTCATCTTCCGGTATGCATCTTCTAAGCACCCCATCCGGGCCTCTCTTGAATAGAAGTGGCTCGCTCCAATAGTAATGCCTTACATCGTTGAAGAACTTCTTCCTTTGTGCATATGTAAGTCCGGGAGGCACTTCCTCACACACCAAGTAGTTCACGATGTCGGCGTACCATGGCTCACTTCCTCTAGCCACTTGGAACAAGCATTCCTCCACCATTTGCAATTGTTCATCCCGGAATGAATCATCTATCGGGATGTTGTCTTTCCCAAGTTCCAATGGTGGGAGTCTACTAAGGTGATCCGCCACGGAGTTCTCGGATCCCTTCTTATCTCGTATCTCCAAATCAAACTCTTGAAGAAGAAGGATCCACCGAATCAACCTTGGTTTGGCATCCTTCTTTGTAAGTAGATAACGGATCGCCGCATGATCCGTATAAACTATGACCTTCGCTCCAACAAGGTACGAGCGGAACTTCTCAAATGCATATACCACCGCCAACAACTCCTTCTCGGTGGTAGCGTAGTTGAGTTGGGAATCATCTAGCGTCTTGCTAGCATAGTAAATAGCATGAGTGCGCCCTTCTTTCCTTTGCCCTAAAACGGCCCCAACGGCCACATCACTTGCATCGCACATGATTTCAAATGGTAGACTCCAATCCGGAGGTTGCATGATAGGAGCGGAGATCAAGGCGTTCTTCAACCTACAAAACGCTTCAAGACAATCTTTGGAAAAGACAAAATCAACATCTTTCATTAGTAGGTTAGTGAGAGGCTTAGAAATTTTAGAGAAATCTTGAATGAACCTCCGGTAAAAACCGGCATGCCCTAAGAAACTCCTTACCCCCTTCACCGAGGTAGGTGGTGGCAACTTCTCTATCGTTTCAATTTTAGCTCTATCAACCTCAATGCCACGGTTAGACACCAAGTGTCCTAACACAATCCCTTCACTTACCATGAAGTGGCATTTTCCCCAATTTAAGACAAGATTTGTCTCCTCACATCTTTGCAACACTAATGACAAGTTAGCCAAGCAATTATCGAAAGAAGAACCATAAACAGAGAAATCATCCATGAACACTTCCATGATATTTTCTATGTATTCCGAAAAGATGGCCATCATGCACCTTTGAAAGGTGGCGGGTGCATTACACAACCCAAATGGCATTCTCCTATATGCAAAGGTACCCCATGGACATGTAAAAGTCGTTTTCTCTTGGTCATCGGGGTGGATAGGGATTTGGAAGAATCCACTATACCCATCTAGATAGCAAAAGTGAGAGTGTTGAGCTAACCTTTCTAGCATTTGGTCAATGAAGGGGAGGGGAAAGTGGTCTTTCCTAGAGGCCATGTTCAATTTCCTATAATCAATGCACATCCTCCACCCCGTAACCGTCCTAGTCGGTATTAGTTCATTGTTCTCATTAGTTACTACCGTCATTCCACCTTTCTTAGGTACTACATGAACGGGGCTAACCCACTTACTATCCGAGATAGGGTAGATAATTCCCGCATCTAGCAACTTAATGATTTCCTTTTTGACCACCTCTTTCATTATAGGATTCAATCTCCTTTGATGTTCAATAGAGGGTTTGTGGTTATCTTCCATCATTATCTTATGCATGCACAAAGATGGTTTAATGCCAACCAAATCATCAATAGTATAACCAATGGCTTTCCTATGCAATCTTAGTTCATGCAGCAATTTAGCAAGTTCATCATCACTCAAACATGCATTAACAATAACAGGATATGTATAATTGTCACCAAGAAATGCATATTTTAAATGAGAGGGGAGGGGTTTAAGTTCAAGTGAGGGAGGACCTTTATCGGTTGAAGATGATCCAAATAAGGTTGGATGAGATGAGTCCAAAGCAAATGAAGACTCCCCATGGCTCCTAGAAACTTGATCATCATCAAGAGCTGATTCAGGGAAAACCACGGTTGGAAATACGGGTTGCTCATTTTCCACGACCGTGGTTTTTGCCAAGTTTGCTTCTCGGAGTTGTCCAGAAAGTTTGACGGCCGTGGTTTGTAAATCTCGACCGTGGAACTTGCAGCTGTTCAACACTTCTTTGTGGCTTTCAAATCCAACTCTAGGCTCCTCTTCCAAGGCTTCCAAGGCTTTGATTTCTTCTTTACAAGCCTCCTCATCATCTTCTTCCATCATGCTTAAGGTAAGAACCTTTTCCAAAGGATCTTTGATCAAGATCGAGCTCACAACTTCTCTAGATTCTTCTTGCTCGACTATGTTGAAGATATCTTCATCAAGGGTTGGCCCTTTCATCATTGTGGACAGCTTGAACTTGATGTTCTCTTCCCCGATGTTGAAGGAGAGAGTCCCGTTCTTGCAATCCACCAAGCATCCGGAGGTGGCTAGGAAAGGCCTTCCCAAGATGATAGGAACCGGATAATCCGCCGGAATGTCCAACACTACAAAATCGATAGGCACGTAGAATCCTCCTAGCTGCACCGGGATGTCCTCTAGAATCCCAACCGGGTGATTAATAGAGCGGTCCGCCATATAGAGGGTCATCTTGACCGGCTTTGGCTCTCCTAGCCCTACCTTGTTGCTAAGTGCAAGCGGTATGATGCTTACACTTGCCCCAAGATCACAAAGGGCTTCGTACTTCACGTCTCCTACTCCAATTGGAACACAAAAAGAGCCCGGATCTCTTAGCTTGGGAGGCATTTCTTCCTTCATCGTTTGGATCAACTCCGAGGATCTCTTGGTCATCCTTATCTCCCCATACTCCTCCAACTTCCTTTTGTTGGAGAGTATTTCTTTCAAAAACTTGCCATACGCCGGCATTCCTAAGATGGCATCCATGAACGGAATGTTAATATGTAACTTGGACATTAGTTCAAGAAACTTACCGAAGTGATTGTTGTTACGCTAGAAAGTGTGTACGCAATAAGCCTTAAATTTATACTTGTTATAATTATCCTAATTCTTAGCGCACCCGCAGTGTATGGGACGTACGTAGAAAGATAAGTACTCCAAGGTCGAACACGAAGACTAAGGTGAAATCGAACTAAGTTGTGATTGAATTTAGCAAGGTCTAAGTCTAAGAAAAGAGAAAACAAAGGAAGAAAATCTCAATTTGATTGGTTGGTTTTAGGTGATTACTTCAAAGATCAAATGCGTGCAAACAATCAATCAAAGCAAATTGGAAAATCAAAGCAAATAAACAAATCGAACAAGATATTGATCAAGAGAGAAGGAAAACGGATTCTAGGGGTTGGAAATTCCGGGTTATGGCATAATCTCAAGTTATCTATTCATTCTTTGGATTGATTATGATATGTTTGGGATTTAGTGTTTCTAAAATGGGATCAAGTACCGGGTAAGTCTCATGATCAACTAGTCCACACCTAAGGTCTCATTACCGGTTAAGTCTCTAAGAACCTAAGGATAGGATTTTAACACAAACCGGATTATTACCTAGAGGTCTAACCTATCCTTACCGGGTAAGTCTCGGAAAGGGAAGTTCTAAGCAACTATCCTAGCACACTTAATCCAATGGAGGCTTATTAGGCTCACCATTACCTAAGGCTTTACTATTTTAGATTCTAAGGGCAAGGATTACCGGGTAAGTCTCTCCTAACACTTATCTCTACACTAGGACACCCTAGGGTAGGTTAAACTCAGCAAAAACTTAGGGTTTCAACAATCTTATGAACCTAGGGTGAGATCCTTCGAATCAGGAAAATCACGGCTCGTTCTACAGAAACCACGGCCCTGGTTCTTCAAGAACTACCCGTGATTCCTAACAGTAGCTACGTCCATAAACAAAAATCATCCAACGGTACATCTAAGTTCATCCTATCATAGATCTAGCCATAACCATCCTTCCCTAACCCTAGAATCACATCAATCTAGCCTACAACATTCATATTGGAATTCAAAACAAACAAGCATAGATTCATGATCTCCATAGCAAGAAAAATAAGAGAAAGAAGATGAACAAATAAACTCCAAACACAATCCAAATCTGAAGATTGAATTAGAACGACTTACACCCCTTCCAAAGGAAGGTTCAAGGGTTCAAAAACTTCTAGAAATAAATCCGAAATACAAGAGTTAGGGATGTCTTCTCCTCTCCTCTTCAATGGCAATGGCTCCTTTCTTCTTCTTCTTGCACTTTCCTTCCTAGAAAAAATCCTTCTTCTTCTTGGAATATATTTTGTTCAAAGCAATAGAGAATGTGTGAGCTGCTCCCAAAACTACCCCAAAATCCCAGCTGCCTCTAACAACTATCAAGGACCACTTTTATAACCAATTTCTTCATGAGCTGGCCATGAGAGTCGTGGCACAGCTGTCACGAGAATCTTGCAAATTCCACGGTTGTTTCCACGGCCGTGGTCTTTCAGATGACCGTGATTCTTGTGCGGACACTTTGTTTTGGATCATTAGGCTGTGGTTTGGTGCATGGCCCTTGTTTGCAAGGTTCCTTGAGTCATTCTTTGTGCTCTAATGAGTTGGAAACGCGTCCTCTGAGTGAGCGTCCCTCAAACGCATCGTTTAAGCTCGAAACTTCCCGAAATACCTACAAAACGCACACAAGTCCGTGTAGACGTCTATCTCGACAAAATACATGTTTTGAGTGCAAAACGCATTGGACTAGTGCTAGATAATGCATGATTGAGCGAGAATTTCTACCTAAATGTGCACCTAAAACTATGCTATAAATCGTGTTATCAAAATACCCCATACTTAAGGTTTGCTCGTCCCCGAGCAAATTCCCAACTATAGACTACGAGATGACATGATTTATGTATGCAGAAAAATGGCAAAATCTTTTTGGTTTTGTGCTTCTACTATTGGATCACCTTCATAGTCATGATCAATGGCAATTGAATAAGCAATTATGTATCAAATGATAAAGTCATGGAAAGACAATTGTACTTAACTCAAAGACATGCATGAGTTGGGAGGACGGAGATGTCAAGAAGATCAAGAGTCTATCCAATCTAGACTACTAAGTCTTACAAACATGCAAGTAGGTCATAAGGGCTTGTGACATAAAAGGCCAAGAAACGTTGTAGTTGGGAGGGGAATTTTCTAGGTGTGTGATGCTAATCCGGGAATGGAACTAACTTCACTCCTTGTCCTCGATCAACTTCCCCCAAGTGCATATTTTTCCCTATCTTCCTTTCTTTTCTTTTTCTTTGATTCATTTTTGAGACAATGACATTGGTGTACAATAGCCGAAACCTCGGTGATTAGCCATCCTCGGGTTTTTTCTCTTTTTCGAGGTGCATCCACACCGGGCACACATACCAAAGCTCGTTAGGGCTATCGGTTCATTTGACTTTGGCAAGGTACCAACACCCGATCATGTGAAGTGTACCGAGTTACTTGTCATTTAAACCAACGCCCCCAAACCTATTTTGGCTACACTTTCACAATAATTTCAGCATTCTATTCACGACATTCTTTTCATTACATCTTCACCCCGCACTTGCTTTTCACACATTCAAACACACTAGCATGCTCCTATTCCCGGATGGGTTTAAAAGGAGGTCAAATTTATATCAATTGAGGTGCTCAAGCAATCATGATCAAGATGAGAAGTAGAGAAAGATGAAATGCCTTATTCATTCCTAGATGGTATGCAAGAACTATCGTGTAATTTCGATTTTCAATACTCAATCCATTCTAGGCAATCATCATACTCTCAAGTCATTCATGGAATTCAAGAGAAGTAGTTCAAGTCCACATATGCATTTATCAATTTAACACATAAGGCCATTCATAGCCAATCACAAGACAAGTTTTCATCATTAGGATCATATCCAAGCCTAGAAAGCACAAAAAAATTTTTAAATTTTCTGATTTTTATGGAATTTTTGATTTGAGTATGTACAATGCAAGAGATGTGCAAATATTAACCTATCCTAGATACTCTTCATGCAAAGGATCATGCAAACCCCACCCCATACTTAGAAACACATTGTCCCCAATGTGGTATACAAGTAAAGAGAGTGAAAGAAGGTTCTCACAATGTAAAATGGTTTTCTTTGGTATTTGGGAATTCTCAAGAGGATTGATGTTGGATGATCCTTTCAACCATGGTAGGGAGCTCTAAGCATCCTTCAAGCTTTGAAACCCGCGCTAGGCACCGCTAGCCGTCCAAGTCCCGCGTCCGCTCCACCCATAATTGGTGAGGGTGTCATCATCATCATTTCCAAGAGAGGCTTCCAATGCCACTAATGTTCTAGCACACATAAAATAGACAAAACACACAAAGCACACAAAAACAGAAAAATCTAAGTTAAAATGAAGGAAAAATGTTACCAATGGGTTGCCTCCCACCAAGCGCTTCTTTAAGGTCATTAGCTTGACCAAACTCGGGAGTGTTTATGCAAGGTGAAGTGGGGCAATCATGTCTACCGGTGCTCCCGGAATGTATTTCTTCAAGCGATGCCCGTTCACTTTGAAATCTCCACAATGCTCCCCTCCTATCTCAATAGCTCCATGGGGAAAGATCTTCTTCACCACATATGGCCCGGTCCATCTTGATTTGAGCTTTCCGGGAAAGAGTCTTAGCCTTGAGTTGAAGAGAAGGACAAGATCTCCTTCACTCAACTCTTTTGGAATGATCCTCTTGTCATGCCACCTTTTGGTTCTCTCCTTGTAGATCCGGGCATTCTCATAAGCTTCCAACCGGAGTTCCTCAAGTGCATTGATATCAAGCAATCTCTTTTCTCCCGCCTCCTTGAGGTCAAAGTTTAGCCACTTAATGGCCCAATAAGCTCTATGCTCCATTTCCACCGGAAGATGGCAAGACTTGCCATAGACCAACTTGTAGGGAGTGGTGCCAATAGGTGTCTTGAAGGCGGTTCTATATGCCCACAGTGCGTCATTGAGCTTCATGGCCCAATCCTTCCTTGTCCTAGACACCGTCTTCTCGAGGATGGCCTTGATCTCTCGGTTGGAGATCTCCACTTGGCCACTAGTTTGAGGGTGGTAGGGTGTTGCCACTTTGTGAGTCACCCCATACTTAGCCAAAAGTGCTCCAAAGTTCCTATTTGTGAAGTGCTTCCCTCCATCACTAATGATCACCCTTGGTGTTCCAAACCTAGGGAAGATCACTCGGTTGAAGAACCGCACTACCACCTTGGCATCATTCGTAGGAGAGGCGATTGCCTCTACCCATCTTGACACATAGTCCACCGCCAATAGGATGAATAGATTTCCACATGAAGAAGGGAATGGTCCCATGAAGTCTACACCCCACACATCAAAAATCTCAACTTCTTGGATGTTGTTCAAGGGCATTTCATTCCTCCTTGAGATGTTCCCCATTCTTTGGCAAGCATCACATGCCGCTACAAAACCTTGCACATCTCTAAACAAGTTAGGCCAATAAAAACCGGATTGTAATACCTTGGCACACGTTTTGTGTGAGCTAGCATGGCCTCCATATGGTAAAGAGTGACAATGCCGGATCACACTCTCCACTATATCCTCCGGTATGCATCTTCTAAGCACCTCATCCGGGCCTCTCTTGAATAGAAGTGGCTCACTCCAATAGTAATGCCTTACATTGTTGAAGAATTTCTTCCTTTGTGCATACGTTAGTCCGGGAGGCACTTCCTCACACACCAAGTAATTCACAATGTCGGCATACCACGGTTCATTTCCTCTAGCCACTTGGAATAAGCATTCTTCCACCAATTGCAATTGCTCATCCCGGAATGAATCATCTATCGGGATGTTGTCTTTCCCAAGCTCCAATGGTGGGAGTCTACTAAGGTGATCCGCCACCGAGTTCTCGGACCCTTTCTTATCTCTTATCTCCAAATCAAACTCTTGGAGAAGAAGGATCCACCGGATCAACCTTGGCTTGGCATCTTTCTTTGTAAGTAGATAACGGATGGCCGCGTGATCCGTATAAACTATGACCTTCGCTCCAACAAGGTATGAGCGAAACTTCTCAAATGCATACACCACCGCTAACAACTCCTTCTCGGTAGTAGCATAATTGAGTTGGGCATCATCTAGCGTCTTGCTAGCATAGTAAATAGCATGAGTGCGCCCTTCTTTCCTTTGCCCCAAAACAGCCCCAACGGCCACATCACTTGCATCGCACATGATCTCGAATGGTAGACTCCAATCCGGAGGTTGCATGATAGGTGCGGAGATCAAGGCGTTCTTCAACCTACAAAACGCTTCAAGACAATCCTTGGAAAAGACAAAATCAACATCCTTCATTAGTAGTGTAACACCCCGATTCCGCGGAACTCGGGATGTCACATTGGGCTAGGATCTCACAATGGATCTTGACCCTAGCCTGACAACAAGTTCACTGGACCTTACAATATGGCACTGACAGATATAAAACAAATACATAAAACAGTATAAACTGTACAACCCAAAATAAACAACAACATAGCCGAGTATATAAAACGACAACCTCACACAGGAGGTACAAAAGAACATCCTCACGCACGAGGGGAACACAACAAACCCAAACCAACCACCTAATGTACGAGAGTCCTCGGCCTGTCACCCTGCCAGATCACCCAGTAGCGCCTAACATGTAAACATCTACAACACGGTATGAAACCGTTAGCTATCCATACACATATATAGAGTAATGCATAAGCACAATCACACATAGGGAAAGATAAACATACCAGCATGCTTTCACTCATTTACCCATTTATTCATCTCAATATAATGGTCATTCACTCAAATCGTATAGATATAGTATATATGAAACTAGGTGACACGAGGACCGATACATCCTCGCCTCTGAGCCTGCTAGCCAGCCGTACTAGTATCGGTCACACAATCCGTGTACCCTATGGGAGTGGATTGCGCCCTTCCTGTAAACCGGTCTGGCCTGACATCAAAGAACCTCCCAGACTCCACGGCGGGATGAAAGGGAAAGGTTATCACAGCCACGCAATGGGGCAATCAATAAAACATAGGTCGGTAAATACGACATCACATGCTATCATAGCAAACATATAAGGCACACACCACTCATACAAACACCCCATATAAGGATGGTAGCTAAGTAAGTCCTACGGACTTACCTCAACCTTGTATAAAGCTCAACCACAACTGGATCACCTCAACACTGGAGGGACAACACAACCTATAGACAAGGCATAAAGAGATGTCACATCTCTTATCAAACAAAGGGTCACACCTAGACCCAAAGGGATCCATAGGGATCATATACATCCTATAACCTCGAATAACATGCTAAATGTATATAACCTCGAATAACATGCTAAACCTAAAAGCCACATCAGGGCATAAACCCAACTCATGATATCATCACCAAATAAAATCCCACAATTACCAGAATAATGTAACGAGCATAAATGAAAATTCCAATTATCCATTTTAACCAACTTAAGGTTAATTTATACTAACCCGAAAAACGGAAAACGAATAAATTCATAACTTATTCGTTACTAACCCGATATACGAACCGGAAGAAGATACGGACTCCTGACGATACGGGGAGTAAGAGCACGGTATGAAACCTTACATTTGATGACTTGCGGTGGTCCGTCGACGCTCCGATAGCGGTAAACGGAAGCTTTACCAAAAAGCTAACAAACGGAAAATAGATTTGTACCACGATGTAGAGGACAAGATAAGGGACTCGTTGGTACAAGCTGATTTGAAAATGGATCGAAAGTGAAAGGTGGATGAGAGATTGAAGTTGAGCGTACGGTGGCTCTCGCTTCTCTCTGTAACTTCAATTTGAAAGTGTAAGGTAAGGATGAAGGTATAAGGTAGCAGCCTTCTTATCATCATATATAAATATATATTTATATAATATAAGATGAAAGGTGGAGATATGCAAGTTTAGCCGCCTTCATTTATATATATATATATATATATATATATATATATATATATATATATATATATATATATATATATATATATATATATATATATATATATCCATTTAATTGAAACGTGGTTATAATTTCCGATTTTCAAATTTTACCAAATTGGAATATAAAATTAAGAATATTATCGGGATAATTAATCCATAACTATCTCGTAAAATGAGTATTCTTAAGCCACATTTCTTAACCGCTAAGAATCGGAATAGAGACTCTTTTATCCGTTTCGTCTTTTTATATTATTTCACATCTAAGACATATCCAATGTCCCGATCATTTCTCTGAACTGCAACTTTATTTATTGGAGCTCTCAAATACTCCAAATAACACCGGTTGTTACATCATCTCCCCCTAAAAACAAGTTTCGTCCCGAAACTTGAACAACCCAAATCCTCTCGGGCCCATATGCCGAGGTATAACACTCACTCTATCGGAGGTATCACATCTCCGTTCAAAAAGGTCACAACCTATAACAAATCTATAACCTCAAACATCAACATGGAGGAATCATCCACTCCAGAAAGCAGGGCCATAACGCTACCCAAGGTAGAGAGGAATCACATATTTCGCTATACCACATCATAGGGCATAGAGGAAGCACATCTCTAGCCAACCATAAATATATACATCGTATGAAGGAATCACATCTCCACTGAACTATGTCCATCAAAGTAGCATGGAGGAAAGAACCGTCTCCAGCTGAATCCTAATCACACTCAAATAGCATGGAGGAAAGAACCATCTCCAACTATAAATACACATCATACTAGCACAACAAGATCTAACAAGATCATAAAGCATAACACAGCTAGCATGGAATAAACATATCAAGGCATGTAAGCATATAAACATATAATCACATACTCACCAAGATAGTACTAAGATCTATTCATCGACCCTAGGTGCATCTATCTCAACATAAAATTCTGGATAGTTCCTCTGGATACTATCCTCAGTCTCCCATGTAGCCTCCTCAGGTCCACGTCTCGACCATCATATCCTCAATATGGGAATGTCTTTCGAATGCAAGCGTTTCATATCTCATTCCAAGAATGTAATCGAATGCTCAATAAAAGTGTGGTTGGACTCAACCACCAAATCATCGTAACTCACAAGGTGTCTCGAGTCTAGTATACACTTCCTCAGTTGAGACATATGAAACACTGGGTGGATATCCTCTAATCTCATAGGCAAAGCTAAACATCATGCTACCTTCACAAAACTGATCAAGATCTCAAGTAACCGACATATTGGAAACTCAGTTCCTCATTCCATAATAACACAACTAATGTCTCACAGTTGAGATACCTCTAGCCGGACATGAACTCTCGCTTTAACTTTAGAGGTTAACGCCTCTTGTCTACATACAATATCTGGCGACTTTGTACAACCAGCATTTTTCCTTCAATCAACGTTACTTGAGCTATAAAATCCTGAATCTGGTCAGGTGTTATCCACTACTATTGCTAGATCACTTCTAGCATAAGGATATACAACATCTATGTCTATATATTGCCTCATAGGGCAATCCCAGAAAGATGCACGTCCTTCATTATTATATAATAAACTCATTAATGGAAGGTAATATAACAATCCACGTTTCCCATTCGACTTACAACTTATAATAGATCTTTAAGATCTAGATGATCCTCTCTAACTGACCATCTGTCAGGGGGTGAAGTGTAGTCATGAGGTACAGACTCATCCCCAAAGCAGTCTGAATCTGCTGCCCAAAATCTCAAATTAAAAACATCCATCTCGATCAGAAATGATCATTCTTGGTATACCATGGAGTCTCACTATCTGTCTAGTGTACTCCTCAGCCAATTCATTCACTAGCCACGTCCTTCTAATAGAAATGAAATGTGCCAGTTTCATTAATCTGTTACCAACAATCCGGATAACATCAATCTTCTATTGGGTCACAATCCCATAACAAAGTCCATAGAGATGTCCTCCCAAATTCTACTACTGCACTGTTAGTGGGTGGAGCTTATCTCTAGATCGGAAATACTCTATCTAGACCCGCTGACAGGTCACACATTGTATCACAAATCTGGTTATATCGGCTTCATATAATATAATCATCTCATCTTGTGGTACATCTTACTCGTACCTGAATGTACTGAATAAGGCGTACAATGGGTATACCGTAATATTCTCTGTCTCCACCTGCATCAGCAGGTACACAAAGTGGTCATGACTCTTCATCATTCCATCTACTCCCTTGGAGAACTATGATGCCTCAGTACGAGACATCCTTTCTCTAAACCTTGTCAAGTCCGGGCATGTCTCCTGCTTCTGTTGGACCTCATCCAACAGACCAGGTAGAACCTCTGCGGTATAACTGGGTATCCTCATCAAGGAACTGATTGTCCAACTCTAGCCAAGCTAGATTTCTCTGAAGCTGAAGCTGAACTATCTGTCTCACAATCATCTTCTCTTGGAGCGTCTTTCCGTTCCAGTTGTCGGCGACAACGTTCAACTTCTTGGAATGATATGGAACCTGCAGGTCAAAGTCTTGATCAACTTAAGCTCTTAACACTAGCGGTTATTCAACCCCTGTTGCAT
>BSUD01000005.1:118080789-118155427 GCA_033239045.1 Fagopyrum esculentum
TGTAAAGGAAAGTCCACCTTCTACTATATATCAAAGATCAACCATTAACGCATGCATCGAAAGACAAGAAGTGCATAGCACTCATAACAAACAAAACTCCACTAGGTAAACCATTAACAAGAATGGTACCTGTAACAGCTAACTCCCGTAGCTCCACTACATATCATTACTCGATCTCAGATCTATGCTCCTCAAGTATCACTAAGGTCCTCACTATAGCCTCCACTTCCACTCTTTCAACACCGGAAAGAGGAAGGTCTTGTTGGGAAGAAACACTACCTTGCTGACAGAAAGGGGCCAGATGGCCTAGTTCACCACATATGAAACAAGCTATCGGTGCCAAAGGGCACTCAGAATGCAAATGATCTGGATAGTCACAATTGTAACATAATTGTCTCATTCTTGCAACCTGTGCAATTGAAGGGTAACTCGACCTTCATCGTCCACCTGGAATGATCTCACTCTTGAAGGGAACTTGTAAAGGCAATGCCTTGCCTTGTCGACAAAACTTTGCTCTATGCCCTGCTTTACCACACGTAAAGCATATGATGGGCGCCTTTGGGCACACAGCTCGCCAGTGTCCCAACTTCCACGCAATTAAAACACTGTAGTTCCTTTCTAGTCATCTTCATGGCCAAAGGATCACTAGATTGTCCTGATATTGGACGTGGTTCACCATTCATCATCTTTGCTTCTCCACTAACTGATTCAATCCGTTGCTTCCTCTCTGATCCAGAAGCTTCAGTTGATCTCACAGATGTTGGTAAATCTGGTGTAGGTCTACCCGCTATCACCGCCTCATATACTTGCTGCATATACTCTTGAAACTCGGATCTATTCATGGAGACACGATCAGCCTCTTCAAACTCGTTCTCTGCCATAGGATAAACAACAGCGGAAACTGGTCCCTGACTTATCACCATTGGAGGAAGAGGGGGTGAACCCCTACCTCATCCCACTACAGATACTACTCTAGTCTGAGTCATCTGTAGGATATACGCACCTAATCTTATAAGGCTATATATATGCCATAGGTATCGATATGTATATAATACATCCACATAATCCATAGTACACACACACATATATATATATATATATATATATATATATATATATATATATATATATATATATATATACATATCTACGCTGCAGAGATCCATGGCAGAGGTGACGACTTCTCGTACATTCTATCCCAAAACCACAATTAAAACCAAAACCTTTGAAAACGTCAGATCCCATGTGGGCTCTGTTTATTTTACCTATCAAACCTCATTGCAGGTAGCAAGTGCCATTGTTGTCAACCTGGGCTCTGATACCAACTTTGTAACACCCCGAATCCGCGGAACTAGGGATGTCACATTGGGCTAGGATCTCACAATGGATCTTGACCCTAGCCTGACAACAAGTTCACTGGACCTTACAATATGGCACTGACAGATATAAAACAAATACATAAAACAGTATAAACTGTACAACCCAAAATAAACAACAACATAGCCGAGTATATAAAACGACAACCTCACACAGGAGGTACAAAAGAACATCCTCACGCACGAGGGGAACACAACAAACCCAAACCAACCACCTAATGTACGAGAGTCCTCGGCCTGTCACCCTGCCAGATCACCCAGTAGCGCCTAACATGTAAACATCTACAACACGGTATGAAACCGTTAGCTATCCATACACATATATAGAGTAATGCATAAGCACAATCACACATAGGGAAAGATAAACATACCAGCATGCTTTCACTCATTTACCCATTTATTCATCTCAATATAATGGTCATTCACTCAAATCGTATAGATATAGTATATATGAAACTAGGTGACACGAGGACCGATACATCCTCGCCTCTGAGCCTGCTAGCCAGCCGTACTAGTATCGGTCACACAATCCGTGTACCCTATGGGAGTGGATTGCGCCCTTCCTGTAAACCGGTCTGGCCTGACATCAAAGAACCTCCCAGACTCCACGGCGGGATGAAAGGGAAAGGTTATCACAGCCACGCAATGGGGCAATCAATAAAACATAGGTCGGTAAATACGACATCACATGCTATCATAGCAAACATATAAGGCACACACCACTCATACAAACACCCCATATAAGGATGGTAGCTAAGTAAGTCCTACGGACTTACCTCAACCTTGTATAAAGCTCAACCACAACTGGATCACCTCAACACTGGAGGGACAACACAACCTATAGACAAGGCATAAAGAGATGTCACATCTCTTATCAAACAAAGGGTCACACCTAGACCCAAAGGGATCCATAGGGATCATATACATCCTATAACCTCGAATAACATGCTAAATGTATATAACCTCGAATAACATGCTAAACCTAAAAGCCACATCAGGGCATAAACCCAACTCATGATATCATCACCAAATAAAATCCCACAATTACCAGAATAATGTAACGAGCATAAATGGAAATTCCAATTATCCATTTTAACCAACTTAAGGTTAATTTATACTAACCCGAAAAACGGAAAACGAATAAATTCATAACTTATTCGTTACTAACCCGATATACGAACCGGAAGAAGATACGGACTCCTGACGATACGGGGAGTAAGAGCACGGTATGAAACCTTACATTTGATGACTTGCGGTGGTCCGTCGACGCTCCGATAGCGGTAAACGGAAGCTTTACCAAAAAGCTAACAAACGGAAAATAGATTTGTACCACGATGTAGAGGACAAGATAAGGGACTCGTTGGTACAAGCGGATTTGAAAATGGATCGAAAGTGAAAGGTGGATGAGAGATTGAAGTTGAGCGTACGGTGGCTCTCGCTTCTCTCTGTAACTTCAATTTGAAAGTGTAAGGTAAGGATGAAGGTATAAGGTAGCAGCCTTCTTATCATCATATATAAATATATATTTATATAATATAAGATGAAAGGTGGAGATATGCAAGTTTAGCCGCCTTCATTTATATATATATATATATATATATCCATTTAATTGAAACGTGGTTATAATTTCCGATTTTCAAATTTTACCAAATTGGAATATAAAATTAAGAATATTATCGGGATAATTAATCCATAACTATCTCGTAAAATGAGTATTCTTAAGCCACATTTCTTAACCGCTAAGAATCGGAATAGCGACTCTTTTATCCGTTTCGTCTTTTTATATTATTTCACATCTAAGACATATCCAATGTCCCGATCATTTCTCTCAACTGCAACTTTATTTATTGGAGCTCTCAAATACTCCAAATAACACCGGTTGTTACAAGTAGGTTAGTTAGAGGCTTAGAAATTTTAGAGAAATCTTGGATGAATCTCCGGTAAAAACCGGCATGCCCTAGGAAACTCCTTACCCCCTTCACCGAGGTAGGTGGTGGCAATTTCTCTATTGTTTCAATCTTAGCCCTATCAACCTCAATCCCACGGTTAGACACCAAGTGTCCTAACACAATCCCTTCACTTACCATGAAGTGGCATTTCTCCCAATTTAAGACAAGATTTGTCTCCTCACATCTTTGTAATACTAATGACAAGTTAGCCAAGAAATCATCAAAAGAAGAACCATAAATAGAGAAATCATCCATGAACACCTCCATGATATTTTCTATGTATTCCGAAAAGATAGCCATCATACACCTTTGAAAGGTGGCGGGTGCATTACACAACCCAAATGGCATTCTCCTATATGCAAATGTACCCCATGGACATGTAAAAGTTGTTTTCTCTTGGTCATCGGGGTGGATAGGGATTTGGAAGAACCCACTATACCCATCTAGATAGCAAAAGTGAGAGTGTTGAGCTAACCTTTCTAGCATTTGGTCAATGAAGGGGAGGGGAAAATGATCTTTCCTAGAGGCCATGTTCAATTTCCTATAATCTATACACATTCTCCATCCCGTGACCGTCCTAGTAGGTATTAGTTCATTGTTCTCATTAGTTACTACCGTCATTCCACCCTTCTTAGGTACTACGTGAACGGGGCTAACCCACTTACTATCCGAGATAGGGTAGATAATTCCCGCATCTAGCAACTTAATAATTTCCTTTTTGACCACCTCTTTCATTATAGGATTCAATCTCCTTTGATGCTCTATAGAGGGTTTGTGGTTATCTTCCATCATTATCTTATGCATGCACAAAGATGGCTTAATGCCAACCAAATCATCAATAGTATAACCAATGGCTTTCCTATGCAATCTCAATTCATGTAGCAATTTAGCAAGTTCATCATCACTCAAGCATGCATTAACAATCACCGGATATGTAGAATTATCACCAAGGAATGCATACTTTAAATGAGAGGGAAGGGGTTTGAGTTCAAGTGAGGGAGGACCTTTTTTGGTTGAAGACGATCCAAATAAGATTGGATGAGATGAATCCAAAGCAAATGAAGACTTCCCTTGGCTCCTAGAAGCTTGATCATCATTAAGAGCTGATTCAGGGGAAACCACGGTTGGAATCACGGTTGGTTCAACTTTCACGGCCGTGGTTCCTTCCAGGCTTGTTTCTCGGAGTTGTCCAGAGAGTTTGACGGCCGTGGTTCCTAAATCTCGACCGTGGAACTTGCAGCTGTTCACAATTTCTTCATGGCTCTCAAACCCAACTCTTGGCTCTTCTTCCAACGCCTCCAAGGCTTTGATCTCTTCATTGCAATTCTCCTCTATGTCTTCCTCCATCATACTCAAGGTAAGAACCTGTTCCAAGGGATCCTTGATCAAAATCGAGCTCACCATTTCTCTAGATTCCTCTTGCTCGACTATGTTGAAGATATCTTCATCAAGGGTCGGCCCCTTCATCATTGTGGACAGCTTGAACTTGATGTTTTCCTCTCCAATGTTGAAGGAGAGAGTCCCGTTCTTGCAATCCACTAAACATCCGGATGTGGCTAGGAAAGGTCTTCCTAGGATGATGGGAACCGGGTAATCCGCCGGAATGTCCAACACTACAAAGTCGATAGGTACATAGAATCCTCCCAATTGCACCGGAATGTCTTCAAGAATCCCAACCGGGTGAGTGATGGATCGGTCCGCCATATAGAGGGTCATCTTGACCGGTTTTGGCTCTCCTAGCCCGACCTTGTTACTAAGTGCAAGCGGTATGATGCTTACACTTGCCCCAAGATCACAAAGGGCTTCGTACTTCACATCTCCTACTCCAATTGGAACACAAAAAGAGCCCGGATCCCTTAGCTTGGGGGGCATCTCCTCCTTCATTGTTTGGATCAACTCCGAGGATCTCTTGGTCATCCTAATCTCCCCATACTCCTCCAACTTCCTTTTGTTGGAGAGTATTTCCTTCAAGAACTTTCCGTATGCCGGCATTCCTAAAATGGCATCCATGAACGGAATGTTAATATGTAACTTGGACATTAGTTCAAGGAACTTACCAAAGTGATTGTCCAAACGAGCTCTTGCTCTTGATTGCGGGAATGGTAGTGGTGGCTTGTATGGAGGTGGTGCCACATAAGTTGGCTCTATATCCTTGCTCTTCTCTCCATCTTCTTGCTTTCTTCCCTCTTCTACCACTACTTGCTTCCCTTTAGCTTGGTCCTTGGGCAAAGGGTCCTTCATACTCAACCCACTCCTTGTTGTGATAGCCAAAACTTGGCCTCTTGGGTTGTCTTCGGTTCTTCCGGGAAGCTTTCCCGGATCTCTATGTGCCTCACCCGCCTTTTGAAAGACTTGTGCTTCCAAGACTTTTTGAGCCTTAGAAATTGAAGTGACGGTGCTCTCAAGTCCACTCAATCTTCCTAGCAATTGTTCAAACATGACTTCGGTTCTATCCTTTGAAGGTTGAGGAAAACCGGGTGGAGATTCTTGTGAAGCTCTTTGTGGTGGAATGGTGCTTGTGGAGGCGGGAGGGTTCAAGGCTCCATCCGGATTTGAGTAAGAAAAACCGGGATGGTTATGGTTTGGCCGGTAATTGTTGAATTGCCGGTTGTTGTTGAAGTTCCTTGGGCCTTGGTAATTGTTGAAGTTGCCTCTTCCCATGTAGTTGACATCCACCTCCTTGGAAGACAAGTTTGCTTGTGGAGGTGCTTGAGGAGTTGTTTGGCTCTTCAAGGTTGTAGTGCATAACTCTCTCAAGGATTTCAACTCGTTGTTGATGGCGTCAAGCTTGAAATTGCTCATGGTGACTTCACTCACCTCATATGCTCCCGCCTTTCTCCCTTCACTCTTCCTATGCGAGTACTTCTCAATCACTAGAGCTTGCTTCTCCACAAACTCCCAAGCATGATCCACATGTTTTTCCATAAATGTCCCACCGGAAAGTGATTGAAGTTTGAATTGGCTATCTTCATCAAGCCCCTTGAAGTAGATTTCCAATAGCTCAATCTTTGGTATGCCATGGTGCGGACAATCTAGGAGAAGATCTTTGAATCTCTCCCAAGACTTGAACAAACTCTCTCTATCCCTCATCACAAAGGCATTGATCTTCCCTCTTAACTCGGTGGTCTTGGAAGGTGGGAAGAACTTGGTCAAGAACTCGTTTGTCATCTCTTCCCAAGTGCCAACTCTCCCTTGTGGAATAGATTGATACCAAGCTAAGGCTTTGTCCTTTAGAGAGAAAGAGAAGGCCCTTAGCTTATGGTTGTTGCTCTCCAATCTTGGTGGTCTAAGAGTCTCCATCAAGATCTCATAATTCATCAAGTGTTGATGAGGGGACTCTCCTTCCATCCCTCCAAATTGATTGTGCCGGATCGTTTGTAGAACTTGAGGGCGGAGCTCATAGTTGTGGGTTGCGGGATCTCCTAGATTCACACCCGGTCGGTGTGCTCTTTGTGCCGGATCCATGCGTCTCCCTAGGGTTTGTGGCTCCTCAATGGCAATTGGAACAACCCTAACATTAGCCGCCGGTTGCGGTTGTGGTGGAGGTGGTGGAGGTTGTCGGCGATTAAGCTCTTCTTGGACAAGGGCTTGCCTAATCTCTTCAATCTCCCTCCTAGTTTCTTCTTGCCTCTCATTGGCAAGTCTCCTTTCTTCCTCCAAGAGTTCATCTCTAAGCCTTATTTGCTCTAAGGCTTCATCCAATTCAGCTTGAAGATTTCTACCGGCCATCTCTCTCTCTTTTCGGATGTTCTTAGATCTAGATCGAAGGGTTTTCTCCGGTTCGGGATCGAATGGAGCTAGATCCTTGCCACGAGATCTTCACATACACCTAAAGAGAAGTAGATGTCCTGAAAAGCAAAGACACAAACCAAAAAGAGATCAAAAGAAACAAGAAAGGTCTACACTAGAATCAATCACAAAATAGACTCAATCTAGACCTAGTCCCCGGCAACGGCGCCAAAAACTTGTTACGCTAGAAAGTGTGTACGCAATAAGCCTTAAATTTATACTTGTTATAATTATCCTAATTCTTAGCGCACCCGCAGTGTACGGGACGTACGTAGAAAGATAAGTACTCCAAGGTCGAACACGAAGACTAAGGTGAAATCGAACTAAGTTGTGATTGAATTTAGCAAGGTCTAAGTCTAAGAAAAGAGAAAACAAAGGAAGAAAATCTCAATTTGATTGGTTGGTTTTAGGTGATTACTTCAAAGATCAAATGCGTGCAAACAATCAATCAAAGCAAATTGGAAAATCAAAGCAAATAAACAAATCGAACAAGATATTGATCAAGAGAGAAGGAAAACGGATTCTAGGGGTTGGAAATTCCGGGTTATGGCATAATCTCAAGTTATCTATTCATTCTTTGGATTGATTATGATATGTTTGGGATTTAGTGTTTCTAAAATGGAATCAAGTACCGGGTAAGTCTCATGATCAACTAGTCCACACCTAAGGTCTCATTACCGGTTAAGTCTCTAAGAACCTAAGGATAGGATTTTAACACAAACCGGATTATTACCTAGAGGTCTAACCTATCCTTACCGGGTAAGTCTCGGAAAGGGAAGTTCTAAGCAACTATCCTAGCACACTTAATCCAATGGAGGCTTATTAGGCTCACCATTACCTAAGGCTTTACTATTTTAGATTCTAAGGGCAAGGATTACCGGGTAAGTCTCTCCTAACACTTATCTCTACACTAGGACACCCTAGGGTAGGTTAAACTCAGCAAAAACTTAGGGTTTCAACAATCTTATGAACCTAGGGTGAGATCCTTCGAATCAGGAAAATCACGGCTCGTTCTACAGAAACCACGGCCGTGGTTCTTCAAGAACTACCCGTGATTCCTAACAGTAGCTACGTCCATAAACAAAAATCATCCAACGGTACATCTAAGTTCATCCTATCATAGATCTAGCCATAACCATCCTTCCCTAACCCTAGAATCACATCAATCTAGCCTACAACATTCATATTGGAATTCAAAACAAACAAGCATAGATTCATGATCTCCATAGCAAGAAAAATAAGAGAAAGAAGATGAACAAATAAACTCCAAACACAATCCAAATCTGAAGATTGAATTAGAACGACTTACACCCCTTTCAAAGGAAGGTTCAAGGGTTCAAAAACTTCTAGAAATAAATCCGAAATACAAGAGTTAGGGATGTCTTCTCCTCTCCTCTTCAATGGCAATGGCTCCTTTCTTCTTCTTCTTGCACTTTCCTTCCTAGAAAAAATCCTTCTTCTTCTTGGAATATATTTTGTTCAAAGCAATAGAGAATGTGTGAGCTGCTCCCAAAACTACCCCAAAATCCCAGCTGCCTCTAACAACTATCAAGGACCACTTTTATAACCAATTTCTTCATGAGCTGGCCATGAGAGTCGTGGCACAGCTGTCACGAGAATCTTGCAAATTCCACGGTTGTTTCCACGGCCGTGGTCTTTCAGATGACCGTGATTCTTGTGCAGAAACTTTGTTTTGGATCATTAGGCTGTGGTTTGGTGCATGGCCCTTGTTTGCAAGGTTCCTTGAGTCATTCTTTGTGCTCTAATGAGTTGGAAACGCGTCCTCTGAGTGAGCGTCCCTCAAACGCATCGTTTAAGCTCGAAACTTCCCGAAATACCTACAAAACGCACACAAGTCCGTGTAGACGTCTATCTCGACAAAATACATGTTTTGAGTGCAAAACGCATTGGACTAGTGCTAGATAATGCATGATTGAGCGAGAATTTCTACCTAAATGTGCACCTAAAACTATGCTATAAATCGTGTTATCAATTGTCCAAACGAGCCCTTGCTCTTGATTGTGGGAATGGTAGTGGCGGCTTGTATGGAGGCGGTGCCACATAGGTTGGCTCTACATCCTTGCTCTTGCCTCCATCATCTTGCTTTCTTCCCTCTTCTACCACTACTTGCTTTCCCTTAGCTTGGTCCTTGGGCAAAGGATCCTTCATGCTCAACCCACTCCTTGTTGTGATAGCCAAGACTTGGCCTCTTGGGTTGTCTTCGGTTCTTCCGGGAAGCTTCCCCGGATCCCTATGTGCTTCACCCGCTTTTTGAAAGACTTGTGCTTCCAAGACCTTTTGAGCTTTAGAGATTGAAGTCACGGTGCTCTCAAGTCCACTCAATCTTCCTAGCAATTGTTCAAACATGACTTCGGTCCTATCCTTTGAAGGTTGAGTAAAACCGGGTGGAGGTTCTTGTGAAACTCTTTGTGGTGGAGTTGTGCTTGTGGAGGTGGGATGGTTCAAGGCTCCATCCGGGTTAGAGTAAGAAAATCCGGGATGGTTGTGGTTTGGCCGGTAATTGTTGAATTGCCGGTTGTTGTTGAAATTTCTTGGGCCTTGGTAATTGTTGAAATTGCCCCTTCCCATATAATTCACATCTTCCTCCTTGGAAGACAAGTTAGCTTGTGGAGGTGCTTGAGGAGTTGCTTGGCTCTTCAAGGTGGTAGTACACAACTCTCTCAATGACTTCAACTCGTTGTTGATGGCGTCAAGCTTGAAATTGCTCATGGTGACTTCACTCACCTCATATGCTCCCGCCTTTCTTCCTTCGCTCTTCCTATGAGAGTACTTTTCAATCACTAGAGCTTGCTTCTCCACAAACTCCCAAGCATCATCTACATGTTTCTCCATAAATGTCCCACCGGAAAGAGATTGAAGCTTGAATTGACTATCTTCATCAAGCCCTTTGAAATAGATCTCTAATAGCTCAATCTTTGGTATGCCATGGTGCGGACAATCTAGGAGAAGGTCTTTGAATCTCTCCCAAGACTTGAACAAACTTTCTCTATCCCTCATCACAAAGGCATTGATCTTCCCTCTTAATTCGGTGGTCTTGGAAGGTGGGAAGAACTTGGTCAAGAACTCGGTTGTCATCTCCTCCCAAGTACCAACTCGCCCTTGTGGAATAGATTGATACCAAGCCAAGGCTTTATCCTTAAGAGAGAAGGAGAATGCCCTTAGCTTATGGTTGTTGCTCTCCAACCTTGGTGGTCTAAGAGTCTCCATCAAAATCTCATAGTTCATCAAATGTTGGTGAGGAGACTCTCCTTCCATCCCTCCAAATTGATTATGCCGGATCATTTGAAGAACTTGAGGGCGGAGCTCATAGTTGTGGGTTGCGGGATCTCCTAGATTCACACCCGGTCGGTGTGCTCTTTGTGCCGGATCCATACGTCTCCCTAGGGTTTGTGGCTCCTCGATAGCAATGGGAACAACCCTAACATTGGCCGCCGGCTGCGGTTGTGGTGGAGGAGGTGGAGGTTGTCGGCGATTAAGCTCTCCTTGAACAAGGGCTTGCCTAATCTCCTCAATCTCGCTCCCTCCTTGTTTCCTCTTGCCTCTCATTGGCAAGTCTCCTTTCTTCCTCCAAGAGCTCATCTCTTAGCCTTATTTGCTCTAAGGCTTCATCCAATTCAGCTTGGAGGTTTCTTCCGGCCATCTCTTTCTCCTTTCGGATGTTCTTGGATCTAGATCGAAGGGTTTTCTCCGGTTCGGGATCGAATGGAGCTAAATCCTTACCACGAGATCTTCGCATACACCTAAAGAGAAATAGATGTCCTGAAAAGCAAAGAAACAAACAAAGAGAGATCAAAAGCAACAAGAAAGATCTACACTAAAAACAATCACAAAATAGACTCAATCTAGACCTAGTCCCCCGCAACGGCTCCAAAAACTTGTTACGCTAAAAAGTGTGCACGCAATAAGCCTTAAATTTATACTCATTATAATTATCCTAACTTCTAGCGCACCCGCAGTGTACGGGACGTTTGTAGTATGGAGAGTACTCCGAGGTCGAACACAAGGACTAAGGTGAAATCGATTCGGTTTTGTGATTAAGTTTAGTGAAGGTCTAAGGTTAGAAAAGAAGGAAATAAAGGAAGGAAGAAAATCTCAATTGTTTTTGTCGGTTTTAGGTGATCAGATCAAAGATCACAATTCGTTGCAAAGCAAACAATCAAACTAAACCAAAAATCACAAATAAACAAATCAAACAAGATATTGATCAAGGGAAAGGAAAGACGGATTCTAGGGGTCGGAAGTTCCGGTTATGGCATAGAACTCAAGTTATCTATTCATTCTTTGGATTGATTATGACATGTTGGGATTAAGTGTTTCTAAATTGGGATCAATTACCGGGTAAGTCTCATGATCCAACTAGTCCACACCTAAGGTCTCATTACCGGTTAGGTCTCTAAGAACCTAAGGTTAGGAATTCTACACAAACCGGAATTGTTAATTAGGGATCTAACCTATCCTTACCGGGTAAGTCTTGGAATGGGAAGTCCTAATCAACATTCCTAGCACATCTAATCCAATGGCGACTTGTTAGGTTCACCACTACCTAAGGTTTTGCTATTTTAGATTCTAAGGGAAGGGATTACCGGGTAAGTCTCTCCTAACACTTAGTCACTACACTAGGATACCCTAGGGTAGGTTAAACTCAGCAAAACTTAGGGTTTCAACAATTTTATGAATCTAAGGTAAGATCCTTCAAACCAGGAAGAATCACGGTTTGTTCTACAGAAACCACGACCGTGGTTCTACAAGAACTACCCGTGATTTCTAACAGCAGCTACGTTCATAAGCAAAAATCATCCAAAGGTAAATCTAAATCCGTCCTATCATAGATCTAGCCATAACCATCCTTTCCTTACCCTAGAATCACATCAATTTAGCCTACAACATTCATAATAGAAATCAAAGCAAGCAAACATAAAATCATAACCTCCATTGCAAGATAATGAAAGAAAATAGATGAACAATGAACTTCAAAAACAACCAATCTGAAAATGGAATTAGAACAACTTACAACCCTTCCAAAAGAAGGTTCAAGGGTTCACAAATCTCTAGAAATAAAATCCGAAATACAAGAAGCTATGGTGTGTGTTCTTCTCTCCTCTTCAATGGAACCTTTCTTCTTCTCTTTGGCACTTTCCTTCCTAGAAAAAATCTTCTTCTTTGGAGAATATATTTGTTAGAGAAATGGATAATGGATGAGCTGCTCCCAAACTACCCCAGCTGCCTCAAATAACCCATCAAGGACCACTTTTATAACAAATTGTGCATGAGCTGGCCATGAGAGTCGTGGCACAGCTATCACGAGAATCTGGCAAAATCCACGGTCATTTCCACGGCCGTGGTTTGTCAGGGAACCGTGATTCTATGCAGAAACTTCGCCTTGGATCATTAAGCTGAGATTTGGTGGATGGCTTGTGTTGGCAAGGCTCCATGAGTCCTCCTCAGCCTTTGGCTTGTGTCTTAATGGGTCCGAGGGTGTGTCATTTAAATGAAAGACCTTCAAACGCACCGTTTAAGCTCCTAAACTTCCCGAAATACCTACAAAACGCGCACAAGTCCGTGTAGACGTCTATCTCGACAAAATACGTGAATTGGGTGCAAAACGTTTTGAACCAATGCTAGATTATGCATGAATGAGCGGGAATTCTATCTAAATGTACACCTAAAACTATGCTATAAATCGTGTTATCACCGACAGGGGGAGCTCTTTAGTCTGTATTGCATGGTGACTGGAGGTATCCCGGACTTTGGCTTGATGCTGGCAGAGGATCTGCACAGGATCAAGGCCAAGGCTAAGGGAGACATCTGCTGCGGAGGCCTTGTCACCCACATTGCTAGCTATCAGGACATGGATCTTAGTGCTTGCACTATGGTGGCGGCTGCCAAGCCGCTTGAGCTGCAGGAGATGATCACTCGGCGGATTCTGGTTCCCCGAGGTCTAACTACACCGTACGTGGCCATGCCATGGGAGCTGACTGCACCACAGGGGATCAGGTGGTCTGCCCAGTTTTCTATTTATGACCCTCATTATTGGCAGACCGCTTGGGCCCCACTGATGAAGGACTACAAAGAGGCAACAACTGCCCCAGTTGAGGAGGAGGCAGATGATGAGGAGACGGCTGATGATAGAGATGGTGGAGTTCCGATGGATATAGGGACGGATACTGCAGGGACTAGCGCACCAGTTATAGATCTGGATGATGAGGACACTGAGCCTGCACTTGCTACTTCTCCAGTGAGACCTGCTAGGCGTAGGACACGCCGACACAGAGTTCCAGAGGCTCACCGTCGGATCGATGATCTGATGGATCAGGTTATTGATTCATATGCCGCTTTGTCACTGGATATCCGCGAGATGCAAGAGTGGCAGCATTACCAGCACATGATGGCCCAGATCCAGTTTAAGTACGTCATGGGCTATCCGTTCGACCCGACCCAGTATCCGTATGTGCCACCACCACCACCACCACCGGATCGTGACTACTGAGAGCTGCAGGATTTTCTTTCTTATTTTTATGCACTTCAGCTTATTATCCGGTGAGTATTTTATTCTCTTAGACTTATTTTGACCCACTGGGACAGTGTGTCCCAAGTATGGGGTATTTGTGTATTATTTGACACTTATGATGTATGACTTTATTTAACCGGATATTTATATTTATGCTTCATTTTTGCATCTATATGTTTATTTGAGATTGCATGCATACTTACAGGTTATTTGATTGAGAAAAACGTCGAAACTGAAAGAAAAACTGGTTTAAAAAAAAAAAATTTTTGGACCTCGACCGGGACAGTTCTGGCCGAACGAGGTGTTTCACCTCGGTTGACCTAAGAACACCTCGACCGAGGTAGGTAAACTGAGAGTTTTCGAATTGATTTTGTGCTTCTTATTTGGATATGATCTCAGTGAAGATCTTGTTTACTGACTGGTTTTGAAATTCTTTATGTCTTTGAAAGGTTTTATAATATGTTTAAGTTGCTAAATGCTTTGTTTGAAATTATTGGCATGTTTAATACTTTGTTTTATCTAAATTATGTTGAATTTGAAGGTTGACACCACATTATGAGTTCTCTCACTTTCTTCCTGGAAAGACCAAGGCAATTCATTCTTTTCTCTTCTTCTTCTTGATCATGCTTAACCCCTCATATACATTTTGCCTCCCTTTACCTATCCGGGAATTTGGAAGCAAGCGAAGTGGTGAAAGCAAGTAAAAGTTGAGAAGTGGGCTGGAAGTGAAAGTGTTAGAAAGAAAGAAATAGGTTTGGGGAAGTCAATCATGATGATGAGTAACTAGGCACCATTCACATAGCCGGGTGTTTGTGTCTTGCCAAAGTCGGATTGAGCGATATTCCTAACGGGTCATGGTATGTGCATCAAGGGTTTGATGCATCTCAAGAAATTGATGATTGTTGATTTCCTAGGCTTTGGTTATTGTGCACCTCTGTCCATGCATCCCAAAAAGTAAAGTAAAAAGAAAAAGTGTGAAATAAGCAAAGCTTATTGGTGGAAGATGTTGAAAGTCAAAGTGAAAGTGAAGTATATCCTTTTCCCGGATTCTAGCACCACATTACCTTACATACATCCCTACCCTACATGTTTCTTAACCTTTCTTTTGGGAAGCCCTTGAGACCTCGAGCTTGTTGATTGACTTAGTGGTTTAAACTGGATTATGCATGATTAATTTCGATAATTATGACTTATTATGCATTCTATGATTTTATGCAAAGATGAACAACTTTCTTATATTTATAAAATGTTTTGATCATACATTGATTTTAAATTCCATGAAGTATTCTCTTAGAGTGATCTATGATTGTAGCACACCATAAAAATGTTTTGAAAGACTTTTTCATTGATTTTCATGACTTATAATCCATTCTATCTTGTCTTTTATATGAGGAACTTGCTTGGGGACAAGCAAGGGCTAAGTATGGGGTATTGTGATAGCATGAATTATAGTCCATATTTTGGGGTTTGTTTGGACGTTTTATCTTCAATAATCTGCATGTTTGTATGTATATTATGTGATTATATTACCATTTCATCTACCTTTGCGAGAATCGATGTCTACACCTAGTTTTGTTGTAATCGTAGGTAAAATGGCACGTTTTGCATCAAAAAGGAGCAAAAGGAGCTATGGAGTCATTAGAGCTACATCCAGGAAACATAAGGAACCCTCTAGGAAGCATAGCCATGGATATAGGATTCACTTTGGACCAGATTTGAGAGATTTCACATTCAGTTGTGACTCAGCTCGGTTGACCATAGATTCACCTCGACCGAGGTGATCCAGAGAAGTCGACTCGACCGAGGCGAACACCTGGGACGCGGCGAGAATATTTTATTCTTGGCTGAGATCTTTTATCTTTGGAAAGAGATCTTATATTTTTGGGCTTGGCTCTTGGAAGGAAGAAGATATGCTAGATTATATATTTTACCTATTTTTATGGGAAGAGATCTTTCTAAGATATCTTATCTTTGGAGAGTTGTTTTCCTATAAAAAGGGTTGGATTTCCACAAATCCAACATCATGCTATACCATCGATCAGGGTTTATACACCGCTGCATACATCAAAGATCCGTTGCAGCCATACTCCAGTTGGGAGATTTGAAGAACCTTTTTGAAGGTTGAAGGAAGATTGAAGTCTATAGCTTTTATAGCTTTTGAAGGGTTTTTGTAAGATTATCTTAGATTCCCTTCCTTGTTGTCTTTCTTTGTTGGATTTCTATCCAAGGAACGCTTTTGATTGTGATATTTGATTCAGTTATTGAAGTCTTTTCATTAAACTCTTCTTGTTCAAATATTCACCTTCTTCCCATATACTTGATTAATACTTTCATGATGATGAGTGGCTAATCTTCTTGTGTGATTCTAGGGTGATTGGCTGAAGGTTGTGGGAAAAACAATGATAGAATAATCTTAGATTCGAGTAGGACCCTAAAAGTTCGAGTCTTTAACCTTAACCCTAAGCATCTCGCTCAGTCGATGAACATCTCGGCCGGGGTGGAATTCGTCTGACCGAGGTGACTTATCTTATCCGAAACTGAGAGTTAAGTGTTAGAGTTTGCCAAATCCTATTCCTATTACACCTTTCCTGGTTCAATGCAAGCCTAGGATGAGACTTACCCGGTAATTCCTTTGTTTGTGTACCTAAGATCATAAGTGTAGGTAATAAAGGTTTATCCTTTATTTGGGTTTGAGTGTGCTTTCACCCCATCTTTGTGAGTTGGCCTGAGACTTACCCGGTAAAGGTTGATTCTATTCCCTTAGATGGTGTGTTAGTTTGAGGTTATAGTTCTTTATCTTAATTCCTTGAGACTTACCCGGTAATAGGAGTTATAGTTTAGGATTAGTGAGTAGTGAGACTTACCCGGTGATCTATTCCACTTTAGTAACACCTTCCCCATGCAAAAATCTCAGCTTTGTCCGCTTATCTTTAGATCTTGAGTTGGAACCACAACTAGATGCTTTAATCCCTAGAATTGTATATTTGTTTTATTGACTTCTATATCATCTTTGATTGTTTTAATTGCTTGTGGTTAGTGATTGCTTAAGCATACCGTAATTGGACTTTGTTTCAATAAGTCCCTGTGATCGACCCCTGGAATTCCTTGCTTTTTACTACGATTGACCCGTACACTGCGGGTTCGCATCCTTGTTTTAAGCTTACGTCTAGGGTATAAATTTAAAGCTTGCACACACCGTTTGGAGCGAACAAAAACTCTTGAGGAGTTTTGAGGTTAAAGACACTGGCATGAGAACTATTTATAAGATAGGCAATAGTGGTTATGGCTTCATCCCATAGGGAGTATTTTAACCCAAAGGAGACAAGTATACATCTAGCTTTCTCAAGGAGGGTCCTATTCATTCTCTCGGCTATATCATTATGTTGAGGGTACCAATGACAGTTAAATGTCTCTTTATGTCTTTTCGTGGCAAAAGGTGTTGAATTATGTGTTATAAAATTCCAGCTCATTGTCAGTCCTAAGACATTTCAACATACGGTTGGTTTAACCTTCTATTGTGGTTTTTCAATGCTTCAAGTTTTCTAGGGCATCACTCTTATTTCTAAGGAGATACACCCACACTTTTTTAGGAAAAGTGTCTATAAGAGACATAAAGTATCTTCTACCTTCTATAGTATATGCATGACACTAGAGGTCGGAATGGACATATTTTCGGTGTTTGGTAGCTTTGAAATTGATCTAGCAAAGGAATCTCTAGTAGCTTTGTCTAAGATACAAGTTTCACAGGCTTGCATGTCACTAGGCTTCCCAAGTATACTAACCATGTTTAAAATATATTGTAAACTTTTGTTCCCTACGTGTCCTAATATGGGTTTGCTCAAAGAAACAGATTTATCAACATCACTCAATTCAGGTTTGCCAACAACATGATAAATGTCATTCCTTTTACTACCCTATAATTTCAACTTTTGAAATCACTAGATATTTCTTATTAAGACCTTAATTTGCTTCACATTAAGTCCATATTTTATCCCATACTACCTAATTAAATCTCTCAATTAACCATTTCTTTTTCTAACACATATGGTTGTAACTCCTAACATCAATTCCATATTTAAACTATTTTTTCTTCTTATTTTTAACTATAAAAACTTCTCTAGGAAATGACCGGTGGTATTGTTACAGTTTTAGACATTCACTTGGTGAGGATTTATTGCTTCACATTAAGTCCATATTTTACTTCATATTACTCAATTATCTCTCGTAATAAAGCATTTCTTTTTGTTCTCTTAATTAAGCATTTTTTTTTTGTAACTTCTATGATTGTAACTCATAAAAATAATTATATATTTAAATTATGTTTTCTATTTATTCCTAACTATAAAAACTCTCTCATGAGTATATCAGCACACTAAATTACAAACATTAACAACATTAGATAGGTGGTAATGGTCTAATCTCATTTTAATTTAAATCATTGGCGTCACTTTCATTACATAGCATATGTCTTATAGCGGATGAGTCGGGGGTGACTAGGGTCTCGAGGTAGGGAGAATATACGGATGAGTGTGTGGTAGTAACCAATCAAAGTAACCATCTTTGACATCCCACTATAACCGAGCTGACGGGAGATGTAAAATTGGGTGCAAATGCTCGTATCAACCGGCTCAGTGATTATGCTTTGTCAGAAACCGGACCTCATATGCCTTGATCTTCCCCTTTCTCTTCTTCTCGCATGGCTCGATCACATTTTCCGGCAACATTGACCCTTACCAAATTGATCTCGAGTAGAAGAGTGCACCCATATAAGGAATGATATTTCATGGCGTATCTCAAGTCTTGATGTCAATGTGGGTCCGCTTCTAAATGGCCTCTGAACACCGAAAATACATCCAAATCCATCTTTGTAAAAATATAATGTTACATCATTCATCAAACATAATATTTTAACAATAACTTGTAAGTAAAAGTCATATTGATCTCGAGTAGAAGAGTGCACCCATATAATTGGGCTCCGCCCGATCAAGGCAACTCTTCAAGTGAACGATACAAGTTAGCAAGGACGTCAACACCCCAAGCATACCTAGTAGATTGCTCGTGGTCAAGTACAAGGTCACCCAATGGGTGTTTCACTATTTGGGCTGACTTATCACGTATATTGTACAACACAATATGTTTAGCAAAAAACCAGATGTGATGTGCTCTGTTGCCACTCCTTTGTAATCATACCACCTAAGTTCTTGTTCAATTCTTGCAAAGGAATTCCTCCTTCTTTGTAGAACTTTTGCACCTCCGAGCATTCCATACAAACATCTCGGTCATACGGGTCCTCAAATTTGAATCTTCCCATGTGAAACCCAACTCCTCCCCATCAATTGAAAGGCCCAACAAGCATCCAGCGGCATGAAGTGTCATCGACATCTCACCCTATGGGAAATAAAACATGTTAGTCTCCAGAAACCAACGCTCGATAAAAGCCAATATGAGAATGTGAATGACATGGTCCCGATAAAGGTCACGCAAAGACGTGAGGTTGTTGTGATGGGTTAGTGTCATCCTTGGGACAGGGTCAAATGGCACTCGTTCGTCACAATAACTAATCCACCTCCCACAATGGTGCACCTTTAACATTTTATGAATTGAAATCAAAATGAATATTTAAGATTATTTCACCCATGCAATATATATAACAGGTTTTACTAATTATAGATATACTCTTGAGGTTTTTGATCCTTCTCAATGGGTGTAGGATGCAATCCAACATCCTCCATACCCACCGGCATGTCATCCGCACGTATAGGAAGATCATTACTAGTTGTGAGGGGTTGAGTGGGGAACATCAGTATTTTAGATTGCACATTGTCACTTGCCTGAGTCACCGCTGAAATAGTTGGGCTTTGTTGTCGAATATCAGTCGGCAAAACCTCCACAAATAACTCTTATACCATCGGTGTCCATGTAACCGATGTTTGTCTAATCGGAACCCCTAAATTATTTGAGGATGATAACTCCACTTTGATTATAAATTGATTATGTGAATGATGGAAGACTTAACATTTGTATGCGGTTTTATAAACTAACAAATATCGATTGTATTTCTAGATTGCATGTTTTGGTTTGTGTTGGTTAAATGTGTGCATGCGTTGAAAATCATTTCACGGGAAGAGCACATGTCTTGAAACACATTACAAAGGACGAGCATGGAGACCTTGAAATGTATTACAAAGGACAAATGAGGAAGCCTTGAAAAGCATTACAAAGGTGGATTCGGCTAAGGGATTTCAATACAAGATTCGAATATCTCAACAACCAAAACGAAGATCTCTTGATAGCATGTATTATAGTTTATATTTTGAGATTGGTTTAGACGTTTTATCTTCATAATTCTGCATGTATGGATGTATATTCTCTGATTATATTGTTGTTTTGTCTACCTTTGCGGGAATCGAGGTCTACACCTAGTTTCATTATAATTGTAGGGAAAATGGCACGTTTTGGACCAAAATGGAGCTAAGGAAGCTAAGGAGTCATTGAAGCTACATTATGGAGCTTTGAGAAGATCTCAGGAAGCATGAAAATGATTTGGATGATTGATTTTGGACCAGATTCGAGATGATTTACATTCAGCTGAGATTCACCTCGGTCAGCTACAATACCACCTCGACCGAGGTGATCTTGAGGAGCGTCTGGACCGAGGCAAACACCTTACCGCCGACAAGATCTTTATTTTTGACCGAGATCTTCTATTTTTGGAAAGAGAATATCACATATTTTTGGCTGGATTTCTGGAAAGAAGATATTATATTTGGCTGATATGTTTTGAGAGATATGGATATATTTTATAGGAAATTATCTTTTTAAGAAATATTTTATCTTTGGAAGATAATTCTCCTATATATATGGGCTAATTTTCTACAATTCAGCCATCCTGAAATCTACAGATCACCGATTTTCTGAAGACTTCGATGGAAGAGTTGAAGTTTTGAAGGTTGAAGTTCAAGGAAGGAAGGAATCAAGTTGAAGGTTACTTTGAAGGAGTTTGTATGATCTTCTTAGTTTGACTTTTGGTTTTGTTGTCTTTTCTGATTTGTGATTGAGGAACGCTGATTGTTTGTTTGTTTGTTTGTTTGATTCAGTTATTGAGATCTTTGTGTTCAGGTTTTCTTGTTTGAATATTGATTCACTTCTTATAAATTTGATTATTGTTATCATGAGGATTGTTGGCTAAGTTCCTTATGCGATTCTAGGGTGATTGGCTGAAAGTTGTGGGAAAGACAATGATAGAGTGATCTTAATTCAAGCAGGACTCTTAAAGCTCGAGTCTTTACCTTAACCGTAGAACACCTCGGTCAGTCATTGAACAATTCGTCCGGGATGGAATTTAACTGAATGAGGTGAACCTTTCCTGAACCTTAACTGAGTTAAGAGTTTCAGTTTGCCAATTCCTATCCTTGTTATACCTTTCCTGGTTCAACGCAAGCCTAGGATGAGACTTACCCGGTGATTCCTTTGCTTGTTTACCCAAGATCATGAGTATAGGTAATAAAGGTTATCCTTTAATGGGGCTTGAGTGTGCCTTCATCCCATCTTTGAGAGTTAGCCTGAGACTTACCTGGTAAAGGTTGATTCTATTCCCTTGGGTGGTGTGTTGGTTTGACATTATAGTTCCTTTCCTTAGTACCTTGAGACTTACCCGGTGATAGTATATTTGGTTTGGGATAGTGAGTAGTGAGACTTACCCGGTGATCTATTCCTACCTTAGAAACACCTTCCCTTTACAAACCTCAGCTTTGTCCACTTTGTCTTTTGAGATCTTGAGTCGGAACTACAAGTGGATGCTTTAATCTCTAGAATCTACATTCCCTTTAATTTATTTGACTTTTATATCATCTTTGATTGCTTTAATTTGGTGTTGGTAGTTATTTAACAACCTGATTACCGAACTTTGTTTCACCATAGTCCTTGTGATCAACCCCTGGAATTCTTGCTTTTATTACAATTGATCCGTACACTGCGGGTTCACATATTGTTCAAGCATACTTCTTGGGTTATAAATATTAAAGCTTGCACACACCTTTTGGAGTGAACAAGTTTGTAGCGCCGTTGTTGGGGACTTGGTCTAGACCAAGTTCGGTCTCGGTTGTCTTTCGGGGCTATTGCCCTTGTTGCTTTTGACCACTTTACTTGAGTGTTTTCGCAGGATCTTTCCTTAGGTTTATGCGAACAACTCGTGTTGGAAAGGAAATTGTTCCCTACGATCCCGAACCAAAAAAGACCTACAAGAGAAGATTGAAAGAAGCTAAGATGGCCAATCAAGACAATCGCGATCTTGAAGCCGAATTGAATGAAGCATTGGAACAGCTACGCCTTAGTAAGGAAGAACTACAGCGAGAGAAAGACGGGACTAGCTCGCGCAAGAACAAAAGGAATTGAGGAGATATGGCCGCTCTAAGGTCCCAATTTCTGCCTCGACCGATCCCAGATCCTCGACCGAGGCAAGACCCAGTTCAAGTTGCCCCGGCCGAGATACACCTACCACCTCGGATGCCTATCCGAGATGTTCTTTTTGATGGAGTTCCACAAACCCTAGGACAGAGGATGGACCACAATAAGCAAGTCAGGCGTCCAGGAGTCAACCTAGGTGATCCAGCTGAGAATGATTATGAACTTAGACCTCAAGTTCTAACCATGATTCGACAATGTCAATTTGGAGGTTTGGAGAGAGAGTCTCCGCATCAGCACTTGCAAAATTATGAGATTCTGATGGAGACTTTGAGACCTTCAAGAGTGGAGAATAACAACTACAAGTTG
The DNA here is from genome assembly GCA_033239045.1 of Fagopyrum esculentum. NCBI lineage: Eukaryota > Viridiplantae > Streptophyta > Magnoliopsida > Caryophyllales > Polygonaceae > Fagopyrum > Fagopyrum esculentum. Next base: position 118,103,205 of record BSUD01000005.1, read on the forward strand.
AGGCCTTTCTATTTCTCTTTAAAAGACAAGGCGCTTGCTTGGTATCAATCTCTTCCGGTCGGAAAAATCAACACTTGGGAAGAGATGACGACAGAGTTTCTTACTAAGTTCTTTCCCCCTTCTAAGACCGCTGAATTGAGGGGAAAGATCAATGCTTTTATTATGAAGGACAAAGAGAGTTTGTCCAAGTCATGGGAGAGATTCAAAGATCTTCTTTTGGATTTCCCACATCATGGGATTCCAAAGATTGAGTTGTTGGAAATATACTTCAAGGGTTTGGATGGAGATACTCAATTCAAGCTCCAATTACTTTCCATGGCACATTCATGGATATGCAAATAGATGGAGCTTGGGATTTCATTGAAAAGTAAGCTTTGCACATGGAGAAGTACTCCAATCAAGGAACTGAAAATGGAGCAAGGAGAGTTAGCTTCCAAGACACATCATCAAATGGAGCTCAACTTGCCTCGCTTAGCAATGAGGTAAAGGCATTGAAGGAGCTTTTAGTAGCTCAAACTAAGAAGGAGCAAGATGAAGGATATCAAGGAAGAAACAACTATCAAGAGCCGCGGAACAACAATTACAACAACAATAGAAACTACAACAATAACAATTGGAGATCTAATCAACAAAATTCTGGTAACCCTTATTCTCATGCTAATAATGCTCTTAACGCCCCCTCTTCTTCTTCTACTCCATTGAGAAGCCAAGAGCCTGCATCAAGTTCGTCTCAGCCAGAAAAGAAAGATGTTGTGCTGGAGGCAATTCTGATCAAGCTCAACGCTATGGAGATATCGATGAATTCATTATTGAAGGCACAAAAAGCCTTAGAGCAACAATTCTTCAACAAGGCGAATGAAGCGCCAAGAGATCCAGGGAAGCTCCCAACAAGGACAGAGAGCAACCCTAAAGGACAGATTATGACAATAACAACACGCAGTGGATTGAAGACTGCAGATCCAGTACCTCGGTCAAGCCACGACCAGAAGAACACTTCGGTCGAGGCCTCACCGAGATGGAGCCCCAGAAAGCGAAAGATAAATCTGAAGTTTATGTTCCACCTCCAGCTTATAAACCACCACTTCTCATTCCCTCAGTCAAGGGCGAGGGCACATCTAGACAAGCACTTTGGTAAGTTTCTAGACCTAATGAATAAACTACGCATTAACATCCCTTTCCTTGATGTCATTCTAGGGATGCCCGCCTATGGGAAGTTCTGAAAGAGATTCTATCAAGGAAGAGGAAGCTGGAAGATTTTGGGGAATTAAGGATGACATCTAAGTCTTCGGATCTCATTCAAATCATGAAGTAGAAGATGCCAACTAAATTAAGTGATCCCGGTTCATTTGGCATTCCCATTCAAGATGGGGATGTAACTTATGATGCACGTTTTGATCTAGGAGCCAGCGTGAGCATCATTCCGCTGGAGCTTTGTGAGAAAGTCGGACTTGGAGAGCCCAAGCCGGTGAAGATGACGCTATACATGGCGGATCACTCCATTACCCGTCCCGTGGGTATTTTAGAGGATGTTCCCATCAAGTTAGGTAATTTCTACATACCTATAGACTTTGTTGTACTTTACATTCCCGTAGATTATCCCATTCCTATCATTCTCGGGAGACCATTTCTAGCAACTTCGGGTTGCAATGTAGATGGTAAGAACGTCAAGTTGAAATTCAACATTGGCGGCGATCATGTGGAGTTTGCATTACTTTCTACAATGAAGGGGGAGCTGCTGGAGGATGACATCTTCAACATCTATGATGAAGAAGAATCAAGAGAATTGGTGATCTCTATCCTTATTAACGACCCTCTTGAAAGAGTTCTTAGTTTTAGTTTAATGGAGGAAGGTATAGATGTCTCTTGTGATGCAGATATATGAAGTTTAAAGGCATTGGAAGAAGATCCAGGAGCTAGATTTGATAGACTGTTTCAGAAGAAGAAAAGCACGTTAGGTTTCGGTCCTAGTTCCAGTACCTCGACCGAGGCACTTCCTGGACCAAGCGAGGTGTTCTTATCTGAAGAACATTTCGGTCACCCACCTCGGGGACCGACCGAGATAGCAAGTGAGATGTTGTCAACTGAGGACAACGAACTTTCTGATTCGTTTTCTGAGAGTCACTTACAGTTGGTGGAGTACTGGCTCCGCCAAGTTTCTGATGGTAAAGAACCTTGGTATGCTGATATTGTTAATTACCTTGTTTGTCAGGAAATACCGCCAGGATTGACATACGCTCAAAGGAAGAAGTTCTTCAAGGATGTACGCCATCACTACTGGAATGAACCTCAACTATTCAAGAGAGGTCCAGATGGGATGCTTCGACAATACATTCCGGAGGATGAAGTTGCTAGTGTCATACGACATTTCCACTCGCTTCCTTGTGGAGGACATGCTAGCGCTCACAAAACGTGCGCTAAGGATTTGCGTTATGGTTTCTTTTGGCCTACATTGTTTAAGGATGTGCAAACGTTTGTTGTTTCTTGTGATGCATGTCAAATAACAAGGAACTTGTCAAGAAGGAACGAGATGCCACTCAACAATATTCAGGAGGTTGAGATTTTTGATGTATGGGGAGTTGATTTCATGAGACTTTTCCCATCATCCGCAGGAAACCTCTACATTCTCTTAGCTATTGATTACGTCTCTAGATGGGTGGAAGTCATTGCCTCCCCCACTAATGACGTCATGGTAGTTGTGAAGTTCTTCAATCGGACTATCTTTCCACGTTTTGGGACACCCCGCATCATCATTATTGATGGAGGGACATATTTCAACAACCGGAAGTTCAAGGCACTTCTATCGAAGTATGGGGTAACCCACAAGGTAGCAACCCCTTATCACCCTCAAACTAGTGGGCAGGTTGAGATCTCGAATAGAGAAATCAAGGCAATTCTGGAAAAGACCGTCTCTAGGACGAGGAAGGATTGGTCCATGAAGTTGGACGATGCTCTTTGGGCTTATAGGACCGGATTCAAGACTCTCATTGGTACCACCCCTTATAATTTGGTATATGGGAAATCTTGTCATCTACCCGTTGAGCTGGAGCACAAAGCGTATTGGGCAATCAAATGGTTGAATTTCGACATCAAGGAAGCCGGAGAGAAGAGACTTTTAGACATCAATGAGTTGGAGGAGTTGCGCTTAAACGCTTATGAGAATGCCAAAATCTATAAAAAAAAAAAAAAGAACGAAGAGATGGCATGACAAGCATATCATACCTAAGGAGTTCAAAGAAGGAGATCTTGTTCTACTCTTCAACTCCCGCCTTCGCCTCTTTCCAGGTAAGTTGAAATCTAGATGGACAAGACCTTACGTTGTGAAAACTGTTTTTCTCTATGGTGAAGTTGATATTTGGGGTGAAACAAGCGGAAGCTTTAAGGTCAACGGTCATAGGCTAAAGAAGTACCGACAGGAAGTCCCAGCTGAGGATATTGCACCATTCTACCTTGTTTGAGGATGATGTACGGTCCAGCTAGCGACCTTAAATCAAGCGCTTCTTGGGAGGCAACCCAAGGTATTGCTTTCTTTTCCCTTTTCTAGCTTAGTTTTAGATAGTTTACTTTGTTTGTTTTTGTGTCCTCTAGACAGGAACCAGGTACTTTCTAAGGAAGGATTACAACTCAGGAGCTACACTGGAAGGACTGAAGTTCGAGAAATTGAGAAGACGAAGTTTGACAGAGACACATCTCGGTTGCTGTCACAACACCTCGACCGAGATGTTCTTGGTCAACCGAGGCGACTGGGTCTGACATCCAGTCAGACACCTCGGTCCGGTCGGAACCACCTCGACCGAGGTGGAATCAAAATCAGCGAGGGGTATAAAAGGCGAGACGGTTTTCTCACTTTTCACCTTTTCCCTCCCAAGCGAAACCTCGACCGCGGCGACCCCCAAGCCTCAAATCATCGATTCTTGCTCGTTTCTTGCGTTTCTTGGCTCGATTTCACCAGAGGAAGCAAGAGAATCAGTTTCCAAGCATCAAACGGCAAGGAAAACACTTCGAATCTACGGAATCTGGGTACTTCGTTCTAAAACCCTAACTTCTTTTACTGATTTCGAGCAGATTTGGCTTTGATTGCCATTATTTGTGATAGCATGAATTATAGTCCATATTTTGGGGTTTGTTTGGACGTTTTATCTTTCATAATCTGCATGTTTGTATGTACATTATGTGATTTTACTACCATTTCATCTACCTTTGCGAGAATCGAGGTCTACACCTAGTTTCGTTGTAATTGCAGGTAATATGGTACGTTTTGCATCAAAAAGGAGCAAAAGGAGTCAAGAGTCATTTGGAGCTACATTCAGGAAGCATAGCCATGGATTAAAGATTTACTTTGGACCAGTTTTGAGAGATTCTACATTCAGTTATGATCACCTCGGTTGACCAGAGATTCATCTCGACCGAGGCGATCCAGAGACGCCGACTCGACCGAGGCGAATACCTAGGACGCGGCGAGAATATTTTATTCTTGGCTGAGATCTTTTAAAATTGGAAAGTGATCTTATATTTTTGGGCTGAGCTTCTGGAAGGAAGGAGATATGCAGAATCATATATTTTACCTATTTTTATGGGAATATATCTTTCTAAGATATTTTATCTTTGGAGGGTTATTTTCCTATAAAAAGGGTTGGATTTTCCACAAATTCGATCGTGCTTAGACACCGACAAATCACGCTATACCCGCTATCAGCGCAAGCAATCTCGCATACGACGCAGCAGCCGCAGCCTACTCCAATTTGGGAGAGATTTGAAGAACCTTTTTGAAGGTTGAAGGAAGATTGAAGATCATAGCTTTATAGCTTTTTGAAGGGTTTTGTAAGATTGTCTTCAATTCCCTCATTGATTGTCTTGTCTTGTTGGATTGCTATCCAAGGAACGCTTTTGTTGTGATATTTGATTCAGTTATTGAAGTGTTTTCATTAAATTCTTCTTTGTTCAAATATTCATCTTCTTCCCATATATTTAATACTTTCATTATGATGATGAGTGGCTAATTTCCTTGTGTGATTCTAGGGTGATTGGCTGAAGGTTGTGGGAAAAACAATGATAGAATAATCTTAGATTCCAGTAGGATCCTGAAAGTTCGAGTTTTTAACCTTAACCCTAAGCATCTCGTTCGGTTGATGAACATCTCGGCCGGGGTGGAATTCTTCTGACCGAGGTGACTTATCCGATCCTAAAACAGAAAGTTAAGTGTTAGAGTTTGCTAAATCCTATTCTTATTACACCTTCCTGGTTCAAAGCAAGCTTAGGATGAGACTTACCCGGTAATTCCTTAGTTTGTGTACCAACGATCATAAGTGTAGGTAATAAAGGTTTGTCCTTTATTGGGGTTTGAGTGTGCTTCCATTCCATCCTTGTGAGTTAGCCTGAGACTTACCCGGTAAAGGTTGATTCTATTCCCTTAGATGGTGTGTTAGTTCGAGGTTATAGTTCTTTATCTTGATTCCTTGAGACTTACCCGGTAATAGGAGTTACGGTTTAGGATTAGTGTGTAGTGAGACTTACCCGGTGATCTATTCCATTTTAGTAACACCTTCCCCACGCAAAAATCTCAGCTTTGTCCGCTTATCTATAGATCTTGAGTTGGAACCACAACTTGATGCTTTAATCCCTAGAATTGCATGTTTGCTTGATTGACTTCTTATTCATCTTTGATTGTGTTAAATTGCTCTTGTGGTTAGTATTGACATTAGCATACCGTATTGACTCTGTTTCACCGAGTCCCTGTGATCGACCCCTGGAATTTTCTTGCTTTTACTACGATTGGCCCGTACACTGCGGGTTCGCATCCTTGTTTTAAGCTTAAGTCTAGGGTTATAAATTTAAAGCTTGCACACACCGTTTGGAGCGAACAATTTGTTGCTGAAAAGGATATAAGTACTCCTTAGGAAGCTTTTGGTAGTGATTTGGGGAAAAAGAACTTACAGATTTGAGATTTGCGATCGAACAGCAGTTCGCCTCGGTCTAGTCGACTGTGTCTCGGCCGAGGTGTTCTTGGGGCAACCAAGGTGATCTTGTCAGAAAAAAATGAGTAACAGATCTGATCGCTAGTTGGCCTTGAGGGACAGGCCTAGCAGCTCCCATCAGTCTTCTCCTTCTTCAGCTTCTCAGTTTGCTATTACGGTGATCCATGAGCGTCACCAAAAGGACTTTGATCGTATTTGCGGGAGTCCGATCGTTGCCCCGCGTTTTCTGGATGTTTCTACCTTCGAGTGCCTCCATGTGGCGGAGGACTTGAGGAAGATGATCTCAATGGTAGGGATGGAGGAGTTTATTGACATTAGAGCGCCGGCTTATCAAGAGCCCGACGATGAAGTTTGTGAGCTCAGTGACATACGTGCCGGAGCACAATGGGATCAAGTATCGGCTGCTGAGCAGGAACTATGTTGTTCCTATGGATCAGTTCAAGGAGATTTTCGGTTTCCTTACTCCTATAGTTTCTGATTTTCCTTCCCGAGCAGTTACTCGGAGTTTTTGGGGCGAGATAGCCCATGTAACTGATCATAGTGACAGGTGAAGGTCCGGAGATTCCCGGGAGCGTATCATATTTCATCTTGCTTTCCGCCTTGCCTTGCTCACAGGATTTTCAATGAGACACTTCTGGCGCGTACTAAGACGCCCTAGAAGGTCCGATAGGGGGAGTTGTTGAGTCTATTTTGTATAGTGATGGGAGGAGTTCATGATTTTGCTGCTATGTTGGCTGAGGACTTGCACAAAATCAAGGGCAAGTCAAAGGGCGATATCTATTGTGGTGGGTTGGTGACCGACATCGCCACTTCTATGGGATTGGATATGTCGGCTTGTACACTGGTTGCGGCTGCGAAGCCGCTGGGACTGCAAGAGATGATCACGAGACGTATTCTCGTTCCTCGTGGCCTTGACACACCTTACGTTGCCATGCCGTGGGAGACGACTTCACCACAGGGCAGTATGTGGTCATCTTAGTTCTCTATTTTTGACCATCAGTACTAGTCTGCTGCTTGGTTTCCCTACATGCAGGATGCTAGAGACGCAACTGACGATGAGGATGATGGAGGAGCTGTTATGGAGATCGATCTTGATACCGGCGGTCCTAGCGTTCCAATTGTCGACCTTGATGATGAGGCGACAGAGGAGGAGAGAGCAGCACCACCACAGCCACCTCAGCGCAGATCCCATCGCCGATTTAAAGATCCCGAGGCACATCAAATGATAGATGATTTTACTGAGTAGATGATTGACTCCTACGCAGCCCTTACAGTTGGCATTCATGAGCGCTTTGAGAAGGAGCATAGACACATAGAGGGATGGACACATCAGATGCTTGAGAGTCAACACTACACTAGACAGATGATAGAGATCCAGCATCAGCAGGTTATGGGCTACCATTTTGATCCGTCCCAGCACCCTTACATTCCGCATCCACCACCGCCAGTAGACGAGGACTAGAGCTCCATGAATTTCTTATTTATTTATTATGCAGTTCAGCTAGGTCTGGTGAGTACTTTATTTCCTTAGACTTATATTTGACCCATTGGGACCCATTGGGAAAACTGGTTTGGAAAAAAAAGGTTTGGGGAAAACTGGTTTGAAAAAAAAAATTTATGACCTCGACCAAGACGTTCATGGCCGATCGAGGATGACACCTCGGATGACGCCAGAACACTTCGACCGAGGCGGTCTTAACTGAGAGTTTTCGAAACGATTTGTGCTTCTTCTTTGGATATGACCTCAATGATGATTTTGTTTGCAGATTGCTTTGAAATCTTTATATGCTCAAAAGGTTTTATGATATGTTTAAGTTGCAAAATGCTTTGTTTGAAGTTTTAGCATGTTTAATAGTTTGTTTTTATCAAAATTATGTTGGATTTGAAGGTTGACATCACATGATGAGTTCTGTCACATTCTTCTTGGGATGATTAAGGCAATTCATTCTTTTCTCTTCTTCTTCTTGACCATACTTTAGCCCCTCATATACATATTTGCCTCCCTTTACCTATCCAGAAATTTGGAAGCAAGTGAAGAAAAGCAAGTAAAGTGAAGTTGAGATGTTGGCTGAAAGTGTTAGAAAGAAACAATTAGGTTTGTGGAATTCAATCATGATGGTGAGTAACTCGGCACCATTCACATAGCCGGGTGTTTGTGTCTTGCCAAAGTCGGATTGAGCGGTATTCCTAATGGGTCATGGTATCTGCATCAAGGGTTTGAGGCATCTCGAGAAATTGATGATTGTTGATCTCCTAGGCTTCGGTTATTGTGCACTTATGTCCATGCATTCCAAAAAGTAAAGTAAAAAGTGAAAATAAACAAAACTTATTGGTGGAAGATGTTATGATTCAAAGAAAGTGAAGAGAGATCCTATTCCCGGATTCTAGCACCACATACCCTATATACATCCAACCCTTACACGTTTCTTGACCTCTTTTGGAAGCCCTTGAGACCTCGATCTTGTTGATTGATGTTCGTCCAAATGGTGTGTGCAAACTTTAAATTTATATCCCAAGAAATATGCTTAAAACAAGGATGCGAACCCGCAGTGTAAGAATCAATTATTGTAAAAAGCAAGAATTCCGGGGTGTCGATCTCAGGGACTTAGGTGAAACTAAGCAAGTATAGGTTCTCAATGTAACTAATAACCACAAAAGCGATTAAAGCAATCAAAGGATGATAATAAGGTCAAATAAGGGGAATATGAAAATTCTAGGGATTAAAGCATCTAGTTGTGGTTCCAACTCAAGATCTAAAGATAAAGCGGACAAAGCCGAGGTTTTGCTAAGGGAAGGTGTTTCTAAAGTGGAATAGATTACCGGGTAAGTCTCACTACTCACTATCCCAAACCAAAGCTCCTATCAGCGGGTAAGTCTCAAGGTACTAAGGAAAGGAACTATAATCTCAAACCAACACACCAACTAAGGGAATAGAATCAATCTTTACCGGGTAAGTCTCAGGCTAACTCACAAAGATGGGATGAAGGCACACTCAAACCGCAATAAAGGATAAACCTTTATTACCTACACTTACGATCTTGGGTAAACAAACTAAGGAATCACCGGGTAAGTCTCATCCTAGGCTTGCATTGAACCAAGAAAGGTGTAATAAGAATAGGATTTGACAAACTATAACACTTAACTCTCAGTTTTGGATCAGAAAAGGTCACCTCGGTCAGTCAAGTTCCACCCCGGCCGAGATGTTCGTCGACTGAGCGAGATGTTCTAGGGTTAAGGTTAAGGACTCAAGCTTTGAGGGTCCTACTGGGATTAAGATCATTCTATCATTGTATTTCCCACAACTTTCAGCCAATCACCCTAGAATCGCACAAAGAATTGAGCCACTCATCATCATGATAACAATAATCAAATATATGGGGAAAGAATGAATATTTGAACACAAAAACCTTAAGAAGAAGGCTTCAATTACTGAATCAAATAATCACAAATCAGCGTTCCTTGAATCACAAATCACACAAGACAATAAACCAAAAGGAATCTAAGAGAATCTTACAAACTCCTTCAAAAGCTATCTCAAAGCTTTCAACTTCCTTCCTTCAATCTTCAAAACTTCCTTGAAACTTTCAAAAATTCTTCCTAACTGCAGCTTCTTCAATCTCCAAGCATGCGGTGATGCTAAATTATGGAAAATCCAGCCCTTTTTATAGGAGAATTATCTTCCAAAGATAATAATATCCTAAAAAGATAATTTTCTATAAAATATATCCATATCTCTAAAATAGATCTCCCAAATATATGATCTTCCTTCCAGAAATCCAGCCCAAAAATATAAGATATCTTCCTTCCAAAAATAAAAGATCTTAGCCAAAAGATATGATCTCACCGGCGCCAGGGTGTTCGCCTCGGTCGGGACGCTCCTCAAGATCACCTCGGTCGAGGTGACACTGTAGTTGACCGAGGTGAATCTCAGCTGAATGTGAAATCTCTCAAATCTGGTCCAAAGTAAATCTTCTTCATTAATTACATGCTTCCTGAGTTCTTCTTTAAGCTCCAGAATGTAGCTCCTATGACTCCTTTGCTCCTTAGCTCCATTTCAATCCAAAATGTGCCATTTTACCTACGATTACAACGAAACTTGATGTAGACCTCGATTCCCGTAAAGGTAGATGAAACAACAATATAATCACATAATATACATCTATACATGCAGTTTATTGAAGATTAAACGTCTAAACAAGTTCCAAAATATAGACTATAATACATGCTATCAAAATACCCCATACTTGTCCCTTGCTTGTCCCCAAGAAAGTTCCAAATCTTAAGTACAAGATAGAATGGATTATAAGTCATAAAGATGAATGAAAAGTATTTCAAAACATTTTTGGTGGTTTACTCCACTTATAGATCACTCTAAGAGAATGCTTCATAGCAAATAAATTAAGATATGATCAAAATATTTTATAAATATAGGAAAGTTGTTCATCTTTGCATAAAATCATAGAATGAATAATAAATCATAATTATCGAAATTAATCATGTATAGTCCAGTTTAAACCACCAAGTCAATCAACAAGCTCGAGGTCTCAAGGGATTTTCAAAAGAAGGTCAAGAAATGTGTGAGGGTGGGATGTATATAGGGAATGTGGTGCTAGAATCCGAGAAAAGGATCTTCACTTCACTTGCTTTGAATTTCAACATCTTCCACCAATAAGCTTTGCTTATTTTACTTTTTTTTTACTTTTTGGGAATCATGGAAAGAGGTGCGTAATAACCGAAGCCTAGGAGATCAGCAATCATCAATTTCTCGTGATGCCTCAAACCCTTGATGCACTTACCATGACCCGTTAGGAACATCGCTCAATCCGACTTTGGCAAGACACAAACACCCAACTATGTGAATGGTGCCGAGTTACTCGTCATCATGATTGACTTCCCCAAGCCTATTTGTTTCTTTCTAAAACTTCCAGCCAACATCTCAACTTTTCTTTCACTTTATTTTCACTTGCTTGCTTCCAAATTCCCGGATAGGTAAAGGAAGGCAAATATATATATATGAAGGGCTAAAGCATGATCAAGAAGAAGAAGAAGAAGAGAAGAGAGTGAATTGCCTTAATCATTCCAAGAAGAAAGTGATAGAACTCATCATGTGGTGTCAACCTTCAAATTCAACATAATTTGGATAAAAACAAAGAATTAAACATGCCAAAATTTTAAACAAAGCATTTCGCAACTTAAACATATCATAAAACCTTTCAAACACATAAAGATTCTAAAACCAATCTGCAAACAAAATCATCACTGAGGTCATATCTAGAAAAGAAGCACAAAAATCGTTTCGAAAACTCTCTCAGTTAAACCGCCTCGGTCGAGGTGTCAACCGAGGTACTTGACCTCGTTTGGCCAGAATTATCCCGGTCGAGGCCATAATATTTTTATTTTTTCTTAACCAGTTTTTAACGTTTTTCTCAATCAAATAACCTGTATGCATGCATGTAGTCTCAGATAAGCACATAGAGCATAAAGAAAGATCATAAATAACAAGTCGAGTCATACAAGCATACATAATGTCGAATAATACATATAAATACCCCATACTTGGGACACATTGTCCCAATGGGTCAAAATAAGTCTAGAAAACAGGAGAACTCACCGGACATGCTGAGCTGCGTAATAAATAAAGAAAATAAAATCCATGCAAGCTCTAGTCCTGATCCGTTGGAGGTGGTGGTGGATACGGGACGAAGGGATACTGAGATGGGTCAAACGGGTAACCCATGGTATGCTGGAACTGTATCTCCATCATCCTGCGCTAGTAATGCTGGCTCTCCCTCATCTCCATCATCTCCAATGATAGGGCGGCGTAAGAGTCGATCATCTGGTCCGTCAGCTCATCAATCCGTCGGTGAGCTACGGGATCCCTCTGTCTACGGACTCTACGCCTAGCAGGACGTGAAGGTGCTGCAGCAGCCTCCTCCTATGTACCCTCGTCGTCTAAGTCGACAACTGGTACACTGGGGCCGGCTGTATCTGTACCTGTCTCCATGGCAACACCGTCATCATCATACTCTCCCTCCTCAGCAGCAACATCATCATCTCAAGCATCCTAGATGTATGGAAACTAGGCTGTAGACCAGTACTGTGAATCGAAGACTATAAACTGATCTGACCATGGGATACCCTGAGGGGCAGTCTGCTCTCAAGGCATCGCTACGTACGGTGTGGTAAGGCCACGAGGAACCAGAATCCTCCTCATAATCATCTCCTGAAGTCCAAGCGGCTTTGTAGCCGCCACCAACGTACAAGCACTCAAGTCAAGATCCATGACTGTAGCAATATGAGTCACCAGTCCTCCACAACAGATATCTCCCTTCGCCTTGGCCTTGATCCGATGCAGATCCTCAGCTAACATGGTCCCAAAGTCAGGCGCCCCTCTAGTAACCATGCAGAAGAGACTCAGAAGCTCTCCCTGTCTAATCTTCTGGGGCGTCTCAGTACGCGCTAGAAGGGTCTCACTGAAAATGCGGTGGGCCATACGGAAAGCAAGGTGGAAAATGATGCATTCTCTGGAGTCTCCAGGTCTCCATCTGTCTGCATGCTCTACCACGTGGGCAATCTGCCCCCAGAACTGTTGAGCTACAGCTCGAGAAGGAAATTCGGGAACTGTAGGAGTCAGGAAGCCAAAAATATCTCTGAACTGGTCCATAGGGACAATGTAGTTCCGGTTTAGCAACCGGTACTTGCAAGTACCGGTTGTTGCAGAACTCACAAACTCTAGTGTCGGCTAAAGGTAAGCTGGAGCTCTGATCTCCATAAAACTCTCCAGCCCAACCATAGAAATCATCTTCTTCAAGTCCACCACGTGGAGGCACTCGAAGGCTGGGACATCTAAGAAGCACGGGGAAATGACAGGGCACGCACATATACGGTCAAAGTCAACCTGGTGACGCTCATGGATCACCGGGATGGTAGGTCTAGAGGAAGGGGAAGGGGAAGAACCACTGGGGGTATCTCTCAGGACTAGCTGGATGTCGGAACGAGAAGTCATGGTTTCTACTGACAAAGCACCTCGGTCGGTCTGACAACGTGAAGAACACCTCGGCCGAGACACAGCTCGACTGGACCGAGGCGAAGTCGCTGTTCGATTTCTACTGTCTGATTTTCAGTTATTTTCCGCCAAATTCACTACCAATTGCTTCCTATGGGGTACTTATATTCTTTTCAGCACAAAAACGTGGCAACCAAAGCCACAATCCTCCAAAATCAGTAAAGAGAGAGAGAGTTAGGGTTTCCGACAAATTATCCCAGATTAGGTCGATTGAGGCGTTTTTCTTGCAGTTTCTCGCTTGCAATCCGTTCCTCTTTCCTTTCCTTGCGAGATCGGAGCAAAATTTGTGGAAAACGGTCGAAAATCGAAGAAACGAGATGAAGAAGCGCCGCGGTCGAGAAGGAGTTGGGAGGGAAGAGAGAGAATTCGTTTCTCCTTTTATACCCCTCGCCGATTCTGCTGTCACCTCGGTCGAGGTGGTCCCGACCGGACCGAGGTGGCTGACTGGATTGTCAGACCTAGTCGCCTCGGTTGCCTCAAGAACATCTCGGTCGAGGTGTTGTGACAGCAACAGAGATGTGTCTCAGTCAAACTCTGTCTTCTCAATTTCTCGAACTTCTGTCCTTCCAGTGTCGCTCCTGAGTTGTAATCCTTCCTTAGAGAGTACCTGGTTTCTGTCTAGGACGCCAAAAACAAAGCAAAGCAAAGCAAAAGCAAACTATCTAAAACTAAACTAGGAAAAGGGAAAGAAAGCAATACCTTGGGTTGCCTCCCAAGAAGCGCTTGATTTAAGGTCGCTAGCTGGACCGTACGGCATCTCTAAATGTGCTGGAAGGTATCCTCACCCCATACTTCACCTTCATCACGGGGTGAGATAAAGAAGTCTATCAAATGTTCCAGCAAGTCCAAGTGCTCATCGGGGAATGAATCGTCTATGTGTGGGTCGTCCTTCTCGCGTGAAGAGGGAGGTAGCCGGCTGAGGTGATCCGCAAACAGAATTTTTGGATCCCTTCTTATCACGAATCTCTAGGTCAAACTCTTGAAGCAAGAGAATCCATCAAATAAGACGCGGCTTTGCATCCTTCTTAGCAAGCAAGTAACGAATAGTTGCATGGTCAGTGTAAACAATAACTTTCGCTCCCACTAAGTAAGAGCGAAACTTCTCAAAAGCATATACATCCGCCAAAAGCTCCTTTTCGGTGGTGGCATAGTTTTGTTGAACTTCATCTAGCGTCTTGCTAGCATAGTAAATGGCGTTGGTCCGGCCATCCTTCTTTTGTCCAAGAACCGCTCATACCGCCACATCACTCACATCACACATGATCTCAAAGGGCAAGGTCCAATCCGGAGGTTGAATAATGGGAGCGGAGATCAACGCTTCCTTTATCCTGTAAAATGCATCAAGACATTCATGCGAAAACTCAAAAACAACATCCTTATTCAAGAGTTTAGTGAGTGGTTTAGAAATCTTTGAGAAATCCTTGATGAACCTCCTGTAGAAACCTGCATGCCCGAGAAAACTCCTCACACCTTTAACAGAACAAGGGGGGAGGGAGTTTCTCAATAGTCTCGATCTTAGCTCGATCGACCTCAATACCTCGGTTAAAAACGAGGTGTCCTAGCACAATTCCTTCATTAACCATAAAATGACACTTCTTCCAATTTAAAACGAGATTAGTGTATTCACATCGTTGTAGCACTAGAGATAGGTTAGATAAGCAATCATCAAAAGAGGAGCCATATATTGAAAAATCATTCATAAATACCTCCATGATCTCCTCTATATACTCGGAAAAGATAGTCATCATGCATCGCTAAAAGGTAGTGGGTGCATTACACAATCCAAATGGCATCCTCCTATAAGCGAATGTCCCCCATGAACAAGTGAAAGTGGTCTTCTCTTGATCATCCGGATGGATAGGAATCTGAAAGAAGCCACTATAACCATCTAAATAGCAAAAATGTGAATGTTGGGATAACCGTTCGAGCATTTGATCGATGAAGGGAAGTTGAAAATGGTCCTTCCGAGTGGCCACGTTCAGCTTCCTGTAATCGATACACACCCTCCAGCCCGTAACAGTCCTAGTTGGGATCAACTCGTTGTTCTTATTCGTAACAACGGTCATCCCTCCTTTCTTCAGAACTACATGTATTGGCTGTCCGAGATAGGAAATATGATACATGCATCCAATAATTTAAGAATCTCCTTCTTCACAACCTCTTTCATGATCGGATTTAGCCGTCTTTGAGGTTCCTGTGAAGTCTTATGATCATCCTCCATTAGTATTCTATGCATGCAGAAAGAAGGCTTAATACCAATAAGATCATCAATAGTATAACCCAAAGCCTTTTGATGTTTTCTTAGGACATGCATCAGTTTAGACAATTCAGTTTCGGAAAGGGAAGCGCTTACAATAACGGGATATGTAGAATCCGGTCCAAGGAAAACATACCTCAAGTGACTTGGAAGCGGTTTAAGCTCCACAACTGGGGGGGTGCTTTCTGAGGGGGATCCTTGCTTCCTCCTTCCAGTGGAGTAGACTTAGAACGAAGAACTGGACTTTCAGAAGTCTCAGTTGACATCATCTCGCTTGCAACCTCGGTCGAGGTCCAGAGTGGGTGACAGAGATGTTCTTTAGATAAGAACATCTCGCTTGGTCTAGAAAGTGCCTCGGTCGACGTACTGGAACTGGGACCGAAACTGGTGCTTCTCCTCTCCTGGATCAGTTTCCCAATCTTAGCTCCTGGATCTTCTTCCATTGCCTTTAAGCTCCGTATATCTGCATCACAAGAAGCATCTATACCTTCCTCCATTAAGGTAAAACTAATAACTCTTTCAAGAGGATCATTAATAAGGATAGAGCTCACTAATTCTCTCGATTCTTCTTCATCATAGATGTTGAAGATATCATCCTCCAGCGGCTCTCCTTTCATTGCAACAAGCAATGCAAACTCCACTTGATCTCCGCCAATGTTGAATTTCAACTTGGCGTTCTTACAATCCACATTGCAACCCGAAGTTGCTAGAAATGGTTGTTCGCCACTTAGCGTGCGTGCAATCAAGCTTTAAATTTATAAAACTAGAATAAAAGCAAGTGAACCCGCAGTGTACGGATCGGCGTAGATTAGAAAGTATTCCAGAGTATCGAACACAGGGATTTGGGGGGTTAAATCCAGTTATAGATTATCAAGCAAGTAAATGTATGAAGCTTTGCAAATTATTGGGAAAACAACAATCCTAAAGATCCAGGGATCTAGCTGTGGCTATCGATTCAAGATATACTAAAGATATAAGGACAGAGTTGAGGTATGCAAAGGTATACGAATGTAAAGTAATTGTACGGTGAAGTTCCAAAAACCTTATATGACCCATCTAAAGACACTCTCTATAAAGGTTGTTGAGGCTTCAGTATAGAAAGGTTCTAAAGGTAAGAATTAATGTCAAATACCCAAACTTGTAATCCAAGGATCAAGACTAACTAAACCGATTAAGGTTGTGACACTCGAAATCGAGGTAGAGGTTGTTGAGGCTTCACTACCACCTAGAAAAGGCAGTCCAAAACTAAGTTAAAGCAAATCTTTAACTTTGGATTAAAGTAAAAGCAAGGTTCGTAATTGACACAAAATTACGGGTAGTTCTTGAGTTCCACGGCCGTGGAAGTTCAAGAACAGACCGTGGATTAGGTTCGTCGGCGATTCTCTCTAACTCTCAGGGTCCAATCTGTTTACGATCGATCTATCATCATCTAAGCCACAACTATCAACCCTTCACCTTAGAATTGCTAAAGGGTTTTAGCCAACAACAGTCATTATGATATCAAATTCAAGATTTAAAAGAATGAAAGATGAAAACCTTCGAAAACCTTGAATAAATCTCAAATCAATCTCAAATCCACAAACAAGAAAAATGATGTAAATAGATTCAGAATAACACAAACAATCACAATCCTTGATAAGAACAAAGAACGGGATGTCAATCCGTCTTCTAATCAAACCTAATGACAAAGATGCAATCTCCGTACGAACAATCTTCCAAATCTTCACTCTTTCCGTAAGCCTTTCCGTCAATTCGGAAATCTCAATAGGGCTAAGCGCAATCTCTAGGCGGGGGTATAAGCGAAGGTGTAAGCGAGGTTCTCTATGCGGAGGTGACAGAATCTCTTTCCTTTCGTCCTTATATAGGCCAAAATAAAATGTGTCTTCGGCCCATGTGCGTAGAAGATTGTGGCTTAAAATATTGCTTAAAAGATCGTCAAGATCACGGTCGTGGAAGGGTTCCACGCCCGTAATTTAGAGCGTGGAGTTGGATCACGGTTCCTCAAATCCCCCATGGCCGTGTAAGTTGCTGGAATGCTCCACGCTTGTGTTGCTAAAGTTCCACGGCCGTGGATTAGAGCGTGGATCCTAGTACGGCCGTATTTTAGAGCGTGGAACGTAGAGTGCTCGTAATTTCCTTTGTTTTTGTGTCATTCTTCATCCTAACACCATCCTTAGCTCCTTTGTGGTGTCCTCAATCCTTGGACATGCTCAATCTATCTCCATTCTCTCTCAATCCGTTCGGAATTAGCTCTTAATTGCCTACAATCAACACAAAGCTTATGTAGACCTCTATATCGACAAAATAGATAAACTAACTCACAATTGCTTCAATGCTTTATCAATGAACACCAATATAGATGAAATACACTTAGAAAACGTGCCTAAAATATCACAATATTTCATGCTAACAAATAACCCCATACTTGCTACTTGCTTGTCCCCAACCAAGGTCTTTCAAAAAACTTTAAAACTCAAGTTAGGATGAAATATGGATATACCCTCAAAGCAAAACTTCTTTTAGATGAATGTGCTTTCTAATCAATAGATCATTCTCAAATCTCGCTTCATTCGTTTATAAGACTTTCATACACATAATCAAAGAGTAAAGAGTAAAGAAAGCTCATGAATTAATCAAACTTCCATGTAAACATCATAACCTTCAAACATTATCAAAATCAAGCATAAGAAACTTCAATTTAGATCACCAAGTCATATATCATTCTTTTGATCTTAAGGACTTTCAAACAAGGTCTAGAATGCGGAAAGGGAAGGAAAACTTTAAGGAATGTGGTGCATGAATCCGGAAAAGTGGATAACTAACTCTTTTCTTTTTCTCTTGCGGTTTCCGCAGCACTTTCGACTTAGAGCTTTGCTCTCTTCTTTTCAATTACTTTTTTCGACTTTACTTTTGGAGTTATGGATAGAGGTGCACAAAAACCGAAGCCTAGGAGATTGGCGTTTCTCATTTTTGCGAGATGCCTCAAATCCTTGGTGCACATACCATAATCCGCTAGGAATATCGCTCAATCCGACTTTGGCAAGACACAAACACCCGGCTATGTGAATGGTGCCGAGTTACTCATCGTCATGATTGATTTCCCCAAACCTAAAATTTCTTTCTATTCTTTTGAACGCAAATAATTGCTTTCATGGCCCTCCCACATCAAACATGCCAATATCAACTCCCCCAAGTTCCCGGATAGGTAAAGGAGGCCATTATTTCAATAAGGGGCTAAATGATCAAAGAAAGAAGAAAGAAAATCGAATTGCCTTAATCATCTCAAAAAGAAGCATAAGAACTTATTATGTGATTTCAACCTTAATTTCTCAACATGATTTAAGTAACATTCATCATATTATGAAACTTGCAAAACAGGAATAATCAACTCATTAAATTTCTTTTCAATTCACTATTTGTTTAAGCATGCGATCGTCATCAAAACTCAATTCACAAGTGGTGATTATCATAGAAATCATCTCTATCCTTAGAAGCACAAAATGTTTAAAATTTTTCAATTTTTATGGGTTTTTCAAACTCTTTTTCATGCAATGCTATAATGAAACGTGTAGCAATAGAATGAAACATGCAAGGTAGTCTCGATAAAAGCATACAAAAGTGAGTAAGAGTTATTACAAACTATTAGTCACGCCCCACCCCATACTTGGAACAAACATTGTCCCTAATGTTCAAAAAGAAAAAGAAGAAAAGAAAGAAAGAAAAATAACTCACAAGACGGTGGTGGAGCGGCTAAAACTGTAGATCGTCCATGTCATCACTGAGGTGGAGGCGGTGGTGGAAACGGAGAGAAGCTGGGGTCATAGTACCGCCCGAACTGCTGGCGGTAAACATCTCTCATCATGTGGTCAAGATCATCAGCTCGTGCATCCCTAGCATCTGCACGGATCTCCAAGGACCCAACCGTATCGGAAAGGTCGGTAGCCCACTGTGGCAGCTGCTCGTACCAACCAGGCGGCTGGTTGTACCACGCCGGTGCATCTGAAGGTGCTGGTGCAGGTGGTGCCTGTGTAGACCATGGTGGTGGAGCTCCCATCCAATCTGGCTGAGTGCTATACCATGCAGGAGGATCCGCCATCCAAGTGGGTCTCTCGCTCACACTAGCACGGCGAGAGGATGATCCTGAAGCTCTAGCAGGACGGGGAGAACGTCTAGGCATGTCGGGAACTGCATCCGGTTGATCCGGGAATGTACCAAAGTCATGATCAGCTCTTCCTCCTCCCTCATAATTATCTCCTCCTCTCATCTCCTCCTCCTCTACAATTGGTGGTGGTGGAACGTAAGGAGGGGCTACTAATCTATTCGCGTGCATGGCAGCGAACGTCGCCTTCCAGTTATGGCGTCCAGCCATAATGGAATACTCAGGGAGCCACTCAATCCCTCTCCCAGTCCTACTCTCCCACGGCATAGCAGCGTATTGTGGACCTTTATGTGTAGGAAAGATGATGCCTCTAGTCATGAGGTTGTGTAGTCCTAGGGGTGTAGCAGCAATATGTGTACAAGTTGAGAAATCTACCCCTAACTGTCTAGCAAGGTGGGTCACCATCCCACCGTATCCAATGTTACCAGCCCTTGTGTTCTTTAGCTTGCTTATAGTAGCAGCTAAGAGACACTCAGAAAGCACCCTATGAGCAATCTTCAAGTCTAGGTGATACATCAACCTAGCCTTGGTATCAGCTGGCTGTCAGCGGTCCTCGCTGGCGTAGATCATCGCAATCTCCTCCCAGAAATCCTTGGCGTATACGCCACTGGGGAATCGACCATTAAAGGTCTCGTGGAACCCAAAGAAGGCTCCAAACTCCCTGATGGAGAACTCATAGTCTCTTTCCATCAGCCGGAAAGAAACAGTCCTATCTACATGATTGTGCTGGAAGGAAACCACAAACTCCCTAGTGATCTCCTCATAAGCATCTTCCCGAATAGCGGAGAAGATGACTAGACCGGCTCTATCTAAAAGCCAAGTGAGGTCTCCTATCACATGTAGAGGCTCTAACTCCTCAAGCAGTAGATATCTAGGTCCTATGACCGCTCTCTTGTGGATCCTCTCTAAAGCATCGAGATGATCGTCATGGATAGTGGGGATCCTAAGGCGAGGTGGTGATGGTGATGATGGAGGTGATGGAGGCTCGGTGGGTGGTGCTCTGGAGGAGGAAGCATCGTTGCCTTTCCTCTTTTTGTTCTTATCCTTGTTCCTACCGGACACTCTTCTCACAAAATCCATATTCTGTCGAAAACCACGGTCTGTTCTAGGATTTCCACGGCCGTGTAACGTACAGGGACCGTGGTTCGGCACGTAATTTCACAAATCTCAACAGAATCACACCAAACTCAGCAGCAAACAGTCCTAGACTAATTTCCGTCCAATTCCAATCAGTTCTCCTAAAAATTCTATCAAAAACGAAGCCAAATCGACAAAGATAGAGAAAGAACCAAAAACCTAGGTTTTCGGATTTTGGAATCCGAATTCTGCCTTCTCCGGTGATTTGCCGCTCGAATTGTTGCTTGGATCTTGTAGGTGATTGGATTTGCTTCAGTTTTGGTCAAAGAATCGTCAAAAACGATTAACAAACGAGGATTTGAGAGATGGGGAAGGATTCGGCGATTTTGGCGTGGTTTTGGGTTTTTGGTTTGTGTTTTGTGAAGAAACGTGGTTTATATAGTGGCCGTAAAAATTTTTGAAAATCACGGTCTATCGGTGGGTTCCACGGCCGTGGAAATATACGGAACCGTGGTTTTGGTGATTTTTCTCAGGCTTTTGAAAATTACGGTCACTGTAGCTGTCACGACCGTGGTTTAGGCCGTGGAACTCTCTGTAATGCTCCAAAGTCCAAGTTTCGTCACTTTTCTTCAAACTTTCCCTTCCCCTTTCCTTTTCCATTGTTCCTACATCCAAAAACACAAACATACCGGAAGGTATCGAAGGCAAAACAGAACAAAACGTCTAAACTAAACTAATGTATGAGTCAAAAACAAAAACGTAAATGCAATACCTTGGGTTGCCTCCCAAAAAGCGCTTTGTTTAAGGTCCGTAGCTAGACCATATTCGCACTTATTCGAGTGCGGTGGGCGCGAACTCTTCAGCTTGAAGTTCCGGTGTATACTTCTTGAGTCGTTGACCGTTCACCTTAAAGCTTCCGCCCGTTTCACCCCATACTTCAACTGCACCATGGGGAAAAATACGTTTGATTAGAAAAGGTCCGGTCCAACGAGATTTAAGCTTACCTGGAAAGAGACGAAGCCTTGAATTGAAGAGGAGGACTTGATCTCCTTCTTTGAAGTCCTTTGGGATGATATGCTTATCATGCCAACGCTTTGCTCTTTCTTTGTAGATCTTGGCGTTTTCGTAAGTGTTCAAGGGAAGTTCTTCAAGTTCATTTAGGTCCAAGAGACGCTTCTCTCCCATTTCCTTCATGCTGAAATTCAACCACTTGATTGCCCAAAACGCCTTGTGCTCCAACTCTACCGGTAAATGACAAGACTTCCCATACACAAGGTTGTATGGTGTAGTTCCGATGGGAGTCTTATATGCAGTCCGGTACGCCCACAATGCGTCATCTAGCTTCAAAGACCAATCCTTCCTAGCCCTTGAAACCGTCTTCTCTAGGATTCCTTTGATCTCCCGGTTTGAGATCTCCACTTGTCCACTAGTTTGTGGATGATAAGGGGTGGCGATCTTGTGAGTGACCCCATACTTAGCTAAGAGAGCTTCAAAGCGCCGGGCAATGAAGTGAGAGCCTCCATCACTAATGATAGTCTGTGGTGTCCCAAATCGCGGGAAAATGGTCTTGTTAAAGAACTTAACCACTACCATGGCATCATTGGTGGGAGAGGCAATCGCTTTAACCCATCTTGAAACATAATCAACCGCTAAAAGTATGTATTGGTTACCACAAGATGATGGGAAAGGTCCCATGAAGTCTACTCCCCAAACGTCAAAGATCTCCACCTCTTAGATGTTGTTGAGAGGCATCTCATTCCTCCTAGATATATTTCCTGTTCTTTGACAAGCATCGTAGCAGGAAACAAAGGTTTGCACATCTTTAAATAGAGTAGGCCAAAAGAATCCAGATTGCAATACCTTAGCGCTAGTCTTGTTCGAACTAGCGTGTCCTCCACAAGGTAGTGAATGACAATGGCGGATGACACTTTGCATCTCATCTTCCGGCACACATCGCCAAATAATGCCATCCGGACCTCTCTTAAAGAGGAGAGGTTCATTCCAAAAGTATTTCCGAACATTGTTACGCTCAGGATGTGATACGCAATGGGTTTTTAATTTATATTCTCGTTATATTTATCCTAACTCCTAGCGCACCCGCAGTGTACGGGACGTTTGTAGTAGGGATAGTATTCCAAGGTCGAACACAAAGACTAAGGTGAGATTGATTCGATTTATGATTGAGTTTAGTGAAGATCTAGGTTAAGAAAAGAGAAGGAAATAAAGAAATGAAAATCTCAATGTTTTTGGTTGGTTTTTAAGTGAGCAATCAAAGATCACCGATCATGCAAAATGAACAATAAACTAGGCTACGAATCAACACAAACAAACAAGCTAAACGAGATATATAGATCAAAGGTAGAAAAGCGGATTCTAGGGGTTGGAAAGTCCGGTTATGGCATAAGACTCAAGCTATCTAAATCATTCCTCGGATTAACTATGAAATGTTAGGATTAAGTGTTTCTAGATTGGGATCAATCACCGGGTAGGTCTCATGATCCACTAGTTCATTCCTAAGGTCTCATCACCGGGTAAGTCTCTAAGAACCTAAGGATAGGAATTCTACACAAACCGGATTTTTACCTAGAGATCTAACCTATCCTTACCGGGTAAGTCTCGGAAAGGAAAGCTCTAAGCAACTATCCTAGCACACTTAGTCCAATGGCGGCTGTGAGGCTCACCACTACCTAGGGTTTGTTATCTTTGGAATCTAAGAGTAAGGATTACCGGGTAAGTCTCTCCTAACACTTAGTTGCTAACACTAGGTCACCCTAGGATAGATTTAACTCAACAAACACTTAGGATTTCATCATTCTAACAATCTAAGACTAGATCCATCAAACCAGGGAAGATCACGGGTTGTTCTACCAAGTCCACGGCCGTGGTTTGGCAAGAACAAACCGTAGATCCTAACAGAGGCTACATTCAAACACACAAGTCATCCAAGGGTTGATCTAAGTCCATCCTATCATAGTCCTAGCCATAACCATTCTTTCCTTACCCTAGAACCACATCTATTTAGCCTACAACATTCATAATAGCAACCGAAATGATCAAGCATAAAATCATGGCATCCATTTGCAAGATAATGAAGAGAAAGAGATGAACAAGTGAAGTAAACAAAACCAAGCTGAAAAATGGAATTAGAATGACTCACAACCCTTCTTAAAGAAGGTTCAAATGGTTCATACAAGTCTAGAAATCGATTTCGGAAATCTTCACTACAAAGCTATCAAGTCTATCAATGGTGTGTTCTTCTTCTTCTCCAATGAAGCTCTTCTCCAATGGTAGCTTCCTTCTACTTCCTTCTTCCAAAGAATCTTCTTGTTGAGAGAGTATTTTTGATTTGATGATAGTGGATAATGGAGAGCTGCTCCAAGATGATTCTCTCAGCCAATGCAGGACCACTTTCATACTACAACTTTGCAAGAGCTGGCCAAGAGATCGTGGCACAGCTGTCACGAAAACCTGGCAAAATCCACGGACAGTTCCACGGCCGTGGAGTGTCAGTGAACCGTGATTTGGACCTTCAGCTTTGCCTTTGATCATTAAGCTTCGATTTGGTGCATGGCTTGTGTTGGCAAGGTTCCATGAGTCCTCCTTAGCCTTTAGCTTGCATCCTAATGGGTCCGAGGGTGTGTCAACTTGATGAACGATCCTCAAACGTTTCGTTTTAGCTCCTAAATCTCCCGAAATACCTACAAAGCAATGTACAAGTCCGTGTAGACGTCTATCTCGACAAAATACGTGAATTGAGTGCAAACGTCGTGAACTAGTGCTAAACCATGCATGAATGAGCGAGAAATCTATCTAAATGATTACCTAAACCTAAGTCATAAATCGTGTTATCAAAAATACCCCATACTTAAGGTTTGCTCGTCCCCGAGCAAATTCCCAACTATAGACTAAGAGATGACATGATTTATGTATGCAGAAAAATGGCAAAATCTTTTTGGGTTTGTGCTTCTACTATTGGATCACCTTCATAGTCATGTTTCATGGGAACGGACAAGCAATTATGCATCAAATAAATGAAGACATGGAAAGACAATTGTACTTAACTCAAAAGCATGCATGAGATGTAAAGATGACAAAGTCAAGAAGATCAAGAGCATATCCAATCTAAATCACTAAGTCTTACAAACATACAAATAGGTCATAAGGTCTTGTGAAATAAAAGGCCAAGAAACGTTATGACTAGGTGGGGATTTTCTAGGTTATGTGATGCTAATCCGGGAATGGAACTAACTTCACAATCTTGTCCTCGATCAACTTCCCTCAAGTGTATATTTTTCTCTATCTTTTCTTTCTTTTCTTTTTCTTATTTTTGAGACAATGACATTGGTGTACAAAAGCCGAAACCTTGGTGATTAGCCATCCTCGGGCTTTTTCTATTTTTCGAGGTGCATCCACACCGGGCACACATACCAAAGCTCGTTAGGACTATCGGTTTATTTGACTTTGGCAAGGCACCAACACCCGATCATGTGAAGTGTGCCGAGTTACTTGCCATTTAAACCGATGTCCCCAAACTTATATTTTTGGCTACACTTTCACAACAAATTCAGCATTTTTTTCATGACATTCTTTCATCAACATCTTCACCCCACACTTGCTTTTCACACATCTCAACACACTAACATGCTCCTATTCCCGGATGGGTCAAAAGAGGTCAATTTATATCAATTGAGGTGCTCAAGCAACATGATCAAGATGAGAAGTAGAGAAAGATGAATTACCTCATTCATTCCTAGATGGTGTGCAAGAACTATCATGTAATTTCGACCTTCAATACTCAATTCATTCTAGGCAAACATCATGATCACAAATCATTCATCGTTTCAAAAGAAGTACTTCAAGTCCACATATGTATTCATCAATTTAACACATAAGGCCATCCATAGCCAATCCACAAGACAAGATTCATCATTAGGGTCATATCCAAGCCTAGAAAGCACACAAATTTTTAAATTTTCTGAATTTTTACGGGATTTTTGAAATGGATATATACAATGCAAGACATGTGAAAATGTTAAACTATCCTAGATGCTCATCATGCAAAGGATTATGCAAACCCCACCCCATACTTAGAAACACATTGTCCCCAATGTGTAAATGAAGTAAAGAAGAGTGAAAGAAGGTTCTCACAATGTAAAAGTGGTTTGCTATGGTATTTGGGATTGCTTAAGTGAGTTGATGGTGGATGATCCTATCAACAATGGTAGAGAGCTCTAAGTGTTCATCAAAGTGTTGGGACCCGCGCTAGGCACCGCTAGCCGTCCAAGTTCCGCGTCCGCTCCACCCATAATTGATGAGGGGTTCATTATCATCATTTACTTGCCAAGCAAGGCTTCCAATGCTACTAAGGCTCTAGCACACACACAAAGGCACACAAAACACACACAAAAACAGAAAAATCTAAACAAAAACAAAACAAGAAAGGGAAAATGTTACCAATGGGTTGCCTCCCACCAAGCGCTTCTTTAAGGTCATTAGCTTGACCAAACTCGGGGGTGTTTACTCAAGGTAAAGTGGGGCAATCATATCCACCGGAGCTCCCGGGATATACTTCTTCAACCGGTGCCCATTCACCTTAAAGTTTTCACAATGCTCCCCTCCCATCTCAATAGCTCCATGGGGAAAGATCTTCTTCACCACATATGGCCCGGTCCATCTTGATTTGAGCTTTCCGGGAAAAAGCCGCAGCCTTGAGTTGAAGAGGAGGACAAGGTCTCCTTCACTCAACTCCTTGGGGATGATCCTCTTGTCATGTCACCGCTTGGTCCTCTCCTTGTAGATCCGGGCATTCTCATGTGCATCCAACCGGATCTCCTCAAGTGCGTTCATATCAAGCAACCTTTTCTCTCCGGCCTCTTTGAGATCAAAATTTAGCCACTTGATGGCCCAATGTGCTCTATGCTCTATTTCTACCGGAAGGTGGCAAGACTTGCCATAGACCAACTTGTAATGAGTGGTGCCAATTGGTGTCTTGAAAGCGGTCCTATATGCCCACAAGGCATCATTGAGCTTCATAGCCCAATCCTTTCTAGTTCTAGACACCGTCTTCTCGAGAATGGCCTTTATCTCCTTGTTGGAGATCTCCACTTGGCCACTAGTTTGGGGATGGTAAGGTGTTGCCACCTTATGAGTCACCCCATACTTAGCCAAAAGTGCCCCAAAGTTCCTATTGGTGAAGTGCTTCCCTCCATCACTTATGATCACCCTTGGTGTTCCAAACCTAGGAAAGATCACTCGGTTGAAGAACCACACCACAACCTTGGCGTCATTTGTAGGAGAGGCGATTGCCTCCACCCATCTCGAAACATAGTCAACCGCCAATAGGATGTAGAGGTTGTCACATGAAGAAGGGAATGGCCCCATGAAGTCCACTCCCCACACATCAAATATTTCCACTTCTTGTATGTTGTTCAAGGGCATCTCATTCCTCCTTGAGATGTTGCCCGTCCTTTGGCAAGCATCACAAGCTACCACAAAGTTTTGCACATCCTTGAACAAACTTGGCCAAAAGAAGCCCGATTGCAACACTTTCGCACATGTCTTGTGGGAGCTAGCATGTCCTCCACATGGCAAGGAATGACAATGGCGGATCACACTCTCCACCTCATCCTCCGGTATGCACCTTCTAAACATTCCATCCGGCCCTCTCTTGAACAAAAGTGGCTCGCTCCAATAGTAATGCCTCACATCCTTGAAGAACTTCTTCCTTTGGGCATATGTCAAACCGGGAGGCACTTCCTCACACACTAAGTAGTTCACAATGTCGGCAAACCATGGCTCGCTTCCTCTAGACACTTGGAACAAGCATTCCTCTACCGTTTGCAATTGCTCATCCCGGAACGAATAATCAATCGGGATGTCATCTCTTTCAAGCTCCAATGGTGGGAGTTTACTAAGATGATCCGCCACGGAGTTCTCGGATCCCTTCTTGTCCCGGATTTCCAAATCAAACTCTTGAAGAAGAAGGATCCACCGAATCAACCTAGGCTTTGCATCCTTCTTGGCAAGGAGGTAACGGATCGCAGCATGATCCGTATAAACTATGACCTTCGCTCCTACAAGATATGAGCGGAACTTCTCAAAAGCATACACAACCGCTAGCAACTCCTTCTCGGTGGTAGCATAATTGAGTTGGGCATCATCTAGCGTCTTGCTAGCATAATAAATGGCATGAGTGCGCTCATATTTCCTTTGCCCCAAAACAGCCCCAACGGCTACATCGCTTGCATAACACATGATCTCAAACGGTAAACTCCAATCCGGAGGTTGCATGATAGCTGCGGAGATCAAGGCGTTCTTCAACCTACAAAAAGCCTCAAGACAATCTTTGGAAAAGACAAAATCAACATCCTTCATTGTAGGTTAGTGAGAGGCTTAGAAATTTTAGAGAAGTCTTGAATAAACCTCCGGTAAAAACCGGCATGCCCTAAGAAACTCCTTACCCCTTTCACCGAGGTAGGTGGTGGCAACTTCTCTATCGTTTGAATCTTGGCCCTATCAACCTCAATGCCACGGTTAGACACCAAGTGTCCTAACACAATACCTTCACTTACCATGAAGTGGCATTTTTCCCAATTCAAGACAAGATTTGTCTCCTCACATCTTTGCAATACTAATACAAGTTAGCCAAGCAATTATCAAAGGAAGAACCATAAACAGAGAAATCATTCATGAACACTTCCATGATATTTTCAATGTATTCCGAAAAGATAGCCATCATACACCTTTGGAAAGTGGCGGGTGCATTACACAACCCAAATGGCATCCTCCTATATGCAAAAGTACCCCATGGACATGTAAAGGTGGTTTTCTCTTGGTCATCGGGGTGGATAGGGATTTGGAAGAATCCGCTATAACCATCTAAATAGCAAAAATGAGAATGTTGAGCTAACCTCTCTAGCATTTGGTCAATGAAAGGGAGAGGGAAGTGATCTTTCCTAGAGGCCATGTTCAACTTCCTATAGTCAATACACATCCTCCATCCCGTAACCGTCCTAGTTGGGATTAGTTCATTGTTTTCATTGGTCACTACGGTCATCCCACCCTTCTTAGGAACTACATGAACGGGACTAACCCACTTACTATCCGAGATAGGATAGATAATTCCCGCATCTAGCAACTTAATGATTTCCTTTTTTACTACCTCTTTCATTATAGGATTCAATCTCCTTTGATGTTCAATAGAGGGTTTGTGGTTATCTTCCATCAATATTTTATGCATGCACAAAGAAGGCTTAATGCCAACCAAATCATCAATAGTATAGCCAATGGCTTTCCTATGCAATCTTAGCTCATGCAACAACTTAGCAAGTTCATCATCACTCAAGCATGCATTCACAATCACCGGATATGTAGAATTATCACCAAGGAAAGCATACTTTAAATGAGAGGGGAGGGGTTTGAGTTCAAGTTTAGGAGGACCTTTATCGAGTGTAGACGATCCAAATAAGGTTGGATGAGATGAATCCAAAGCAAATGAAGACCCTTCAAGGCTCCTTGAAGCTTGATCATTAATGAGGTCTGATTCAGGGGAAACCACGGTTGGAACCACGGTTGGCTCCACTTCCACGGCCGTGGACCTTGAGGCTTTACAGAGAGTTTGACGGCCGTGGAACCACTTCCACGCCCGTGGAACTTGCAGTTGTTCACCACCTCTTCGTGACTCTCAAATCCAACTCTTGTCTCCTTTTCCAAAGCTTCTAAGGCTTTGATCTCTTCATTGCAAGCCTCCTCAACACCTTCCTCCATCATACTTAAGGTAAGAACCTTCTCCAAGGGATCCTTGATCAAGATCGAGCTCACAACTTCTCTAGAATCCTCTTGCTCGACTATGTTGAAGATATCCTCATCAAGGGTTGGCCCTTTCATCATTGTGGACAACTTGAACTTGATGTTCTCTTCTCCAATGTTGAAGGAGAGAGTCCCGTTCTTGCAATCCACTAGGCATCCGGAGGTGGCTAGGAAGGGTCTTCCTAAGATGATGGGAACCGGATAGTCCGCCGGAATGTCCAAGACAACAAAATCGATTGGCACATAGAATCCTCCTAGTTGCACCGGGATGTCTTCTAAGATCCCAACCGGATGAGTGATAGATCGGTCCGCCATATAGAGGGTCATCTTGACCGGTTTTGGCTCTCCTAGCCCAACCTTGTTGCACAGTGCAAGCGGTATGATGCTTACACTTGCTCCAAGATCACAAAGGGCCTCATACTTCACATCTCCCACTCCAATTGGGACACAAAAGGAACCCGGATCTCTTAGCTTGGGAGGCATCTCCTCCTTCATTGTTTGGATCAATTCCGAGGATTTCTTGGTCATTCTTATCTCCCCATACTCCTCCAACTTCCTTTTGTTGGAGAGTATCTCCTTCAAGAACTTGCCATATGCCGGCATTCCTAAAATAACATCCATGAACGGAATGTTAATATGCAATTTAGACATTAGTTCAAGGAAATTACCAAAGTTATTGTCCAAGCGAGCTCTTGCTCGTGATTGAGGGAATGGTAGTGGTGGCTTGTATGGAGGCGGTGCCACATAGGTTGGCTCTACATCCTTGCTCTTGCCTCCATTTCCTTGCAAAGTCTCTTCCTCTATCACCACTTGTTTCCCCTTAGCATTGTCCTTAGGCAAAGGATCTTTCATGCTCAACCCACTCCTTGTAGTAATGGCCAACACTTGGCCTCTTGGGTTGTCTTCGGTCCTCCCGGGAAGCTTTCCCGGATCTCTATGGGCTTCACCCGCCTTTTGGAACACTTGTGCTTCCAATACTTTTTGAGCTTTAGAAATTGAAGTCACGGTGCTCTCAAGACCACTCAACCTTCCAAGCAATTGCTCAAACATCATTTCGGTTCTATCCTTTGGAGGTTGAGTGAATCCGGGTGGAGGTTCTTGTGAAGCTTTTTGTGGTGGAGTTGTGCTTGTGGAAGCGGGAGGGTTCAAGGCTCCATCCGGGTTAGAGTAAGAAAATCCGGGATGGTTGTGGTTGGGCCGGTAATTGTTGAATTGCCGGTTGTTGTTGAAGTTCCTTGGGCCTTGGTAGTTGTTGTAGTTTCCCCTTCCCATGTAGTTCACATCCTCCTCCTTGGAAGATAAGTTAGCTTGTGGAAGCACTTGAGGAGTTGCTTGGTTCTTCAAGGTTGTAGCACACAACTCCCTCAAGGACTTCAATTCATTGTTGATGGCGTCAAGCTTGAAATTGCTCATGGTGACTTCACTCACCTCATATGCTCCCGCCTTTCTCCCTTCACTCTTCCTATGGGAGTATTTCTCAATCACTAGAGCTTGCTTCTCCACAAACTCCCAAGCTTCATCTACATGCTTCTCCATAAATGTCCCACCGGAAAGAGATTGGAGCTTGAATTGGCTATCTTCATCAAGTCCTTTGAAGTAGATCTCCAATAGCTCAATTTTCGGTATGCCATGGTGTGGACAATCTAAGAGAAGATCCTTGAACCTCTCCCAAGACTTGAATAAACTCTCCCTATCCTTCATCACGAAGGCATTGATCTTCCCTCTTAACTCGGTAGTCTTGGAAGGTGGGAAGAACTTAGTCAAAAACTCGGTTGTCATCTCCTCCCAAGTACCAACTCGCCCTTGTGGAATAGATTGATACCAAGCCAAGGCTTTATCCTTAAGAGAGAAGGAAAAAGACCTAAGCTTATGGTTGTTGCTCTCCAATCTTGGTGTTCGCACCAAACGGTGTGTGCAAGCTTTAAATTTATAACCCTAGACTTAAGCTTAAAACAAGGATGCGAACCCGCAGTGTACGGGTCAATCGTAGTAAAAGCAAGAAAATTCCAGGGGTCGATCACAGGGACTCGGTGAAACAAAGTCAATACGGTATGCTTATGTGAATACTAACCACAAGAGCAATTAACACAATCAAAGATGAATAAGAAGTCAATAAAGCAAACATGCAATTCTAGGGATTAAAGCATCTAGTTGTGGTTCCAACTCAAGATCTATAGATAAGCGGACAAAGCTGAGATTTTTGCGTGGGGAAGGTGTTTCTAAAGTGGAGTAGATCACCGGGTAAGTCTCACTACACACTAATCCTAAACCATAACTCCTATTACCGGGTAAGTCTCAAGGAATCAAGATAAAGAACTATAACCTCAAACTAACATACCATCTAAGGGAATAGAATCAACCCTTACCGGGTAAGTTTCAGGCTAACTCACAAAGATGGAATGGAAGCACAATAAAGGATAAACCTTTATTACCTACACTTATGATCGTTAATACACAAACTAAGAAATTACCGGGTAAGTCTCATCCTAAGCTTGCATTGAACCAGGAAGGTGTAATAAGAATAGGATTTTAGCAAACTCTAACACTTAACTTTCTGTTTTAGGTCGGATAAGTCACCTCGGTCAGAAGAATTCCACCCCGGCCGAGATGTTCATCAACCGAACGAGATGCTTAGGGTTAAGGTTAAAGACTCGAACTTTCAGGATCCTACTGGAATCTAAGATTATTCTATCATTGTTTTTCCCACAACTTTCAGCTAATCACCCTAGAATCACACAAGGAAATTAGCCACTCATCATCATAATGAAAGTATTAAATATATGGGAAGAAGGTGAATATTTGAACAAAGAAGAATTTAATGAAAAGAGTTCAATAACTGAATCAAATATCACAACAAAGCGTTCCTTGGATAGCAATCCAACAAGACAAGACAATAATTGAGGGAATTGAAGACAATCTTACAAAACCCTCCAATAAAGCTATAAAAGCTATGGACTTCAATCTTCCTTCAACCTTCAAAAAGGTTCTTCAAAACTCCCAACTGGAGTATGCTGCTGCTGCGTGAGTGGGGTGATAGCGGATATCGATGATCCGAAGATGGGTGAATTGTAGAAAATCCAACCCTTTATATAGGAGAATTATCTTCCAAAGATAAAATATCTTAAAAAGATAATTTCCTATAAAATATATCCATATCTCCTAAAATAAATATCTTCCTTCCAGCTATAAGATAATTACCTAATAAAATAGATCTTATCTCCTAAAATAAATATCTTTCTAAGATAATTTTATAGGAAATATCTTAAAAGATAATTTCCTAATAAAATATATCTTATCTCCAAAATAGATCTCCTAAATAAATGATCTTCCTTCCAGAAATCCAGCCCAAAAATATAAGATCTCTCCTTCCAAAAATAAAAGATCTCAGCCAAGAATAAAATATATCCCGCCGCGTCAGGATATACGCCTCGGTCGAGACGCTCCCGTAGATCACCTCGGTTGAGGTGAATCTGTGGTCAACCGAGGTGAGTCATAACTGAATGTGAAATCTCTTGAATCTGCTCCAAAGTAAATCTTTAATCCATGGCTATGCTCCCTGGATGTAGCTCCAAATGACTCATGACTCCTTTTTGCTCCTTTTCGATGCAAAACGTACCATATTACCTGCAATTACAACGAAACTAGGTGTAGACCTCGATTCTCGCAAAGGTAGATGAAATGGTAGTAAAATCACATAATGTACATACAAACATGCAGATTATGAAAGATAAAACGTCCAAACAAACCCCAAAATATAGACTATAATTCATGCTATCAAAATACCCCATACTTAGCCCTTGCTTGTCCCCAAGCAAGTTCCTCATATAGAAGACAAGATAGAATGGATTATAAGTCAAGAAAATGAAAAAGTCTTTCAAAAACATTTTATGGTGTGCAACTATCATAGATCACTCTAAGAGAATACTTCCTGAAATTAAAAACTCAATATGATCAAAACATTTTATAAATATAAGAAAGTTGTTCATCTTTGCATAAAATCATAGAATGCATAATAAATCATAATTATCAAAATTAATCATGTATAATCCAGTTTAAACCACTAAGTCAATCAACAAGCTCAAGGTCTCAAGGGCTTCCCAAATGAAAAGGTCAAGAAACGTGTAGGGTAGGGATGTATGTAAGGTAATGTGGTGCTAGAATCCAGGAAAAGGATGAACTTCACTTTCACTTTGACTTGCAACATCTTCCACCAATAAGCTTTGCTTATCTCACACTATTTCTTTTACTTTACTTTTTGGGATGCATGGACAGAGGTGCACAATAACCGAAGCCTAGGAAATCAGCAATCATCAATTTCTTGAGATGCATCAAACCCTTGATGCACATACCATGACCCGTTAAGAATATCGCTCAATCCGACTTTGGCAAGACACAAACACCCGGCTATGTGAATGGTGCCGAGTTACTCATCTTCATGATTGACTTCCCCAAACCTATTATTTCTTTCTAACACTTTCACTTCCAGCCACTTCTCAACTTTAACTCCACTTGCTTTTACCACTTCGCTTGCTTCCAAATTCCCGGATAGGTAAAGGGAGGCAAAATGTATATGAGGGGCTAAGCATGATCAAGAAGAAGAAGAAGAAGAAGATGAATTGCCTTGGTCTTTCCAAAAAGAAAGTGAGAGAACTTAACCTGCGGTGTCAACCTTCAAATTCAACATAATTTGGATAAAAACAAAGTATTAAACATGCCAATAGTTTCAAACAAAGCATTTAGCAACTTAAACATATTATAAAACCTTTCAAACACATAAAGAATTTAAAACCAGTAGGTAAACAGAATCTTCACTGAGATCATATCCAGATAAGTAACACAAATTCGTTTTCGAAAACTTTCTGTTACGCACCTCGGTCGAGATGTTCTTAGGTCAACCGAGGTGAAACGCCTCGTTTGGCCAAGACTGACTCGGTCGAGGTCAAAAAAAATTTTTTAAAACCATTTTTTTTTCGGTTTCGACGTTTTTTTTCAATCAAATAACTTGTAGGTATGCATGTAATATCAGATAATCATATAAATGCAGAAGTGAAGCATAAATAAAATATCTGATAAGATAGAGTCATCCATCACATAAGTGTCAAATAATACACAAATAATACATACTTGAGACACACTGTCCGAGTGGGTTAAAATAAGTCTAAGGACAGGATACTCACCGAACATAGCTAAACTGCATGAAGAAGTAAGAAACAGCTCCCATATAAGACCATCTTGGTTGGCGAAGTACATCTCGGTCGAGGTGTTCTGACAGTACCCGAGATGTATCTCAGTAAAGCTCGTTTCCTCAACTTCTCGAAATTTTGTTCTTCCAGTGTAGCTCCTGAACTGTGATCCTTCCTTTTGGAATACCTGGTTGTTGTCTAGAGGAAAACAAAAACAAAGCAACTATCTAAACTAAACTAGAAAAGGGAGAAGAAAGCAATACCTTGGGTTGCCTCCCAAGAAGCGCTTGGTTTAAGGTCGCTAGCTGGACCCTTCTCCATAGAATTACTCAATGTACCTTGAACACCATGGAGTGCTCATCACATCCATCAGAAAATTCTTCCAAAAAGGTTCCGGTATCTAATTTCACCGGCAAATGGTAAGATCTCCCACGTACAAGCTTGTACAGTTTGATTCTCACCGGAATTCGTCTAGACTTCCTGCACTTCAATGGGACATTCCTCGTGTCCCATTCTTTTCTTGATCGAGAAAACAGTTTCTCGAGAATTATAGCAGCTTCCCCATCTATAGCTTGGGGATGGTACAGGGTCCTGAGCATGCGAGGGACCCCATACTTGAACAAATAACACTTCGTTGCCTTAGCGGTGAAGCGCTTGTTAACTTCACTCCTTATAATCCAAGGAGCATCTTCCTCCAACAATTTCAAGAGAGGTTTTATCTTGATCTTAGGAGGTTCTTTCGGAAGAGACCTCCAACTCTCCGGTGCCTTCCTGAAAAATTCAGAAATATTAATAGGGAATTCAAATGAAGTAGGATAATGTACCTTGCAAAGTTCTCCAAAGCTTGAGACAAGTTTCGTGCTGGGTTGATAATCCACCCACGAAATCTCTCTCAGTTCTGCTGGTCTTTCTTCCACCTTGACCACAATCTCAGTGATTTGGCCAAGGTTCGCCGCATCTTCCATTTCTGGTTTTGCAGATTCTTCTTCCATCTCGGTCGAGATCTCTTCCACCTCGGCCGAGGTCTCAACAGTCGGATCGAGATCCTCCACATCCACCTCTTCCACAAAAACATCAGGAGAAGCTTCCGGTCCGACCAGAGGAATGCTTGGAACGTGCAACACTTCCTTATGCTCCTCTTCCGGCTTAGCATAGGATATGGTGCTTTCCTTGAGCTCCTCCACCTTCTTCATCAACTTCTCCAATCTTGATTTGAGAGAGTCTTCAAAAGGTTGCTCATAAATGTTTTTAGGGACATTCTTCTCATCCCATATCGCAAGTTCATGTTGAATGGCCTCTTCTCTTTCCCATTCATTGCTGAACCAATAGAAGGAGTACTTCTCCTCCAAGTATTCATAATGGTCCGCCCTAGCACTTTATCTTGCTATCCAAGCTGGATCAAATGTAGTCATCGGAAATCCTGAAAACTACAAAACTCATAGAAAGAGTAGTTAGTAGCAACAGGGGCAAGTGCCCCGAAAGCAAACCGCAACCGGCTTGGTCTAGACCAAGTCCCCGGCAACGGCGCCAAAAACTTGTTCACTCCAAACGGTGTGTGCAAGCTTTAAATTTATAACCCTAGACTTAAGCTTAATGATAACACGATTTATGAGCTAGTTTTAAGTAGTCATTTAGATAGATTTCTCACTCATTCATGCACGGTTTAGCACTAGTTCATGACGTTTTACACTCAATTCACGTATTTTGTCGAGATAGACGTCTACTCGGACTTTTGCTTGCTTTGTAGGTAATTTGGGAGATTTAAGAGCCTAATCGATACATCCGAGGATCATTCCTCGAGATGACACACTTCCAAACTCATTGGAACGCAAGGCAAGAGCTGAGAAGGACTCATGGAACCTTGCCAACACAGGCCATGCACCAAACCACAGCCTAATGATTCAAAACAAGGTTTCTGCACAGAATCACGGTTCTCTGAAGAACCACGGCCGTGGAAATGACCGTGGATTTTGCCAGATTCTCGTGACAGCTGTGCCACGACTCTCATGGCCAGCTCATGAAGAATTTGTTATATAAGTGGTCCTTGATGGGTTGTTAAAGGCAGCTGGGAGCTGGGGTAGTTGAAGAAGAGCTCATCCATTCTCCATTTCTCTAACAAATATATTCTCAAAAGAAGAAGATTTTTTCTAGGAAGGAAAGTGCCAAAGGGAAGAAGAAAGGTGCCATTGAAGAAGAAAGAAGAACACACACTTAGCTCTTTGTATTCCGGATTTATTTCTAGAGATTTGTGAACCCTTGAACCTTCTTTTGGAAGGGTTGTAAGTTTTCCTAATTCGATCTTCAGATTTGGTTTGTGTTGAAATCCACTTGTTCATCTTCTATGGAGGTCATGATTTTATGTTTGCTTGCTTTGATTTCCATTATGAATGTTGTAGGCTAAATTGATGTGGTTCTAGGGTAAGGAAAGGATGGTTATGGCTAGATCTATGATAGGATGGACTTAGA
The DNA here is from genome assembly GCA_033239045.1 of Fagopyrum esculentum. Classification (NCBI taxonomy): domain Eukaryota; kingdom Viridiplantae; phylum Streptophyta; class Magnoliopsida; order Caryophyllales; family Polygonaceae; genus Fagopyrum; species Fagopyrum esculentum. Next base: position 118,140,193 of record BSUD01000005.1, read on the forward strand.
TTTATCTTTAGATGATTTTTGCTTATGAACGTAGTTTCTGTTAGAAATCACGGGTAGTTCTTAAAGAACCACGGTCGTGGTTTCTATAGAACAAACCGTGATTTTCCCTGGTTCGAAGGATCTTACCTTAGATCTATAGAAATGTTGAAACCCTAAGTTTTAGCTGAGTTTAACCTACCCTAGGGTATCCTAGTGTAGAGGCTAAGTGTTAGGAGAGACTTACCCGGTAATCCTTGCCCTTAGAATCCAAAATAGCAAAACCTTAGGTAGTGGTGAAACTATCAAGTCGCCATTGGATTAGATGTGCTAGGAATTTTTGATTAGGACTTCCCGTTCCAAGACTTACCCGGTAAGGATAGGTTAGATCCCTAATTAACAATTCCGGTTTGTGTAGAATTCCTAACCTTAGGTTCTTAGAGACTTAACCGGTAATGAGACCTTAGGTGTGGACTAGTTGGATCATGAGACTTACCCGGTAATTGATCCCAATTTAGAAACACTTAATCCCAACATATCATAATCAATCCAAGGAATGAATAGATAACTTGAGTTCTATGCCATAACCGGAATTTCCAACCCCTAGAATCCGTCTTTCCTTTTCCTTGATCAATATCCCGTTTGATTTGTTTACTTGTGCTGATTTTCGGTTTAGTTTGATTGATCGCTTTGACTGAATTGTGACCTTTGATGAGATCACCTAAAACCAACCAAAACAATTGAGATTTTCTTCCTTTACTTTCTCTTTTCCTTTAGATTTAGGTCTTGCTAAATTCAATCACAACTTAAATCAATTTCACCTTAGTCTTTGTGTTCGACCTCGAAATACTTATCTTGCTACATACGTCCCGTACACTGCGGGTGCGCTAAAAGTTAGGATAGTTATAACGAGTATAAATTTAAGGCTTATTGCGTGCACACTTTTTAGCGTAACACTTAAAACAAGGATGCGAACCCGCAGTGTACGGGTCAATCGTAGTAAAAGCAAGAAAATTCCAGGGGTCGATCACAGGGACTCGGTGAAACAAAGTCAATACGGTATGCTTATGTCAATACTAACCACAAGAGCAATTAACACAATCAAAGATGAATAGGAAGTCAATAAAGCAAACATGCAATTCTAGGGATTAAAGCATCTAGTTGTGGTTCCAACTCAAGATCTATAGATAAGCGGACAAAGCTGAGATTTTTGCGTGGGGAAGGTGTTTCTAAAGTGGAGTAGATCACCGGGTAAGTCTCACTACACACTAATCCTAAACCATAACTCCTATTACCGGGTAAGTCTCAAGGAATCAAGATAAAGAACTATAACCTCAAACTAACATACCATCTAAGGGAATAGAATCAACCCTTACCGGGTAAGTCTCAGGCTAACTCACAAAGATGGAATGGAAGCACACTCAAACCCCAATAAAGGATAAACCTTTATTACCTACACTTATGATCGTTAATACACAAACTAAGAAATTACCGGGTAAGTCACATCCTAAGCTTGCATTGAACCAGGAAGGTGTAATAAGAATAGGATTTTAGCAAACTCTAACACTTAACTTTCTGTTTTAGGTCGGATAAGTCACCTCGGTCAGAAGAATTCCACCCCGGCCAAGATGTTCATCAACCGAACGAGATGCTTAGGGTTAAGGTTAAAGACTCGAACTTTCAGGATCCTACTGAAATCTAAGATTATTCTATCATTGTTTTTCCCACAAGTTTCAGCTAATCACCCTAGAATCACACAAGGAAATTAGCCACTCATCATCATAATGAAAGTATTAAATATATGGGAAGAAGGTGAATATTTGAACAAAGAAGAATTTAATGAAAAGACTTCAATAACTGAATCAAATATCACAATAAAGCGTTCCTTGGATAGCAATCCAACAAGACAAGACAATAATTGAGGGAATTGAAGACAATCTTACAAAACCCTCCAATAAAGCTATAAAAGCTATGGACTTCAATCTTCCTTCAACCTTCAAAAAGGTTCTTCAAAACTCCCAACTGGAGTATGCTGCTGTTGCGTGAGTGGGGTGATAGCGGATATCGATGATCCGAAGATGGGTGAATTGTAGAAAATCCAACCCTTTATATAGGAGAATTATCTTCCAAAGATAAAATATCTTAAAAAGATAATTTCTTATAAAATATATCCATATCTCCTAAAATAAATATCTTCCTTCCAGCTATAAGATAATTACCTAATAAAATAGATCTTATCTCCTAAAATAAATATCTTTCTAAGATAATTTTATAGGAAATATCTTAAAAGATAATTTCCTAATAAAATATATCTTATCTCCAAAATAGATCTCCTAAATAAATGATCTTCCTTCCAGAAATCCAGCCCAAAAATATAAGATCTCTCCTTCCAAAAATAAAAGATCTCAGCCAAGAATAAAATATATCCCGCCGCGTCAGGATATTCGCCTCGGTCGAGACGCTCCCGTAGATCACCTCGGTCGAGGTGAATCTGTGGTCAACCGAGGTGAGTCATAACTGAATGTAAAATCTCTTGAATCTGCTCCAAAGTAAATCTTTAATCCATGGCTATGCTCCCTGGATGTAGCTCCAAATGACTCATGACTTCTTTTTGCTCCTTTTCGATGCAAAACGTACCATATTACCTGCAATTACAACGAAACTAGGTGTAGACCTCGATTCTCGCAAAGGTAGATGAAATGGTAGTAAAATCACATAATGTACATACAAACATGCAGATTATGAAAGATAAAACGTCCAAACAAACCCCAAAATATAGACTATAATTCATGCTATCACTTGGCGGTCTAAGAGTCTCCATCAAGATCTCATAATTCATCAAGTGTTGATGAGGAGACTCTCCTTCCATCCCTCCAAATTGATTATGCCGGATCATTTGTAGAACTTGAGGGCGGAGCTCGTAATCATGGGCTGCGGGATCTCCTAAGTTCACACCCGGACGGTGTGCTCTTTGTGCCGGATCCATTCGTTGCCCCAACGTTTGTGGCTCTTCCATAGCAATGGCACAACCCTAATATTTACCGCCGCCGGCTGCGGTTGTGGTGGAGGTGGAGGAGGTTGTTGACGGTTAAGCTCTCTTTGCACAAGAGCTTGCCTAATCTCCTCAATCTCCCTCCTAGTTGCCTCTTGCCTCTCATTGGCAAGTCTCCTTTCATTCTCCAAAGCTTCATCTCTTATCCTAATTTGCTCTAAAGCCTCATCCAACTCAGCTTGGAGATCTCTTCCGGCCATCTCTTTTCCCCTTTTAATGCTCCTGGATCTAGATCTAAGGGTTTTCTCCGGTTCGGGGTCGAATGGAGCTAAATCCTTGCCACGAGATCTTCGCATACACCTAAAGAGTAAGAGATGTCCTGAAAAGCAAAGGCACAAACCAAAAAGAGATCAAAAGCAACAAGAAAGATCTACACTAATAAACAATCACAAAAAGACTCAATCTAGACCTAGTCCCCGGCAACGGCGCCAAAAACTTGTTACGCTCAGGATGTGATACGCAATGGGTTTTAAATTTATATTCTTGTTATATTTATCCTAACTCCTAGCGCACCCGCAGTGTACGGGACGTTTGTAGTAGGGATAGTATTCCGAGGTCGAACACAAAGACTAAGGTGAGATTGATTCGATTTATGATTGAGTTTAGTGAAGATCTAGGTTAAGAAAAGAGAAGGAAATAAAGAAATGAAAATCTCAATGTTTTTTGTTGGTTTTTAAGTGAGCAATCAAAGATCACCGATCATGCAAAATGAACAATAAACTAGGCTACGAATCAACACAAACAAACAAGCTAAACGAGATATATAGATCAAAGGTAGAAAAGCGGATTCTAGGGGTTGGAAAGTCCGGTTATGGCATAAGACTCAAGCTATCTAAATCATTCCTCGGATTAACTATGAAATGTTGGGATTAAGTGTTTCTAGATTGGGATCAATCACCGGGTAGGTCTCATGATCCACTAGTCCATTCCTAAGGTCTCATCACCGGGTAAGTCTCTAAGAACCTAAGGATAGGAATTCTACACAAACCGGATTTTTACCTAGAGATCTAACCTATCCTTACCGGGTAAGTCTCGGAAAGGAAAGCTCTAAGCAACTATCCTAGCACACTTAGTCCAATGGCGGCTGTGAGGCTCACCACTACCTAGGGTTTGTTATCTTTGGAATCTAAGAGTAAGGATTACCGGGTAAGTCTCTCCTAACACTTAGTTGCTAACACTAGGTCACTCTAGGATAGATTTAACTCAACAAACACTTAGGATTTCAACATTCTAACAATCTAAGACTAGATCCATCGAACCAGGGAAGATCACGGGTTGTTCTACCAAGTCCACGGCCGTGGTTTGGCAAGAACAAACCGTGGATCCTAACAGAGGCTACATTCAAACACACAAGTCATCCAAGGGTTGATCTAAGTCCATCCTATCATAGTCCTAGCCATAACCATTCTTTTCTTACCCTAGAACCACATCTATTTAGCCTACAACATTCATAATAGCAACCAAAATCATCAAGCATAAAATCATGGCATCCATTTGCAAGATAATGAAGAGAAAGAGATGAACAAGTGAAGTAAACAAAACCAAGCTGAAAAATGGAATTAGAATGACTCACAACCCTTCTTAAAAAAGGTTCAAATGGTTCATACAAGTCTAGAAATCGATTTCGGAATTCTTCACTAGAAAGCTATCAAGTCTATCAATGGTGTGTTCTTCTTCTTCTCCAATGAAGCTCTTCTCCAATGGTAGCTTCCTTCTACTTCCTTCTTCCAAAGAATCTTCTTGTTGAGAGAGTATTTTTGATTTGATGATAGTGGATAATGGAGAGCTGCTCCAAGATGATTCTCTCAGCCAATGCAGGACCACTTTCATACTACAACTTTGCAAGAGCTGGCCAAGAGATCGTGGCACAGCTGTCACGAAAACCTGGCAAAATCCACGGACAGTTCCACGGCCGTGGAGTGTCAGTGAACCGTGATTTGGACCTTCAGCTTTGCCTTTGATCATTAAGCTTCGATTTGGTGCATGGCTTGTGTTGGCAAGGTTCCATGAGTCCTCCTTAGCCTTTAGCTTGCATCCTAATGGGTCCGAGGGTGTGTCAACTTGATGAACGATCCTCAAACGTTTCGTTTTAGCTCCTAAATCTCCCGAAATACCTACAAAGCAATGCACAAGTCCGTGTAGACGTCTATCTCGACAAAATACGTGAATTGAGTGCAAACGTCGTGAACTAGTGCTAAACCATGCATGAATGAGCGAGAAATCTATCTAAATGATTACCTAAACCTAAGTCATAAATCGTGTTATCAAACATCCTTAAAGAACTTCTTTCTTTGTGCGTAGGATAATCCGGGCGGTAATTCCTGACAAACCAAATAGTTAACAAAATCAGCAAACCATGGTTCGTTACCTTTGGTGATCACATCGATGCACTCCTCTATGATATGTAAATGATCGTCCGGAAAGGAGTCATCTATAGGTAGATGGTCGTCCTCTAGATGTGTTAGACGACTCAAATGATCCGCAACAAAATTTTCCGAACCCTTCTTGTCGCGGATCTCTAGATCGAATTCTTGTAGGAGAAGAATCCATCTAATAAGCCTTGGCTTCGCATCCTTCTTTGCAAGGAGATACCGGATCGCAGCATGATCCGTGTATACAATCACCTTTGCACCTACAAGATAAGAGCGAAATTTGTCAATTGCATAAACAATGGCTAAAAATTCCTTTTCTGTAGTGGCGTAGTTGAGCTGCGCTTCATCTAGCGTTTTGCTAGCGTAGTAGATAGCATGGGTTTGCCCTTCCTTTCTTTGTCCAAGAACAGCTCTTATAGCTACGTCACTTGCATCACACATAACCTCAAAGGGAAGATTCCAATCCGGAGGTTGGATAATTGGGGCTGAAATTAGAGCTTCCCGAATCGTATTAAACGCAGCTAAGCATTCCTGCGAAAAATCAAAAATTGCATCCTTCATCAATAGATTACTTAGCGGCTTTGATATCTTAGAGAAATCCTTTATGAAACGCCTATAGAATCCAGCATGTCCTAGAAAACTTCTTATCCCTTTCACCGAAGTTGGGGGAGGAAGCTTTTCTATTGTCTCTATTTTAGCTTTATCCACCTCAATCCCTCTACTAGAGATTAAGTGTCCTAATACAATGCCTTCTTTCACCATGAATTGACACTTCTCCCAATTAAGAACTAGGTTAGTGTCTTCACACCTTTGTAACACAAGAGCAAGGTTAGAATAACAATTGTCAAAAGAGGAACCATAAACGGAGAAGTCATCCATAAAAACCTCCATGATTTCCTCTATATATTCGGAGAAGATGGCCATCATATACCTTTGAAAGGTGGTTGGGGCGTTGCAAAGCCCGAACGGCATCCTCCTATAGGCAAACGTACCCCACGGGCACGTAAATGTGGTCTTCTCTTGATCATCCGGGTGTATCGGAATCTGAAAGAAACCACTATAACCGTCAAGATAGCAAAAGTGCAAATGTTGTGCTAACCTTTCAAGCATTTGATCAATGAAGGGTAGTGGGAAGTGATCCTTCCTCGTCGCGTTGTTTAGCTTGCGGTAGTCTATGCACATCCGCCATCCTGTTACGGTTCGTGTAGGAATGAGTTCATTGTTTTTGTTGGTGATGACCGTCATTCCTCCCTTCTTTGGAACCACTTGTACGGGACTCACCCACTTGCTATCGGAGATAGGGTAGATGATACCTGCATCAAGCAATTTAAGAATTTCCTTCTTGACAACCTCCTTCATGGTCGGATTTAACCGCCTTTGAGGTTGTCGCGAAGTCCTAAAGTCCTCTTCCATTAAGATCTTATGCATGCATAGGGAAGGTTTGATTCCAACTAAATCCTCTATAGTATATCCTAAGGCTTTCCTATGTTTCTTAAGGACAACCATAAGCTTACTATGTTCATCTATCCTTAAATCGGAACTAACAATTACCGGAAAGGTAGAATTAGGTCCAAGAAATGCGTACCTTAGATGTGTAGGAAGTGGTTTCAATTCCATCACTATCGGAGTTTCCAATGGCTCTTGAGGAGCATCCGATGCTTCCTTAGAAGTGTCTAAGGATGTAGAAGATGTTGGAGAAGGATCAAGAGAAGTTGAGGAAGAGACACAATTGCCTTCGGAATCACCCAAAATTACGGCCTCTTTGCAACCTCCACGGCCGTGATTTTGGGCGTGGAAAATATTTATGGCTGCTCTATTCTCTCCACGACTGTGTAAGCCTCTGGAGTGCTCCACGCTTTTGTTGGTGAAATCCACGGCCGTGGAATAGAGTGTATGACCGTGGATCCGTACGTTTTCTCCTTCGTTGTGGAGTTTCTCAAACACTTCTTCATGCACTTCTTCTTGCTTCTCTAAGGCTTCAATTGCCTCATTACAATCTTCTTCATCCCCTACATCCATAATACTCATAGAAAGAACTTTTTGCAATGGATCTTTGGAGAGTATAGCACTCACCTCCTCTCTAGATAGCTCTTCGTCTTGGATATTGAATATATCATCATCAAAGGCTAGTTCCTTCACTAGAGTGGAAAGGACGAACTCTACCTTTTCTTCTCCTATGTCAAAGGCGAGTCTAGCATTCTTGCAATCGACTATACAGCCGGAAGTTGCAAGAAACGGTCTTCCGAGAATGATTGGGACCGGACTATCTGCAGGAATGTCAAGCACAACAAAATCTATAGGAACAAAGAATTTACCGAGTTTGACCGGGACGTCTTCCACAATACCGACGGGACGAGTTATGGATCGATCTGCCATGTACAACGTCATCTTCACCGGTTTAGGATCGCCTAAACCGATCTTCCTGCATAAGGCAAGTGGGATGATGCTCACACTTGCTCTCAAATCACATAATGCATCATATGTGACATCTCCCACTCCTATGGGAATACAAAATGACCCCGGATCCTTTAGCTTTGGGGGCATCTTCTCTTTCATGGTTTTGATGAGATCCGAAGAATCCGAACTCATCTTAACCTCTCCAAAATCCTCTAACTTTCTCTTGTTAGAGAGGATCTCCTTTAAGAACTTTCCATAAGCCGGCATACCTACAATAGCATCAATGAAAGGTATGTTAATATGTAGTTTGCTCATGAGTTCTATAAACTTACCGAATTGTTTATCTAGACGCGCTCTTGCTCTAGATTGCGGGAACGGTAGGGGAGGTTTGTAAGCTGGAGGAGGAACATAGACATCTTCCTTCTCCTTCCCCTTTTCTTTCTCTTTCTCAACGGGGACTTCTACAAACTTAGGCTGCGGATCGGTAGTTGTTACTCCGCTCCTAGTTGTGATTGCCATCACCCTTCCTTTTGGGTTGTCCTCCGTCTTTCCTGGAAGTTTCCCTTGATTCCTAGGAACTTCCTCCGCATGACTAAACATTTGGTTTTCTAAAACCTTTTGGGCTTTATCAACCTTTGTTATATGATCATCAACCTTGATGATGCGAGTCTCCAATCCTTGAAGCTTGCCCAAAATTGTTTCCAACATGGGATCGGGCTTCTCTTTCCCCGAAGTACTTCCACCATTAGACGTTTGCCCCTGGCTTTTCAAAGGAGTGGAAGAAGAGGAAGGTGGAGTTAGTGAATTTCCTGAATTGGAAGAATAAGGATTACCGGAATTTTGTTGATTGGGACGCCAATGGTTGTTGTTTGAACCCCTATTGTTGTTCCAATTGTTGTTCCGGTTGTTGTTGTTGTTGTTCCAATTATTCCGGTTGTTGTTCCGGTTGTTGTTGTTGTTGCGGTTTGTATTCTCACCACCGTTGTGGTTATTGTTGTTGCCCAAATAACTAACATCGTTTCCTTGTTACTTTGGAAAGTTGGTTTTGATAGCTTCCTTCAACTCTTTAATCTCATTGTTGAGAGAAAAGATTTGAGTTTGAGCTTCGTGTGTTAGTTTTGCTCCTTGCTCCACACGATTCACCTCTACCTTCCGGTGAGAATACTTCTCTATGACTCGCGCTTGCTTCTCAATGAAGTCCCAAGCGTCATCTTCCCTCATGTCCATGAATGTACCACATGAGAGGGATTGGAGCTTGAATTGTGTTTCCATATCCAGCCCCTTATAGTATATCTCCAATAGCGCTAATTTGGATATCCCATGATGTGGGCAATCCAAGAGCAAATCCTGAAATCTTTCCCAAGATTGAAACAAACTTTCGTTAGATCTCATAGAAAATGCATTAATCTTACCTCTCAATTCCGCCGTTTTGGATGGCGGAAAGAACTTAGTGAGGAACTCCGCAGAAAGGTCTTCCCATTTGTCTAGTTTCCCACTAGGAAGAGCTTGATACCAAGACAATGCTTTCCCCTTCAAGGAGAAGAAGAAAGGCTTGAGTTTATAGTTGTTGGTAGTTGCATTCTTCGTCTTCATTGTCTCCATCATGATCTCAAAATTTTGTAGATGTTGGTGTGGAGATTCAGCGCTTGTCCCAACAAATTGATTTTGGCGGACAATGGTAATAACTTGCGGGTTGAAGCTAAACCCTGCATCATCAGCATCAAAATTCACACCTAAACGGCGTGGTTGCTGCGTTGGATCCATCCTTTGGCCAAGAGTTCTTGGCTCCTCATCCACACGTTAGACCTTCGCACCTCTAGGTGGAACACGGCGATTTGCAGCTGGTCGTGGAAAGAATGGATTCACGTTGATCGTTGGATCAATTTCCTCTAGTGGCGGCATGGAGGAGTCGCTATCCTCGTTGGATGAGTTGGCTCTAACCGATCTTCCCGGTCTTCTTCTTCTCTTTTTCTCCTTGAGGTTGTTTATTTCCAACCTCATTTGAAACATCATGTCCGATAGATCATCAACCTTCGTTTGATGACGATCCATCTCTTCCCTACGAGTCTTCTCACTCCATTGGAGTTGAGCTTCCTTCTCCGCTAACTCCGTTTGGTAATCACGTTCTCTTTCTTCAGCCATTTTTCTTTCCTTAAGATTTCTCCTCAAAGTCCTCTCAAGCTCTTGATCAAGAGGTAAGAGGTCTTCGTTATTCCTAGACTTGCGCATACACTCAAAGAGATATCAAATAACAAGGGACAAGCTCCCAAGCTTGACAACCGATAACCGAATTCGGCCTAGACCAAATCCCCGGCAACGGCACCAAAAACTTGTTCGCCACTTAGCGTGCGTGCAATCAAGCTTTAAATTTATAAAACTAGAATAAAAGCAAGCGAACCCGCAGTGTACGGATCGGCGTAGATTAGCAAGTATTCCACAGTATCGAACACAAGGATTTGGGGGGTTAAATCCAGTTATAGATTATCAAGCAAGTAAATGTATGAAGCTTTGCAAATTATTTGGAAAACAACAATCTTAAAGATCCAGGAATCTAGCTGTGGCTATCGATTCAAGATATACTAAAGATATAAGGACGGAGTTGAGGTATGCAAAGGTATACGAATGTAAAGTAATTGTACGGTGAAGTTCCAAAAACCTTATATGACCCACCTAAAGACGCTCTTTATAAAGGTTGTTGAGGCTTCAGTATAGAAAGGTTCTAAAGGTAAGAATTAATGTCAAATACCCAAACTTGTAATCCAAGGATCAAGACTAACTAAACCGATTAAGGTTGTGACACTCGAAATCGAGGTAGAGGTTGTTGAGGCTTCACTACCACCTAGAAAAGACAGGCCAAGACTAAGTTAAAGCAAATCTTTAACTTTGGATTAAAGTAAAAGCAAGGTTCGTAATTGACACAAAATTACGGGTAGTTCTTGAGTTCCACGGCCGTGGAAGTTCAAGAACAGACCGTGGATTAGGTTCGTCGGCGATTCTCTCTAACTCTCAGGGTCCAATCTGTTTACGATCGATCTATCATCATCTAAGCCACAACTATCAACCCTTCACCTTAGAATTGCTAATGGGTTTTAGCCAACAACAGTCATTATGATATCAAATTCAAGATTTAAAAGAATGAAAGATGAAAACCTTCGAAAACCTTGAATAAATCTCAAATCAATCTCAAATCCACAAACAAGAACAATGATGTAAGTAGATTCAGAATAACACAAACAATCACAATCCTTGATAAGAACGAAGAACGGGATGTCAATCCGTCTTCTAATCAAACCTAAGGACAAAGATGCAATCTCCGTACGAACAATCTTCCAAATCTTCACTCTTTCCGTAAGCCTTTCCGTCAATTCGGAAATCTCAATAGGGCTAAGCGCAATCTCTAGGCAGGGGTATAAGCGAAGGTGTAAGCGAGGTTCTCTATGCGGAGGTGACAGAATCTCTTTCCTTCCGTCCTTATATAGGCCCAAATAAAATGTGTCTTCGGCCCATGTGCGTAGAAGATTGTGGCTTAAAATATTGCGTAAAAGATCGTCAAGATCACGGTCGTGGAAGGGTTCCACGCCCGTAATTTAGAGCGTGGAGTTGGATCACGGTTCCTCAAATCCTCCACGGCCGTGTAAGTTGCTGGAATGCTCCACGCTTGTGTTGCTAAAGTTCCACGGCCGTGGATTAGAGCGTGGATCCTAGTACGGCCGTATTTTAGAGCGTGGAACGTAGAGTGCTCGTAATTTCCTTTGTTTTTGTGTCATTCTTCATCCTAGCACCATCCTTAGCTCCTTTGTGGTGTCCTCAATCCTTGGACATGCTCAATCTATCTCCATTCTCTCTCAATCCGTTCGGAATTAGCTCTTAATTGCCTACAATCAACACAAAGCTTATGTAGACCTCTATATCGACAAAATAGATAAACTAACTCACAATTGCTTCAATGCTTTATCAATGAACACTAATATAGATGAAATACACTTAGAAAACGTGCCTAAAATATCACAATATTTCATGCTAACAATGGTCTCCCGAGAATGATAGGAACGGGATAATCTGCGGGTATATCAAGTACAACAAAGTCTGTAGGTAAGTAGAAGTTACCTAACTTAACCGGAACATCTTCCAAAATGCCCACGGGATGGGTAATGGAGCGGTCCGCCATGTATAATCTTATCTTCACCGGCTTGGGATCTCCAAGTCCGATCTTCACACATAGCTTTAGCGGGATGATGCTCACGCTGGCTCCTAGATCACATAACGCCTCACAAGTTACATCCCCAACTTGAATGGGAATGCAAAATGAGCCGGGATCTCTCAACTTGGGTGGCATCTTCTCCTTCATGATTTGAATGAGCTCCGAGGATTTAGATGTCATCCTTACTTCACCAAAATCTTCCAGTTTCCTCTTCCTTGATAGAATCTCCTTTAAGAACTTCCCATAGGCGGGCATCCCTAGAATAGCATCAAGGAAAGGGATGTTAATATGTAGTTTATTCATCAAGTCAAGAAACTTACCAAAGTGCTTGTCTAGATGTGCTCTAGCCCTTGACTGAGGGAATGGAAGTGGTGGTTTATATGCAGGAGGTGGGACATAAACTTTAGATTTGTCCGTCGCTTTCTGGGACTCCACCTCGGGTGGCACCTCGACCGAAGTGTTCCTCGTCTGTACCTAGACCGAGGTGTTCTTCGTCTGCACTGGCATCGACCGAGGCACTGGATCTGCAATTTTCAATCCACTTCTCGTCGTTATTGTCATGATTTGTCCTTTGGGGTTGCTCTCTGTCCTTGCTGGGAGCTTCCCTGGATCTCTTGGCGCTTCATTCGCCTTATCAAAGAATTGTTGCTCTAAGGCTTTTTGTGCCTTCGAAAATGAAGTCATGGACGTCTCAATAGCGTTGAGCTTAATCAAGATGGCCTCCAGCACTGCATCTTTCTTCTCTGGCTGGGATGAACTTGATCCAGGCTTCTGGCTCTTCAATGGAGTAGAAGAAGAAGAAGAGGGGTTAAAAGAATTATTAGAATTGGAATTAGAATAAGGGTTACCCGAATTTTGATTGTTAGATCTCCAATTATTGTAGTTGGAGCCTCTATTGTTGTTGTAATTGTTGTTCCTTGAGCCTTGATATCCTCCTTCTTCCTTCTTTGTGTGAGCAACCAAAAGTTCCTTCAATTGCTTCACATCATTTTTGAGGGAAATGAGTTGATTATCATTTGATGGAGCTTCCTTGAAATTAACTCTCTTAACTCTATTCTCGGCTCCTTGGTGGGAGTATTTCTCCATGTGCAAAGCTTGTTTCTCAATGAACTCCCAAGCTTCATCAATCGGCATGTCCATGAATGTGCCGGCGGAGAGTAGTTGAAGATTGAATTGGGTAGCTCCATCCAATCCCTTGAAGTATATCTCCAACAACTGTATCTTTGGAATCCCGTGATGTGGGCAATCCAAGAGAACATCTTTAAATATTTCCCATGACTTAGACAAACTCTCCTTGTCCTTCATGATGAATGCATTGATATTCCATCTCATTTCAGCGGTTTTGGAGGGGAAAAGAATTTTGTTAGAAACTCTGTCGTCATCTCCTCCCAAGTGTTGATCTTTCCGGGAGGAAGAGACTGATACCAAGTAAGCGCCCTATCCTTCAAAGAAAAGTAACAGGGCTACTGGCGGACTCGCGCCTTCATAGAGGCGGAGTCCGCCCGCGCGCAAGAGGACGCGCATGCGCGCTGCGCATGTGCGAGGCCTCGCGCATGCGCGTCCTCTTGCCCGTTACACTTTCGAAAATCAAGGGGATGTAGCCGTTGGGGATGTAGCCGTTGGGGGAATATAACCGTTGGGCATTTTTGGAGCCTATATAATTACATATGAGACTCATTCACCTTCATCCACAAGTTAGAAAACGTAAAGAAAAAAGTCGTTAAAATGTCGTCGTATTCCGATGAAGTTGATGTAAAATCCGATGGTGAAAGCTCGATGATGCCGTTCGATATTGAAAAATATAGTGATCCGGAAGAAATTCTCGCAAAACTTGAAGTAAGTGTACAAACTCATTTTTATACTTTACCGTTATGTCGTTTTATTTTGTCGGAATTATAGAATTTGCAATGTTAGAATAGAGAATCAGAATTATAGAATTAGCAATGTTACAATAGAGAATCGAAATCATAGAATTAGCAATTTTAGAATAGAGGATCGGAATTATAGAATTAGCAATGCAAGAATAGATAATCGGAATCATAGAATTAGCAATGTTAGAATAGAGAATCGAAATCATAGAATTAGCAATGCAAGAATAAAATGATGTGTTTTTGTAAAATAATATTCTATGTTATTTTTATTTAGGTTCTTATGGATTACTCTCGTGCTCTCGGTACCAATTATTCTTCAAAATTTGAGCTTCATGGATATTTTGCGGATAGAGAGAACTTTTTGGGATGGAAGTCACCAATGCATCTCCATCAACTGGTAGTCCTATAATAATCTGAACATCGTGTAGCGCTATTCCCATCTCCCCCCATGGCATGTGAAATGTGTTTGTCTCTGGGTGCCACCTCTCAACAAACGCCGTAATCAGACAATGATCGACGCCGCCAAACTGTATGTCCTCCAAATCCGTCAGTCCGCTGCGTCTAGCTAATCCAAACCATGAAAATGCGTCATCTACATCTCGTCGCCACTCACGTAATCTACTGAATGCATCGAGCCTCCGAACAACTTTAATCACGGGAGAAGCCATACCGTCCCATATAACGCTGGCTCTGTGGTCAGCATAGCATGTCAATAAAGGAGGAGGTACGTCCTCCTCTACCTGCTCCTCATCACGTACATGCTCAGGTAAGTCGTCCGGCTCCCTCGGCTGTGGTATGTCCTGCTGCTGCTGCTCTACCTCAACTCGTATCTCCTCATGCTCATCCTCTAGTATATCATCTAAATGAGACATATCGTGCGCAGAATCCTCCGTGTCGTAATCAGCAGTAAGTGAAATAGGTACGACATCCTCCTCGCCAGCTGCATCTACAGGTGCATGAACCTCTGCATCTGTAGGTGCATCCACAGGTACATCCACAGGTGCCTCAACGGATGCCTCTACAGCTGCATCTACAGGTGCCTGAACGGATGCCGATGCAAGTGTAACTCGTCGAGCTACAGCCTCTCGACGGGCGGAAGCTGTGACTAATCTACTCGCCCTCTTCCTCTTCTCACTGACAGTCCTCAACATATGTTGTATATTTTTTTAACTCAAATTTTTATTTTTCTATTATATACATATATTATAAATGTATATATATATTTATATATAAAATTGTGTTATTATTATAATCATATACATATATCTTGTAAATATATATATATATATATATATATATATATATATATATATATATATATATATATTACATTAACTATCATACAATTATTCCTAACTAGCCGAAC